>VDFB02000015.1:23249479-23263889 GCA_007258455.2 Sequoia sempervirens
CGAGGCGACAAGAAAGAAGGAGATGGATGTTAGTAAGACGAAAAATCCTTCAACACATTTCTGTAGGACGTATCAATTGTTGCTCTAAATCATCATTGGGTGAATTATTGTGATGGCCAACAAACACCATGATATGACGTAAATCAAGGTGTGCAAGGTCGTACCATTACTTGATATAAACAGTCACATACAAGGATGATCATGACTCATATTACAAGTGTATTTTCCCTAGTCATCTTGTCATGATCAACCGTAAACAGTGAAGATAATCAAGACAAATCATGAAACTTCATTGCTCCTCTAAACCCTGTTGTTAGGACATCCTCGAGGAACTAGCAACATGACTGTTAGAAATAAACACAAAAAACATCATAAAATTAAATATCCAGTGCTTGCCAAGTGTCTGGATGTCAAGATGTCAAGTTTGTCAAAATGTTGAATGTCTTGGAGTCAAAGTGTCTGAGTCGGTGATATGAAGATGCTAGATTGGTGTCAAGTTTAGGAAGGACACATCCTAAACGATGCCAAGATGTCAGATTCATAAAGGACATATTCTGAATGACGTCGATGCCAAAGTGACGCCGAATTCAGGAAGGACACATCCCGAACAAGGTCGATGTCAAGATGTCAAAATGATATCAAGTTCAGGAAGGACACATCCTGAACAATGTCGATGTCGAGATGCCAGATTGATGTCAAGATTCAGGAAGGACACATCCCGAATGATATTGATGCCAAGATGCTAGATTCAGGAAGGACATATCCTAAATAATGTCGATGTCGAGATGCCAAATTGATGTCAAGATTTAGGAAGGACACATCCCAAATGATGTTGATGCCAAGATGTCGGATTCAGGAAGGACACATCCTGAATAATTTTGATGTCGAGATGCCAGATGACTGTGATGATGCCTAAGAAGGACACATCCTAGGAAATGAATAAATGACAAGGATACCCTTCAGAAGGACACATCTAAAGATTAAGCAATATTTTACTAGTTTGACTAAGTTTGACTGATTTTGATATGCCAAGAGGATTGTCGTGCTTGATTGACAGATTGCAGAAGTTCGCTTGGGTAAGTTGTTCATTCGATTTTGGACAAAGACCATGATAAATTTAAATACTATTTCATGTGTGTGAGAAAATTGTGCAATGAACCCTAATGGACTGACCTAGTGTGGCCTCGGGGGATCATCGTCAAATGGCCTTGCCTACGTCATACACTCAAAGACCTCATAGTTCGACACGACCAATGAATTTGTCTTGTTGACCAAAGATTGAGTCATGATTTATTTTGAAAAACCTAATAGGACTGACCTAATGTCTCGAGGGCTCGAAAATGAGCCTTGCCTACGTAGCAAGTGTGCAGAGACAACCTAGTTCAACAATGGCAAAGACTAATGAAGACTTGCATTGACGTGACTGTGTTGATTGACATGACTCTGTTTTATGGAATTTTTTTTGTTTTCTTCAGGACGTTTTTTGATTTTTAGGTCTTTTTTCAAGACAATTTTTTATTTTTAGGTCATTTTTTAGGACATTTTTTTACTTTTAGGTCTTTTTTTAGGACATTTTTCTCAATTTTAGGTCTTTTTCGTGACATTTTTCACACTTTTAGGTTCTTTTAGGACATTTTTCATCTTTAGGTCTTTTTTTCAAGACATTTTTATTAATTTCCCATGCAAAAATCCAATCGGTCCTCATTGATAAAAAGCCTGGTCCCTTAGTCAAACTGGAGAACGAGCCGTGCAAAGGAACGTAAAGAAAAGGAACTGACTCAAACGCAGCTGGACGTGATGCAAGATCCTGATTCCAAACTACCTTCGCACCATGGAATGAAACGTCATGATTGTCGCAGAAGGTTATGACAACCGTAATGAAAGAGCGATGTCCATTAGGACAAAAGGTAGACAGAGTGACAAGATGGCAATAATAATGACTCTGGACGCCACACATGTATACCGCTTACAAGCTTACCCATGGTACTTATCCAAAGCTCTATTTACTCAAGTTTTCACTATTGGATGAATTATTTCTTATTTTGTCATCATTTTCTTAATTCTTTTTGCGTCACTGTGGATCACTGTTTGCTAGGTTTTCATCAAGGTGGCAATTTTTTGTATTTTTCAATTTTTTTGTATTTTTTCAGGACTTTTAGGCAGACTTTCTGATGCTATGCATAGAATTTGTGCAAATGTAAACTGTTGATTGGCTCCGTCAACTATTCACCTTCAAGAGTAGCTAACTGATATGCTCCAAAACCAAATGATGCTATGATGATGTAAGGGCCCAACCAATTGGGCTCAAATTTTCTCAGCCTCTCCCTATCTGACTGATTCTTGGGATTCTGCATGAGAACTAGGTCGCCCATGTCAAATTTTTGAGTCATCACCCTTTTGTTATAACTTCTGCAAAGATGATTTTGGTATGCTTGTAAATGATTCAATGCATTGTGTCTGCGTTCATTTAGCATTTATAACTCATGTAGTCATGACTGTCTGTATTCTTCATCAGTGATGAGGCCTTTCATGGAGACTCGCAAAGATGAAATTTTGACCTCTATGGGCAAGATGGCTTCGGCTCCAAAGACAAGGGCGAAAGGAGTGGCACCGGTGGGGGTACGGATGATCATGCGGTATGCCCACAAAGGAGGGTTGAGTTGGATGTTCCAGTCACAGCCAACGTCATTGATGATCTTTTTAAGAAGTTTGATAATAGTTTTATTAGATGCCTCAGCTTGACCGTTTTCCTATGGGTAATATGGTGTGGAAAAGTGGTGGCTAATATGGAAGCATTGACATAGTTCACGGACCTCATAATTTTTGAAGGGACGACCATTATCCGTGATGATGGATTGTGGAATGTCGTACCGACAAATGATATAATTGAGGATGAATTTGAAGATTTGTTTGCCAGTAATGTAAGTGAGTTGAATGGCTTCGATCCACTTAGTAAAATACTTAGTGGTGGTGATAATGAATTTGTGTCCATTGGAGGATGTAGGGTGAATCTTGCCCACGAGATCAAGTCCCCATTGTGCGAAAGGACAAGGAGAAGTGATCGGCCTCAACTCTTGTGCTAGAGCGTGAATGAAATCACTATGAATCTGACATTGGCGACATGTTCTTACAAATTTCAGCGCATCATTTTCTAGTGTCGGCCAATAGTACCCAAGTCTCATAATATTTTTAGCTAGGGTTAGGTCACTCGAATGGGACCCACATATACCCTCATGTACTTCTTGTAAGGTCATTTTTGCTTCATTAGTGTCGAGACAATGAAGAAGGGTATTGTCGAAGCTACGATGGTAAAGGGTGTCGTTGATGATGGTATAATGTGCAACTTTGCGGATAAAGGACTGTCTTTGGTTATTGGAAATTTTTTGAGGAAGGATCTACAAATGAAGGTAGTAAAAAATGTCCTTATACTAGGGGGAACTAGAACCAACAAGCTCACAAACCATTTTTGATTCAGAGACATCATAAGCTGGAACCAATAACTGCTCAACCAAAAACTCAAATTGTGGGACGTTGATGGGAATATCAAGCAAAGATCCAATTGTTGCCATAGCGTCAGCAACCTTGTTCTGTGTTGTTGGAATTAATTCAAAGGATAGCTTGTGAAAATGTCAGAAAACTGTCAACCATCCGCTTATAAGGCATTAGCTTCTTGTCTTTTATTTCATACTCATCATTGACTTGGTTTATAACTAACTAAGAATCGTTGAGGATCTGCAGACTCCTGATTTTCCACTTGATAGCCATTCAGAGTCTTGTAATTAGTGCTTCATACTCTGCCATGTTATTAGTGCATGGAAATGCTATGCAGAATGACCTTGGGATGGAGTCTCCTTGTGGAGTAATGAATAATTCCATCTCCTGAACCATGATTAGTATGAGATCCATCAAAGTATAATTTCCAAGGCTGTTGGGATTCCACATGAAATACAAACTCATCTGGAAAATATGTTGTAAGAGGATGATTATCTGGTATTGGTGCACCTGCAAGTTGGTCCACTATTACTTGTCCTTTGATGGCTTTCCGCTCGACATATTGAATATCATATTCACTATGGATCATGACCCATTTTGCTAAACGTCCTATCAATGTTGTTTGACTTAAGAGGTACTTCAAGGGATCGGTCTTGGCTACTAAGTATGTCTTATGGTTTAACATGTAATGCCTTAATTTTTGGGCTGCGAATACAACTGATAAACAAGAATGTTCAATGGGTGTGTAATTTAGCTCATACCCTACCAGTGTTCTACTGATATAATATATGGCTCTTTCTTTTTCTTCATAGTCACTCTATGCTAGTAATGCCCCCAGTGCCGAAGTAGTTGCAGACATGTACAAAATTAATGGTTTTCCTTGGATAGGAGGCATGAGAATTGGAGGTGACAATAAGTAGTGTTTGATCTGGTTAAATGCCTCCTGGTATTTATTTGTCCACACAAAGGGGATCCCTTTGCGTAGGAGATACTGGAATGGTTGGAACCTATCTGCGAGTTGAGCAATAAACTGTCTGATAGATTGAAGCCTGCCTTGTAACGTTCTTAGGTCACTGATTCCCTTAGGAGAAGGCATATCCAATATAACTCTAACTTTAGCAGGGTCAACTTCAATGCCTCTATGGGAGACTATGTGCCCCAATAATTTGCTTGATGTTACACCAAAAACACACTTTTTCAGGTTCAACCGGACCTTATATTCTTCTAGCTTCCTGAAAACTTTGTCTAATACTGAAAGATGGTCTTTTCTTGTCAATGACTTTGCCAAAAGGTCATCCACATAGTCCTCCATTAATGTGTGTATCATGTCATGGAATATTGTTGTCATTTCCCTTTGATATGTAGCGCTTTCATTTTTAAGACCAAACGACATTACAATCCAACAGTATGTACCCCAAGGGCATGTGAAAGCAGTTTTGTGTTGGTCTTCAGGGACAATACAGATCTGATTATAACTAGAGAAACATCCATGAGGGACAACATCTCATATCCAACTGTAATGTCCACAATGATGTCAATGTTCAGAAAAGGAAAATCATCTTTATGGCATGCTTTATTGAGATCTCAGAAGTCTATGCATATGCGAATCTATCCAGTATACTTGGTGACAGGGATGATGTTGGATATCCATTATGTATAGTTAATTGACCTGATAAAACCTACATCCAACAATTTTTTGAGTTCAACTTTAACCAACAATGCAACTTGCGGGTGCATTTTTCTCAGCTTTTGTTTTACTGGCTTGGCATCTGGAAATAATGGCAAGTGATGTAATACTAACTCAAGATCTAACCCCGACATGTCGGCATAAGACCATGTGAAGTTTATCTTGCGTTCTGAGAAGAAATTTTGAAATTCTAGTTGTTCAGCTTCTGTCAATGATGCCACAAAGAGAACCATTTTGGGGTCCTTCCCAGTAGCTATATTAACTGCTATGGTGTCCTCGACAAGCATTGCTAATTTTTCTCTTTCTACAGGGAGAAAGTCTAGTCCTCCACCCTTGGGTGCCTCAAGGAGGTTTTCACCCTTGGATACATCCTTTATTTTTACTATTTTTCTGTCAAAAGGTGCCTTTCGGTTTTCACCTAGAGACGTGTCATTTTTTGTTTTATTTTTCTTTTTAATTTTGTGACTAGAGGATAGCGTAGTCTCCCCAAAATAAGCAGCACAATCCAAGTCAATGGTAAACCCAGATTTGTGATCCCCATTTGGAATGCCTTCACGTAGCCCTAGAAATTTTGCTAGAGCCTCATCATTTTGAAAAGTGTCCATTACTGGTGGGCCTTGCTGATTCCAGTCAATTAGGTTAGGGTAAACTAAGGATATTCCATCATCAGCATTTGCAAATTGAGGAGATAACACAAATAGCATGTAAATGGACACCGAGACATTGAAAATGAAGTTGTCATCATTTGGCTCTATGTCAGATTCTATCCAGTATTCTCCTTCACTTGTTTCATACTCACCAACGAAGTAAGGGACAAAGGGAGTAGCATCAGGGGCAGGGTCAGTAGTGGCAAGTGATGGTTCAAGTGATTCCGCATGATGGTCATCAATTTGGGGTGACTGGACAGGTATGTCGGGGCTAGGATGAATGGGAATAGAATATGATCTGGACTTGACATCATTTGGTGTTGTATTGATCTTGAACATTTTCCAGAATCGTTCTTTAAATGTAGGCTCGCCAGGTTCAAGGAATAATTCGTCAAGGCAACAGTCACTTAAGGATCGCTAAGAGGCAAATTCCCATTCATGAGAGTCGATTTTAGAGGAGGTGTCCTCAGTTGTTTCAACACAGTCTGAAGCATACACTAACTCACATGGAAGCACACTAGTACTTGGATCACCAGATTCTCATGGACCTAACCTTAACCCAAGATGTTTTGGTTTTTCTGAAACTGATAATGGCTCACACCTTCCATTCTTATCCTTGCCAAGACCACTTTTTCCATCATAGCCTTTTGCTTTTATCATGTTGTATCATTTTCCATATATTGCTACTAGCAAGGGAGTCAAATCTTGTGGTTCTTTATAAATCTAGGATAGTATATCATCTGTGTCCTCTTTACTCATTTTGCCCCACTTTATGAAAATTGTATTTGGAGGAACCCTAAAAAATTATTTTGCTTGTATTCTAAAGCAGGGTCTGCCATAGACCTGGGGAGACTTGGGCATCTTTGTTATGCAATAGGCTGCATTCAGCTTGTATTCTCCACATCCTTGGTCTTGAATTTGGAAGCTTGGCTCGATGCTCGGGGTGACAAATGAAGTGGTAGGTGTTATAGAAGTGGTCATGGTGGTCGAAGAAGCAGAAGTAGATGCGGTGGATGAAGAAGTGGAAGGCTTCACGAGTATTGATGGGTCAATGAATTTGGAAGACAAAGATGTCGAAGCTTCCCTATTGACAGGCACTTAACACTCCGATGCACCACATAAGTTGGTACAATATGGGAACGGATAAGGGTCTCCATATATAGTAATCTCAATGCCTTCAAATGGAAGCTTCAAACATTGGTGGTACGTGGAAGGGATGAATTTCAGCAAGTGGATCCAAGGTCGACCGAGTAAAATGTTGTATGGAAGGTCCAAATCCAGAACTTGACAAGTGGTGTCGACAATGACTGGGCCAATCCAAATTGGGAGTGTAATTATGCCCCGAGAGGAGCGTTCTTCATCATCACATGCCTTGATAACAATGATTTTTGTGGCATCTACGCAAGCATAAAAAAATCTTAGTGCCTTGACCAATTTTAAGGAACATATATCCAGTCCCACTCCGCCATCTACTAAGACTCGTCTAACCTTATGTTTATGAACAAGAACTTCGATATGAAGGGCATCATTATGGTTAGATTTGGATGACGAATAGTCTTGGTATGAAAAGGTGATATGGTGGGGAGTCATGAGATACCCTACCATGGCTTCAAATTGGCTGACATCAATATCTTGGGAAACAGAGGATTCTTGCAATGTTTTATCTAGGATGGCCTTATGGTCCGGAAAGATGCGTAACAACTCAAGGATAGAGATTTGTGCAGGTTTTTTTCCAAGATGGTCAATAAGATTAAAGTTTCCTTTAGGTTGGAACTACTTGTTCTATGGACACAATTGCGACTGCGAAGTAGACGGGCCAACTATTGCTACCTTTGGTTGTCTAGGGGGAGGAGGGCTGACTGTGGTGACCTTTCTAGCGTGGGTGGTGATATTTCATTCAAGGGCCTTTCTGACAATGACTGTGCAGACATGTTCATCAGTTGTTCTAACATGATGTATGATAGGTCCCCCAGAATAGTCATATCCAATACAGGCATAGTTGGCTCGACTATTGTTATTCGTATTTGACGTAGAAGGGTTTCCATAACCATGATCCTGTAGTGGGTTTTTGTGTATTGTATGATCTGCGATAGAAGCAAACTATGGTCCCCCAACTTCAATGATACGCTTTTCAATAAGGTATTCTACCAAATTTTTCAATTGTTTACAAGAAGAGGTTTTTTGTCCATTTATTTGGTGATAGTCACAAAATGCGTTATCATCCCACCAAGATGGTTTAAACTACCCAGGGTCATATGGTTTGGGGTCCTCAAGTGTGATGACACCATTCTAAAGGAATTTCCTGAGAACTTCTTCAATAGGCTCACCCAAGGGAGTGTATGTACGTCCTCTAGGGAATTGTTTGGGTTGTCTAGGCTACCTTTGAATTTGATTGTTTTGATTGCCTTGGTTATTCTGATTTGTCTAGACAACATTAGCAACATAAGTTTGTGTCATCATCTGTGTGTTTTGTGGTTGTGTCCCTTTTAGAGTAATCATAGGACCCATAGTGTTGACAAACTTAGCATCGACTACACCATCATTGGTGACATGTTTGTTCTTAACCCAATATTTGTTTTTGTCAGTCAGCGAAGGGTTTGCATTTGTGTTTTTGGGACCGTATTGCAGTCTTCCTTCAGCAATGAGGGCTTGTCCAACTTGGACACCTCATTCAACTAGGTCCGCAAAAGTTGTACAACAATGGATGCGCAATTCATTTTTCAGTGGGCCCAATAACATTTGTACGAACATGTCAACTTTTTCCTTTTCAGGTATGTCTATATGATAGCGACTCGCTAGGCCCCTCACTTTTTGAAAGAATGGTAAAAAAATTTCACCCGAATCTTCTTGTGTGAGTTGGCATAAGTTGGTGATGGAGGTATCTGTGTCAATGTTGTATGTGTAATTTTTCATGAATTTTTCAACAAGTTCTTTCCATGACCGTATTCTGGGTTGCAGTGTATAGAACCATTATAAGGCTGGTCTTGTGAGGCTTTTAGGAAATAGTCGCATTAGATATGTGTGCTCATGAGCAATATCCACACAACTTGTTACGAACTCTCTGATGTGGTCAAGTGGATCTGTTTTACCCTTGTATTTGTTGAAGTTTGGAGCCACATAACCATGTGGAAATGGTGGCATGTACAAAGTTGTATCAAAAGGATATGGACATAAGTCATATGGAATTTGTGTCTTCTTGTCAGAGGTTTTCATATTTTCCATATGTTTTTGAAGGTCATCTACTCTTGCTAGCAAGGCGTGTACGATGGGATCATTGGTTGCCTAAAACTAAGGTATGTTCTGATTAGGTGTTTGCTGATATTGCTAGTTGTGAGTGGGAATTTGTTGTTGAGTATGAGTCTGGGATGAGTATGTGGGAATATGTGACCCAGCCATGTTTGTTTGTATTTGAGGTATCTGAAATCCCTGACTCATTTGATTGCCAAAGTTACACATTTGTTGTGTCATTTGAGTTCCTTGTCCTTGTTGAAAGAATTTTTCATGTAGCATGTTGGTGTTTGTTCCTTGGGAGTGTCGATATGGTATGTGGATATTTTGTCCTTTTCCATGTGACATATTCATATTTTGTCCTTGTCCATGTGGGATGTTTAATTGTGATGATGTATTAATGTTGTGTGTTGAGGGCCTTGAATGAAGACTCGCCATGAGTTTCCTCCAAAGGGATTAAATGAGATTCCACCATAAGGATGTGGTGAAGATGCCCCCATTGTCATAGATGAAGATCCCAACATAGGGTTTGTGGGATTTTCTCTTGTTGATGTGAACCCAATTGTTATTCCTATCATTTGTGATGATGATGTAGACATTGTAGGCATGGACATAGTAGATGTTCCTGCAATAGATGTTGTATTAGTTGAGGTGGAGATATTTTGACTTGTGGTTCCACTAGATGTCACGTTAATGGTGTTAGTAGCAACCTGTGTGGTGACCACAATGTTATTGCTATTGGAGGCATTGTTCGTGTTTTGATGAGATGTCATGGTTTGTGTTGCGTTGTCCGGAGAAGGTCTTATGGTATTAATGTTGAAGCCTTTTGGTAGTTTTGCCCCTTGGTCTAAAAGCATAGTAAGGTATCTGCCGGGATTATTCAAGACCAATTCTTCTACAAATGAAGCTGTAGGAACTGTAAAATTATGAGAATTTTACAAGTTGTTCATACCCATGAGTTTCTGAATGAGTCCTTACCATAGACACAAAAATATTCTCTTCATAACATTTTTCCCATATTTTTCCATGTGGTCCTGTAGAATCCATCTAATCCTGAATATTTCACTATATAATTCCTATTGGCATGAGGTGATCAGGGTCTCCTCGATCCATAATGTATTTTTGCTAATATATATCTACTGTAGGTCTATCGACAAGACTTCTTTGATGTCACACTGACTGGAATTCATCTACAGGCACCTATCGATAGGACACATTCATGGTCTCGGCGACAGAAAGGGATCATATCGGCAAGAAAGTTATCATCAGCATAGGTCATAGCGAACTGATGCATGTCTTACCGACCGTCGCAAGAGTACACACTTCGGCCAAACCAAATGTCTTCGGTATGAGGTCTTTCTGAATGTCTTATGTCTCACCGACCAGCGCACATGGAGATATTTCAACCAGAAAAAGTCATCGAAGTAAGGTCTTGCCAAATGTTTTATGTCATACCGACTAGCGCACCGAAAGAATTATCGACTAGACTGAATGGTATCAGAGTAAAGTCTTAGTGAGTACATCGGGTCTTGCCGACAAAGTGAAGGGGACTCTATTAGAGGATTATCGGGGTAAAGTCATATAGTATTGCCGACCCGTATGCTACGCCGAAGCATGGTTCTATCAGTGAGAAAGTTAATATGTCTCAGCGACCAAAAAGCATACCAATGGGGTATCTCTGTATAGCACAAGGTAACCTATGAGACATCTCCCCGATTTTGAATTGTCACAGCGACACACAAGATGAAAGGACGATTATTGGCGAGACTCCAAACGTCGATGAGACGACGAGATGTTATAGTGATGCACATTTTTTGACTATTGGTGAGATATTGAAGATCGGTATGACTATGTAATGTCTTCGCAGGATTCCAATGAACAGTTGTAAAGGCTTGAATGAAATAACTGCCCGGATGTGAATGCAAATGGACGCGATTTTTCATGTGGCCGATATATAAAACCCATTTTTGGCAGTAGAATGACAGAGAGAATAAGGAAGAGAGACAGAGTGAAAAAATACAGTAGGATACAAAATATTTTGAGACTATGACGCATGATTGAAAAACAATAGAGATTTCAATTGAATTTCTGATGTGATGACATTTTTCTGGTGTCAATTGTCTATTGTGCTCATTGAAAGTATTACTAAAGTTGTCTCCAAGATTGATGCTTTCTGGTTATTTAAATTGATGTAACAAGTTTATATTCAGTTTATCAGTGCACATTTGCTGTATCTGTGTGGTTGATTGATCGGTTCTTTCAAGGAAAGATTAAATCCTTTTAATTGATCACAGTAATCAGGGAAATTCATCTGGATCATTAAGAAGAACTTAGTAGTCACAGTCTTGCATATTTATACAAGTTATAAACTAAAATATATGCCAAACAATTTGAATGTTCTCCAGAAATAAGTTACTCATTTAGATTTCATTTGACTCCACATACCCAATAAGGCACTAGTCTTTGCATTTTATCTTTTAGTTTCATTCATTCTTTACATCTATTAACTGAACACATTAGGATTTAGTTTTGAATATTGTATACAATTTATACCAAATTCTAGTTTTATTTGTCCACTCCCATCTGCTATTGTGGGAAAAACATTTCAAGAGAGATAAGCACAAGTCAAGTCTGCCTCACTCATATAGGTACACCCGCCTAGGTATAGCAACACTTGAAGAGTAGAAGGTTCAATTCATTTGGCCTTGTCTGTTACCCTGAAACGTTGTGAAAGCTTGGCAATCTTTCGTGGTTCAAACCCACGTTTTTGAGAGCTAACAAATTGGTGACTCTACGGGGGAGTCAACTCAGAATCAGGGCCTTAATCATAGAGTCAAAAATCCTATATAGACTCTGCTGGGAATAAACAAACATTTTCTCAATTTAAGAAAGTGAGTGGCTACTCTGACAAGAACATTGCATCAATTCATCATGAATGGTAGAAGATCCCAATATAAGGGAGGTCCTACTGAAGGTTCTGTTGGTAACAGTAAATGGACACAAATGGGTGATAAGGATGATAAGGGTAAGAAGAAAGAGGATGACATGTGTATAACAAATAAAGACAAAACAACAAGACCACATTGTGAGAACTATAAATCCAGTGTCGTGTCTCAAGAAAACTATGAATTCTCAACTCATGAAGAGATAGAAGCACAGTTCGAGTTTCATAAACAAGAAGTAGAAAGACCAAAAGTTGAATAGGAAAAGATCCAAATGATAAAAGCAATTCAAGACTTGAAATTGCAGGAAGCTCAAATTAAAGCTCAGGCAGTTAATCTTTCAAAGTATGTGTCATCTCATAAACAAGGAAACGATCATGTAGGATCTTCATATCAGCCAAATGTTCCTCAGGATCAAATTGGAAATCAATATAAGCAGCCAAATCATCCACCATATACTGCAACACATTATACAAATACACAACCACCTCATGGTCAACATTACATGCCACATCATCATGCACAATACAATAATCTGATGTACCAGTATCAGTATCCACCTAACCCTCCCCCTCATAAATATACAACAATGATCAGACAATTTGATTTGATAGGGTTTCAATTATACCCTTACTCTATGGATAGCAGCTGGAGAAGTCTTGTCCCCAAATTTACAGGAAGTAGTTCAATTACTGCTGAAGATCATTTGAAATTTTTTAATGCTTTTATTCAAGATTTGGATATACCATATGAAGACTTACATATGAGGTTGTTCATGATGTCACTCACAGAAGAAGCTAGGGATTGGTTCAATAGCCTGCCAACAGCCTCTGTTGGTTCTTTTCAAGAATTTCAGGATCGATTTCTAGAACAATATGGAAACCTATGTGCACCAAATGCTGCTTTTCATGAATTAGTGGGAATTCAAAAAAATTAGAACGAGTCAATTTATGATTTTAACCGGAGATTTAACAAATTGCAAAATAAGATACCACTAGGGTCCAAGTTGCCAGACTCAATAGCATTGAGTGTCTATTTGAAAGCATTTGATCTAAAAATAGGGTATGAACTAAGAAATAGGTTTCCAAGAGATTTACCTGAAGCCCAGAAGATAGCATTAACTATTGAAAACAACAGGAAGGTTGCTGGGATGATCAGTAGGAGAGATAATCCTAGGGATCCTTAGCAAGTAAATAATTATCAGTACAAACAGGAGAACACATACAAAAATGAAAGGCCTAGGTTACATGATATGCCCTATAATACAAATTGGAAGGATGGAAAACATGTAATAGATAGGCCTAGAAATAAAGAAACTCCTGATCCATTAAGGAAGAAAGGAAAATATATGGTTAATAACAATTATTTTTGTGAAATTTGTGATAAGCCACATTCCCCAGATTATTGTGTTGTAGCCCAAAGAATGCAAGAAGAAGGAATGCTAATGGGTAACGATGGAGAAGATCACACGGTGTATTTGACTTCAAATACTTTTCACCGTGTTGAGGAGAAATACTCAGCTTCAGAAGATGAAGGATATGAGTGCGATGTTTCAAATCAGAGGTACAATGTCCACATGGCTAAACAACAGGTTTTTTCTGACTCTGAAGAAGATTATACTGAACCACATTCTGTTGAGATGCCTACTCAGTGCAATATGAGGAAATTCACCGAAGAGGAGATAGAGAGATTAACTATTGTTGCAGTTGAAGAAGCAAAGAGTAAGTACTGGTTGAGAAATAGGATAGTGAATGAGAAGGAAGGTGTCCCCAGGGGAATCTTTTAGAAGGATAAAAAAGTGACACAAGAAATTTTGAAGAAAACAGAAAACAAACAACATGATAAAAGTGAACAGAAGTCTGTCCAAAAGGAGGAAGTAAAAGAATTACACAAAGAATTGCAAAAGACTGATCAACCGAGTAAAAGAGAAAAAGAAGAGGACAAAGGAGAAATGTCAGAACAAAGGAAAATAATTAAGGCGGAGGGTTCTTCTTTTGACTTCACTCAGGCTTTATCCCAGGTAAAAATGTTTGTTCCATTACTTGAGATGATGAAAATTAAGGAATATAGAGACAATGTTGTTCAATTGATAGCAAATGGAAATGAAAAACATATGAATTCTGAAAATAAAGTGGCTACTAAAACAATTAGTAGGCAAGAGAAAGGAAATATCCCAGAAGTCTGCTTAAGTGATGTATTAACAAATTCCCCACAAGTTGATCCTTTTTTCACTACATTACTTATAAATAACAAATTGCTGAGGAATTGCATGATAGACTCTGGCACTGCCATAAACATTATGCCTGTTGGAGTTATGAAACAGCTTGGCATGTGGGTTGATACTAATGGGGGAAAGTGTTATGCAATGGATAACAGACCTGTTCCTATGGTAGGTATTATGAAAGATGTTGAAG
>VDFB02000015.1:23263989-23356234 GCA_007258455.2 Sequoia sempervirens
GAATGGTTGAAAGTTGAATTTATTCAACTAGATCCGTGGAAAGTTTGAGAAATTAAGTTTAAAAATGACATCGTGAAGGTCCTGTTTACCTCTTTGGAATTTTTTTTTTATATTTTCTAACATTTTATAAGATCTTGTGATAATTGGATTAGTGTTTATTTAGTTTTAGAAGTAATTTATGTAGTCTTAATTGCTAGGATGGAAGACTTGATTCATGTATGAGGTCTCTCAACATGGTTTAGTGAGTTGTACTTGCTAATGAGTATGTTAAATGTTTAGTGGGTACTATTTGTAAAGGTGTGAGTGTGAGTTAGACATTACTCCTTGTGGTATCCTTACACCTAGGTATAATGGTCTTGTATTTGAGAATACCTTTTGCAAATTTAGGTATGATTATATTGATGCCATATTTGAATGTTTTGACTTCCATTGTTATATTTATTTGAATATCCAACTCATTTTAGTATGAGATAATCTCATTAGCAAGATTAGATATCATTACTGTATTGGGAAATCAATGAGTAAGCATGATGGGAACTCAATCATGTGCTTCTACAACACATGAGTGTGAGTTGGAGGAATTGTGTACTATTTTTAAGTATGTAATAGTGTTTAGAGTTTACTTCTTGTTCCATGCTTGAGAATTTTTAGGATGTGAAATCTAGAGAGTGCAGAAGAGGTTCATCTCATGGGTTCTTTCAAAAAGTGGGATGTCTACTCAAAAGAGTAGGGTTTCATTTGAAATAAGTAAATGGATATTATAAAGTAGTGTCTGCTAAAAGGTGTGGGTTTCATTAGAAATAATGGAATGACTAATACAAATTAGTGTTTCTACTTGAAAGAGTAACAGTTCCATTAAAAAATTGAATGGTTATCAAAAGATAGCGTGTCTGCCAAAAGGTAGGTTGTTTAAAATAACATAGTGGATTTATAAAAGTTAAGATATTGCTTGAAACAATAAAGGTTTTATTTCAAGTGATAAGATATTTTGTGAAAGAGTATGAATTCCATTTCAAGGGATAGGATCATTTGGGATAGGATGGCTACTACAAAGTAGTGTGTCTACTCAAGAGGATAGGAGGTCCATTGAAATATGGAATGGCTATTGAAAGATAGTGTCTACCAAAAGGTAGGTTGTTTTAAATAATATAATGGATTACTAAAAATTAAGATGTTACACAAAAGAGTAATGGTACTATTTTAAGGGTTAAGATGTTTTTACAAAATGTTAAGGTAGTTGCCAAGTCTACCTTGGGGGACTTAATTATGCATTGATTGCTAGTAAGTGTTTTGGTTGGAAACTTACTAGAGGGTGGATTTATTATGTTTATATTTCCTTGTATTGCATTATTGAGTCTTTCTATCTTATAGTCTTGTGGTTATCTTATTATATGCTTTGGTCTTATTCTTTATTACTTTATTATTGTTTTTTCTTATACTTTGATTGAATATTTATTTATTTTTCTTGGTGTGTGTTCTATTTTTCATTTTTATTGTGTTGCTAAATTTTGTGAATTTATAAGTTGGTTCTATGTAGAGTGAGAGGATTGTGAGCTAAGGTATTTGAAATCATATAGCATTGGTTGCATGTATTTTCTACCTTGAGTTAGTTTAGTTATTTAATACATATGCCATTGAAAAGTGAGTGCTCCTGTAGTATGGGATACAATTATTAGTCAATTATATGTGTTGCATATGATCTTAAGTACATAGAATTAGTTGTTCTTTATTACTTATATATTGTATGAGCTTTTTATGTAGGGGGTGATTTATATTAGTGATGTTTATGTATTTACTTAGGAATGAACATGTGAAAAGAATCAAAATAAGATATCCATTATACTTATATTTGTTACTCTATGGTTCTTTGGTTTTTGGTTTGTTGCTTCAATCCAAGTTGATGGTTGGAGATGAAAGGTATTCCTTCGATGTGTGGGTTTGATGTAGGGGAATCCTTTGATGCATCATTATTGCACTTTGTTTTCATGTTGCTAAACTTTGAGTTTTGATTTGTTCAGGGTCAATAAGGTCATCCATTTTATGATGTTTTGGTGCAATGTTGTCAAAAGTTGCAAATATTGCAAAATGTTGTCATTATTGTCAAAAAACTTGCAAATATTGTCATTTTGGTTAACCAAGGAGTTAGTGGTTGATTTTTCAATTAGGAATGGTTGTAACAAGATAAATATGCAATTTAATCTCGAGCACAAGGGTTGGAGACAAGTTGGAATGAGAAACACTTCATTTTGTACGTCCATTCTTGCATTTTTTTTTGTGTAAATTGACTATAATTTGCATTGTACAGAGTGGTATAGATTGGTATAGTCCTAAAAAAATTTGGAAAATTTGGAGAATGTTTCTATCTTTCTAATGCTTTTGGTTTGACTGATTTTCATTATGTTTTGTGAAAGTTATGATCAAATTAGTGATATCCATGTACAAATTTTTATTGTGAAACAACAAGAAACTTGCTTGGTATGGTTTTTTACGAACTAGTATGGTCAAGGGAAGGCATGGGGATGATAAATATATTAAATACATAACTTTTTATTTTTGTTTGGATTCATTTCATTAGGTTTTGCAAAAGTTATAGTCATTTTTGTATTGACAGGTCCAAACCTTGCCTAGGGTTTCCAAAAACACAAAAAAACTCATATCTTTGTTTTCCATTGTAAAAAACTCATGAAAATTGGTAGAAAGTTTTTTCTTAAGGAGATATAAAACCTTTTGGGATCAATCCTTGAAATATTTGCACGTGTGAGGAATGAATGATAGTGTGCTCTCATTTGCTTGAAAACTGTCATAAAATCACAGTTGCTAGAGGGTTTGATGAAACCAATGTGTTGTTTGGTCATGGTTGGATGGTAAATGATTGTAATGCATCATAGGAGGTATACAAAACCTATGTCTTCCCTATTTCATGTCGTTTCCTTTTTTGAATGTCTTTTAGGCTTCAAAGACAATGTTACCAAGTTGCATTAGAGTGCACCAAGGCATGATTACAAATGGATCAGTCTTTTGAAAGTGTCAAGTTGTGTTAAGTGAAGGCTTTCTCTCCATCAGGGTTTAATTACCTTCCCAATACATAGCAAGTTCTTGGAGGGATTTGTTCATGGTTATCAAGCATTTTTCATAGAGTTTACATTGCTATGTGTGTGTATCCCTAGATACTTTACCATTAATATTTACATGGTATATTAGGCATGTTACCTATTTACCTAGTGTTAGGTCCTAAACCATAGGTCCAAAATCCTATAACTTTGTCTCACCTTTAGGGCTAGGGGATTGTCTTCAAGAAAGTAAAAGGTGATTTCATCAATAGATTGAAGATGGTTGAAAGCCTACAAAGAGAGTGGGTAATCTCTTTCCTGGGAGGGTATTTCCAAAGGTCTCCTTAATATGTCTATGAATAAAACAATATATTATTTGACTATAATAAATAATAGCTATAACCAATTGTACACTTGACCCTATTTTTTATCATTGGATCAAGTGTAAATAGTTGCATATGACCTCTATATAGCTTATGATACACATTGCATATTCACCCACATATTTTTCTTTATTATGATCCATAAAAATGATTTAAATTTATTAGCTTTTATACAATGGAAAGGGCTAGACATCCATGTTCATATTCTCTAATGATTTCACTATTTAAGGTTTGCTTGAAACGTATCCCTAGTTTGTAACACAATATTGAATAGCATGCATAGAACCTAAACTACTCCTAATCTACTCCTACAAATAAAATGAAGGTGATTAAATAATGGATTGATTTATTCCTCACAAATGTGCATTGATTCCTACTCCATTGGGAAACAAATTCATGAAGAATAAAAGAGGAAAAAAGTGTGATAAAGTAGAGTATCAAAAAAATGGATATCTATTCATATACAAATAAAAAATTATATTTTACATAATGGATATACTTAATAATCCATGACAAAACTATAATGGCCCGCATGAAACCAAGGAATGGTTATTACAAATCACTTTAAATACATTAGGTATTGTCACACACACACACCAAACCCTAGTTACATTTGAACCAACAAATATGGTGAGATAAAATATACAACTATGACTAAACAATATCTTAAATAATTACAAACCATCATGGAGATATGCCATTATAGAGATGTGTGTTTACTAACCCTTCTACACTCTAAAAGATACATGAATTCATTTATAGTTTATACTTGCATTCTTTGATACCCTAAAATACTCTACAAACTTTACTATACCCAAAAATTGGTTCAACAAGCTATCATTTCCATGAATAGTTGATTGGAGTATATAGATCAATCATTTTGGTACACCACCCACACAAGGAAACCTCAAGATGATAAAATATTTGATTTCATGTGAAAACTCATCATCACCTAATTGCAATTATCTACACGTCACGATTCACATTTTAAATCACATAAAAACCATCAAGAAATGTTAAAATCTATGCCGGAATCAATGATATGTCATTTCCCAAACCTATATTTTTTTTTTACATTAATGATTCCTCCAGATTTGGAGTGGAAATGTCATTGGGAATCCCAAGAAATCCATTGCAAACAAGATTTAGACATGGCTTGAGTGTATCAAGCTCTATAATAGTAACCATGGCATTATTAGGGTAAACCCCTTTTTCATTGACCATGTTGCTTAAGTATATGCCCTTTTGATTAAAATATACTTCTTGGGCACTTGTAAAAGTAAATATAGTGGTTATAGAGGCTTATTGGCCACTAATAGAATTTTACACATTATAGGAGACTAGGTAGGGTTTTGTATGCTATTAGCATGCTACTATCCATTATTTCCCTTTCTATGATTAAAATATTCATTACATTTTCCCTTTACTTACTATGTTGGAGATTTTTTCTTTCCACAAACTATGTCGCATTATCGATAGAATGGTGATTTTGAATTTTGCACACTTTCACATGGTTTGCAAACTCATGAATCATGTGACATTTAAAACTTAACCACTTTCTCTTTCATCCCTCTTTGTTTTATTATTTTAATGATTTGGGTCCTACCAAAATCATTTTGACAAGTTTGAGAAATTGTGAACTCATTGACACCCACTCACACATTGTCCTCATGTCAGAGCATTTGGCCTTTACAAAACCATATCAAAGGTTGAAGAGGTTCTTAAACCTTCAAAAGGTCTTACACAAATACTTATTATTTTCTATTGTATTTCACATAATAAATTTGGGCAACCTTTTGCTTTTTGGGGGCTTGAGGTTTTAGAGTATGGAGTAAATCATCCCCTAAATCAAGTGAATGGAGGATAGTCTATGGAAATTTAAACTTCTAGTGGGAGGCAAGAGGGAGAGGGATTTCTAAAAGTTGAATTCAAAGGGGAATAAAAAAGGATTTATGAATTTTAGAGGGTCAAGGAAGGTATGAAGGGATTGTTAAGTCTAAAACATGGGGTTTTTTTATTGTAAAGACCAAGATGAGATGAAGATGGAAGGGGCACTAGGGGAAGGGGAAACCTAATGACCTAATATAAAATAAATCACTTAGGAATTTTAGTGGAAGTAATCAAGGATTGAGATGCAATGGGAACAATATTGATGGAGGAGGAAGTCTAATACCCCAATAATGAAAAATTTATAAGAAAAATGGGCAAGGACATCAGGAAAAAGGTGAAAGGCATGACACCAAAGGAAACTAAAAAAACATTGAAAATACTTGGAAATTCCAACACAAATCCCTCGTACTTAGACTTTTTTTATCAATTTTGATCATTTTCAACACATGAGGGAATGACAAAGAACCACACCAAGGAATAAATCACAAAAGAAGAACCACATAAATATTTCTCAAAAATATAAGGAGTGGGTAAAATAAGGTTAGATACACAAAATACAAGGGACTCAAGCAAAATTTTATATGGAAAGGTTGATTCCCAACACCTAGATTATCTGAAATGGTTGTAGTTTTGATCTAGTATACTATTGGATCATGCATTTAAATTCTTATTTGATTTTTTATAAGTGATCATTTGATATAATTTTATCATATTTTGTGGAGTAAATTTTGTAAAATATAACATGAGTTGATATTATACATTGTTTGTTAGTATTGGATTGCTTGTTCTAGTTAATTCTTTCATAAATTATAGGGTTGAAAAATAGCAATTATTATAATTACCCAAATATCTCATGTATTCACATATGGTTGTGATGGAAAGATAGAAATTGAATTAAATATAACTTATTGCTTTAGTTTCTAAGTAGTATTTTGAACATGAAACTTTAATGCTTGTATTACCTTTGCTACTTTTGTTTCTTTATTTGTATCATCCTTTCTCTATTTTGGCAACTTTTTAATAACAATTTGGGATGTTTTATTTTTGGTGTACAAACTTCTCTTTTCAATATATTTGAATGATTTATTTCTCATCCAAATGTATCTTGTATAATTTGTGTACAATATCCCTCATCTCACGAGAAAATCACATAACATTCATAAATGTGTCTAATATAGAGTGACTAGAACTATATATTTCTTTTTCGTAAGACCTTTCAATCTTTATCACATTTCCTTCATGTACAAATTTAGCACATCTATGTAGAACAAAATGTATGACTTTGAATTGTTCAATTTATGGTCACCCAAGTAGTATGGCAGTTCTTTAAGCCAAACTCTTAGTTGCAAAATTAGGCATACCAATGTATTGATTAACATTGTATTTTTCATATTCAATTAAATCCCATAATGTGTGTATTTTTTATGTTAAATTTAGAAATTGAATAACTCTTATTCCATACATATATTATATGACCATCTATAATCAATAAGAAACACACTATACAATATGCATCTCACATTTATTGGTATGTATAATGGACCGTAATAATTATTTTGTGGAATAATCTCACCATAAAATATAATTAATGGAGAAACATGAAGAGATAAATATATAGTAATAGATTCAATTGTTCTAGGAAAGGATGATCATGTGACATATCCTCAACATTATCTTTGTTTGTGTTATTATGCATATCATGCACCTCAACTTTAATTGTATGATGTGAAAATTTGTGTATATCTCCAACTATTTGCATGTGCAACTAAAGGATCTTTGTTTTCAATACCATATTCAACTTAGATCATGTTAAATTGTCAATTAATCTTAGATTTTATGAGTAATTCACATGCATGCTTGAGTATAATGATCCTTTATAAATTTAGAACAATCTTGGTCATTATATGCCTTAGAAGTGGTTTATTTTGATCCAATGTATAGATAGGAGGAAGTGGTTTATTCTAATCCAATGGACAAATAGGAGGAAGATTGATCAAATTAGCACTCAACAAGATTTGAAGAACATCATCCAAAAAATTTATAATTTCATAAGCTTCCTACAAGCATTTGGCCTAAATGATGGAAAAGTAGAGATAATAGCAAGTTGATCCATATTTTCCTTTCTATCATTACCCTTTGATAAATTCTTTAGATTTTGAAATTTATTAAGGTAAGAGGATTGAGATGATGAGTCATATTTCCACCTATTAGATTCCACAGGCCTAGCCTCAAGATTCTTCATATGTGTGCACATGTCTCTAGAACATGGAAAGCTATTTAGGTGTACATAATTCTTTATTACTAGAAGCAAGCTTCAAGAAACATGATTTGCAACTCATCAATATCAAATTGGTGTTTTATTTTTCAAGAAAAAAATTCAAATCAAAGAACATACCCATTGAAAGGTTTCATTTATTTTTATGTGCATCTAGTAAGATTTGCAGACACCCAAAATTGTCCATGTCATAACATTACCTAGTCATACATGACCTTGTGAGACATCTTGTAATATTTTACCCTAGGTCATTACCTTATCCCATTTATTCCACTTAATCACCTTCCCAATGAATTAAATAAATCTCATTTATTTAATTAATTCCCCTTCACATGTCTCAAAATAATTCAAATTAAGTATTTGAATTAATTCCTCCCCTTTTACCACATTGCAACATGTGTCACATGACTACAACTCTTCACATGCACAAATAATTTAAATAATTTCATTATTTAAATTATGAGATTCTCACCATCCTATTTTTAGCCCCACTTATTTGTGTGTCATAGGCATCTTTTCCTCTAAAATAAATAAAAGCATCCCACTTATTCCCCCACATCTTAATTTTTGCCTCACGTCATAACCCACTTAATGTGCGTCATATGCACTAAAATCAACTTTTAATCCTATATCTCTAGAAATTTTATGGGTTAATAGATTAGAAGCAATAAAACCAAAACTCCAAAGAAATGATGAAGAAAAAAGGAGTAAACGAAAACAAAAACCAAACCAAACAGTTACCAAAGTCTCCAAACTCCATGATTCACCTTCATCACACCTTTTGGCTTGCTGCAAATTGAATAATGCCCTCAGACTGTTCGAGCAACATATAGAAATTCCATGTCCAAGCAAGTTTTGAAGGATTTACCATGCAAACAAACTCTATGAATGACTCAAAATGCAAGAAAATGACAATAAGATGAGAAGTAACAAATTCATGTGAAAGCTTCAGAGAGAGAAAATGAATTCGAAATTGCCATTTTATAAGAAAAGGCAATTTCAAGTGGATGGATGAGATCGAAAGGCAAATGGACGGACCAGATTGAAAGTTGAGACAAGATGGCTAAAAAAAGGTTGGGGAATCAAATTAATAATAGTCATTCGACTTTTGCATGCAAAAAGGCATCTTTTTGAATTAAAAATCATTTTAATTCAAAAATGGAGAATCAAATGATAGTAGGCAATAAATGCCCATCCTCTGCCAAAATAAGGAAATTTGACCATTTTAAATAAGTAATCATTTATTTATTTATTTAAAATGGGGAAAATGACATGTAGCCATAGTTAAATAAATTAAAGAATTTATTTAATTAGGAGAAGAATATGTAAGTTATTGACGTATTTAAATAAATAAGCAAGATTTATTTATTAAAATAATCTAGATGAATTAGTGGACATGAATAATTAAATAAATTAGGGAATTTATTTAATTATAAGGAGGCATTAGATAATTAGCGACGAATTTAAGTAAATAAATAAAATTTATTTATTTAAATAATCAAGAAGAATAAAGAGACATGAATTAATTAAATAATTAAAAAATATTTAATTAATAGGTGAAAAATGGACCGCACAACATAATTAAATATTTTAATTATGCTAGGACAAATGTGGTGAAAAACAGAGTTCCCAGGTCTAGATCAATTTTTAGTGTCTACATTTTGCCCCTCTTTGTCATAATGCAGCCTATCGCATTGTGACAAAGAAAAATAAGTCAAAGTCATGCCCCAGTGAAGGTATGGAATATCAATGCCCCCTCGGGAAATTTTTCAAATTTTGGTTCGGCGATAGAAAAATTTGGAAAGTGTCCCAACAAGTTAGTTTAAAGACTAGAAAAGTAATGGCGAGACGGTTTAGAGTTTGGACGTGTTTAAGGTACCCAAAAGAGCAATCAAAGGTGGAAAAAGGAGCCTCCAGTAATAACAGTTGTGAAAAACCCCACTTTTACCCTATAAATAGTTGAAATTGGTGGTAAAACTCATTTCATTTTCAAATTTGCTATAGTAATTTCAGAGAGCTCGGAGCGAGGATAGCAGCAGAAAAGATGGTGATCCCAATCACAGAGCACCACGGATATATTGTTAGGACCTACAGGTGACTAGAGGGCATGAAGCCGACGATATGTACCCTTAGCCTACTTCGTCAATTTATCGTTTTTCATATTTTTTTAGGGTTTCTAGGACTAGGAACACATGTGTTGCGATGCATTTGCATTCACGTAAGCCACAATTGATTTTGTGTTCGGCGCATTCAATGCATCGTGATGCAAACATAAAAGGTTATCTAGTCATGGTCAAAATTCACAACACATATGCGTATAGTTGTGACGCAATCGACAATTTAAGCTGCATTTGATGGTTGGAAAGCTACATTTGAAACATCGAGACGCATTTGAGGGTAGGAACAACACATTTGAAACAGATGACGCGTGTGTACAAAATCGCGACGCAAGTAGAATTTTGAGACGCAATCGTGGAGTAGAACGACGCAATCGTTATATAGCAATGCAATCGTAGCACTGAATGACACAATCGCCTAATTGTGACGCAATTGAAGACATCGTGACACATTTGTTTTTGACTTTGACTGATGTTAGTTTAGTGTTGTTTCAACTTTTAAATTTCATTGACTTAGACTAGGTGATAATGACAAGCTTCAAAAAGATGTTGACGCATGCGTTGGTATGTGTAGAGACAGTTAGCACCTATTTACACACGAGAGAGTATACTATCGACTTATGCATTTAGAGACAACTTGACAGATAGAGAGCGACGACGATTGATGCGACTAGGTCTCTATTATGTCACCTATATGCCCATTGTATGGGAAAATAGGGGACTCTTGACAATGCTATGCGAGAGGTGGCATTCATAGACCTGCTCTTTCCACCTACCGACCAAGGAGGCTACAGTTATGCTTGAGGATGTTTACCGGATTCTACACCTATTGATCCGGGGAGAGAGGATTGTTTACGACCCACAACATGGACATCAGAGGTTCATTAGCTACTATCATGATTAGGGTGCCAGATTAAGTATTGAGGGATATGAGATTCGGTGGGAGTTCATGGCAGAGCACTATAGACGATTTGATGCTTTATTAGTGACATTAATTGCTGGTGTGGTTATTCTAGATCGCCGAGGACATGTGTTTCCCATTGGATGGGGGGATGTACTTGTTGGCATGAGGCAAGAACGAATGGTTTCTGCTTGGGGACCTTGTTTATTAGGTATGTTATACCATCAACTGCATGAGGTTGCATACGGGAGGGCACAAAGCATTTCCTGCAGGATGACCCTTCTTATGATTTGGGCATGGGAGCATGTTGCCATTTTCTGCCCACTGATTGAGAGGCCATAGTTGGAAGATGGTATGTCGTACGTCTATTACTATGCCGGTGCGCTACAACAGAGCCATTATGGTGAGACAAGTTGGTGGAGACATAGGATTGACACCATGACTGCATTTATCTTGAGACTGTACAGGGATTGTGAGTAGTGGGAGGGTGAGGCAGATCATCTCAGTTTCTGCTGACAATATCAATATCTAATTGGCCAGACAATGTAGACACAGTTGATTGTGGAGATGTACTTGCCACAGCGGGTTCTCAGACAGTTTGGTGAGCAGCAGGGTATTCTGCTTGGGACAGTTGAGTATGCGAGGTCGTCTTGAGATTCAACATGGGGACCGCCCATATCTATGGCCTTTGCTATTCAGCAGATAGATGGACTAGTAGCACAACAGTGGGGATGGAGAGGAGGTGTTGTAGATCCAGGGACCACTACAGATTTTGACTTATGGTGGTAGACACATAGGCCTATTCCTCTCACAGATCCAGATGGACCTGCACCAGTGATTCAAAGATCCATTATTCCACATGTGTTGCGAGCTAGACGAGGGGGCCGAGTTGGTGACAGAGGGAGAGGTAGAGGTCGAGGGAGAGATGGGGATAGGGTTGGAGGTAGGGGCCGAGGGAGAGATGGGGATGATGGTGATGACGGGGGAGTCGGTGGGAGACAAAGGAGGAGGGGATGGAGGGAGACACCAGAGGTGGGTGAGGCAGCGAGTGGTCAGATTACCATTGGACCCTATTCCAGAAGTAGCCGAGGAGGAGGGAGAAAGGGGAGCAGAGCATGCAAAGGTGGAGATTGGAGGAGAGGAGAGGGAGGCAGAGCATGCATAGGTGGAGATTGGAGGAGAGGAGAGGGTGATGAAGGAGAGGGAGGCAGAGCATGTAGAGGTGGAGATTGGAGGAGAGGAGGACATAGGGGATGATGACGATGATGAGGATGAGGTTGTTGATGAGGCAGAGCACCTACTGTGATGGAGTATGGTGGAGGGAGATGATGGGATGCTGACATGGCCAGTACTGCCAGCAGATGCCACTATGTACTAGCAGGTTGCTAACCTTCAGAGGAGACTTGACGAGAGCACTGCACAAGTCAGGGCTTTATAGGTTGAGCTTGAGCTAGTGAGGGTCGAGCGAGATCAAGCTGAGATCTGGAGGCAGGAGGTAGCACAGTGGTGTAGATTTTGCAGCGCTATATGCAGGACCTTCAGGGGATATGGCCCATGAGTTTTCCAGGGTGAGTGCTCGGTACGGCCAGTACAGGACCCTCTATGAGTAGGCAGTGCCTCCCGAGTGATGAGATCCTACACTGTCACACTCACAGACAAGGACAGGCAGCGGCCATAGGTCAGGGAGTGGGAGCAACAGTAGGAGCCACACTAGTGTGGGAGGATCTACCTCCTCAGGGCACACCTCAGGTCACATGTCTCACCACTCATGCAAGCATGCCTCGAGTCATCATTCGAGCCACATTCATGGGTTCACCAGTTCAAGGCAGAGGTTAGTATAGAGGCAGCCACCAGTGACAGATACCTCTATAGCTCAGGTTACAAATACGGCTCCGACAGCCCAGACAAAGGTTACAGTGACAAATGCCTCAGCCACACAGGGACATGTAATAGTGACCATGATGGCCTCAGTTCCCTTGATAGAGCACCGATCCCCCAAATCTTCTCCTCGAGGAGATGAGGAGAGTACCTCCTGAGATATTGACTTTTCATGTATTATGACATTATTGACTATTGAGCCTGCGAGCTCCATTTTTGGGATATCTCTTTGACTCTATCCTGTGACACTGATATTTTTGAGATTATATATATGTGATGCAGTTTTGACGTGGCCTATCTATTTTATGTTATGTGACAATGTGCTATGTGATGATGATGATAATTTGGATGTCATGTTGTGATTATGTAGCTATACTATCTATGTGATATTTTCTTGATGTATTTCTTAATTCCTATGATGATGTTATATGTATGTCTATGCAATGCATTTATGATGAAAATGCTATGTTCTGGTTATGATTATATGCTATGATGCCATGGATGATACAAATGATAATATTTAAGTTTTTATTTGTTTTCACTTACTGCCTATGATTATGGATGCACTGATGGATGACAATATTATAGATGGATTATCTGATATGTGATTTGCGTGATGATATGTCGTGTTATGTTATGAGAATCTATGTATGCAATTGGGTTTTTTTATGATTTGGATTTAATCTAATGTGAATGTCTAATGGAATGCAACGTCTATATAATTATGTATACACATGTATTTTTTTGTCTCATAGGATATTATCGAGAGACAGATGAAGAACGAGGCGACAAGAAAGAAGGAGATGGATGTTAGTAAGACGAAAAATCCTTCAACACATTTCTGTAGGACGTATCAATTGTTGCTCTAAATCATCATTGGGTGAATTATCGTGATAGCCAACAAACACCATGATATGACGTAAATCAAGGTGTGCAAGGTCGTACCATTACTTGATATAAACAGTCACATACAAGGATGATCATGACTCATATTACAAGCGTATTTTCCCTAGTCATTTTGTCATGATCAACCGTAAACAGTGAAGATAATCAAGACAAATCATGAAACTTCATTGCTCCTCTAAACCCTGTTGTTAGGACATCCTCGAGGAACTAGCAACATGACTATTAGAAATAAACACAAAAAACATCATAAAATTAAATGTCCAGTGCTTGCCAAGTGTCTGGATGTCAAGATGTCAAGTTTGTCAAAATGTTGAATGTCTTGGAGTCAAAGTGTCCGAGTTGGTGATATGAAGATGCCAGATTGGTGTCAAGTTTAGGAAGGACACATCCTAAACGATGCCAAGATGTCAGATTCAGAAAGGACATATTCTGAATGACGTCGATGCCAAAGTGATGCCGAATTCAGGAAGGACACATCCCGAACAAGGTCGATGTCAAGATGTCAAAATGATATCAAGTTCAGGAAGGACACATCCTGAACAATGTCGATGTCGAGATGCCAGATTGATGTCAAGATTCAGGAAGGACACATCCCGAATGATATTGATGCCAAGATGCCAGATTCAGGAAGGACATATCCTAAATAATGTCGATGTCGAGATGCCAAATTGATGTCAAGATTCAGGAAGGACACATCCCAAATGATGTTGATGCCAAGATGTCGGATTCAGGAAGGACACATCCTGAATAATTTCGATGTCGAGATGCCAGATGACTGTGATGATGCCTAAGAAGGACACATCCTAGGAAATGAATAAATGACAAGGCTACCCTTCAGAAGGACACATCTAAAGATTAAGCAAGATTTGACTAGTTTGACTAAGTTTGACTGATTTTGATATGCCAAGAGGATTGTCGTGCTTGATTGACAGATTGCAGAAGTTCGCTTGGGTAAGTTGTTCATTCGAATTTGGACAAAGACCATGATAAATTTAAATACTATTTCATGTGTGTGAGAAAATTGTGCAATGAACCCTAATGGACTGACCTAGTGTGGCCTCGGGGGCTCATCGACAGATGGCCTTGCCTACGTCATACACTCAAAGACCTCATAGTTCGACACGACCAATGAATTTGTCTTGTTGACCAAAGATTGAGTCATGATTTATTTTGACAAACCTAATAGGACTGACCTAATGTCTCGAGGGCTCGAAAATGAGCCTTGCCTACGTAGCAAGTGTGTAGAGACAACGTAGTTCGACAATGGCAAAGACTAATGAAGACTTGCATTGACGTGACTGTGTTGATTGACATGACTCTGTTTTATGGAATTTTTTGTGTTTTCTTCAGGACGTTTTTTGATTTTTAGGTCTTTTTTCAAGACAATTTTTTATTTTTAGGTCATTTTTTAGGACATTTTTTTATTTTTAGGTCTTTTTTTAGGACATTTTTCAATTTTTAGGTCTTTTTTCAGGACATTTTTCAATTTTAGGTCTTTTTTAGGACATTTTTCAATTTTTAGGTCTTTTTTCAAGACATTTTTTGATTGTCGAGATCACGTGCGGTACCCACTGTAGTCTCATGATAAAAGTTTGCCCCTAGTCAAGTTGAGAATGAGCCAGGAAAAAAGGGAATGTAAAGAAAAGGCACGACTAGCATGAACAGTGGACAGTATGCAAGACTTGATTTCAACCATTTTCAGCCATGGAAGGAAATGTCATGATGTCAGGGTGAAGTGTTATGACAACTGTCAGAAAGAGTATGTTCATTAGGGACAAAGGTAGATAGAGTGACAGTAGATGGCACAACAATGACTGACTACACATGGCGCCTGTTTGCCAGGTTTTCACCATGGTACTTATCCAAAGCGCCTATTTACCAGGTTTTCACTATTGGATGAATTATTTCTCTTTATTTTTGTCATCATTTTTTCATTCTTTTTTTTTTGGTGTCACCAAGACGCCTGTTTGCTAGGTTTTCATCAAGGTGGCGATTTTTTGTATTTTTCAATTTTTTTGTATTTTTTCAGGACTTTTAGGCAGACTTTCTGATGCTATGCATAGAATTTGTGCAAATGTAAACTGTTGATTGGCTCCGTCAACTATTCACCTTCAAGAGTAGCTAACTGATATGCTCCAAAACCAAATGATGCTATGATGATGTAAGGGCCCAACCAATTGGGCTCAAATTTTCTTAGCCTCTCCCTATCTGACTGATTCTTGGGATTCTGCATGAGAACTAGGTCGCCCATGTCAAATTTTTGAGTCATCACCCTTTTGTTATAACTTCTGCAAAGACAATTTTGGTATGCTTCTAAATGATTCAATGCATTGTGTCTGCGTTCATTTAGCATTTATAACTCATGCAGTCATGACTGTCTGTATTCTTCATCAGTGATGAGGCCTTTCATGGAGACTCGCAAAGATGAAATTTTGACCTCTATGGGCAAGATGGCTTCGGCTCCAAAGACAAGGGCGAAAGGAGTGGCACCGGTGGGGGTACGGATGATCGTGCGGTATGCCCACAAAGAAGGGTTGAGTTGGATGTGCCAGTCATAGCCAACGTCATTGACGATCTTTTTAAGAAGTTTGATAATAGTTTTATTAGATGCCTCGGCTTGACCGTTTCCCTATGGGTAATACGGTGTGGAAAAGTGGTGGCTAATATGGAAACATTGACATAGTTCACGAACCTCATAATTTTTGAAGGGATGACCATTATCCGTGATGATGGATTGTGGAATGTCATACCGACAAATGATATAATTGAGGATGAATTTGAAGATTTGTTTGCCAGTAATGTAAGTGAGTTGAATGGCTTCGATCCACTTAGTAAAATACTTAGTGGTGGTGATAATGAATTTGTGTCCATTGGAGGATGTAGGGTGAATCTTGCCCACGAGATCAAGTCCCCATTGTGCGAAAGGACAAGGAGAAGTGATCGGCCTCAACTCTTGTGCTAGAGCGTGAATGAAATCACTGTGAATCTAACATTGGCGACATGTTCTTACAAATTTCAGCGCATCATTTTCTAGTGTCGGCCAATAGTACCCAAGTCTCGTAATCTTTTTAGCTAGGGTCAGGTCACTCGAATGGGACCCACATATACCCTCATGTACTTCCTATAAGGTCATTTTTGCTTCATTAGTGTCGAGACAATGAAGAAGGGTATTGTTGAAGCTACGACGGTAAAGGGTGTCGTTGATGATGGTATAATGTGCAACTTTGCGGATAAAGGACTGTCTTTGGTTATTGGAAATTTTTTGAGGAAGGATCTACAAATGAAGGTAGTAAAAAATGTCCTTATACTAGGGGGAACTAGAACCAACAAGCTCACAAACCATTTTTGATTCAGAGACATCATAAGCTGGAACCAATAACTGCTCAACCAAAAACTCAAATTGTGGGACGTTGATGGGAATATCAAGCAAAGATCCAATTGTTGCCATAGCGTCAGCAACCTTGTTCTATGTTCTTGGAATTAATTCAAAGGATAGCTTGTGAAAATGTCAGAAAACTGTCAACCATCCGCTTATAAGGCATTAGCTTCTTGTCTTTTGTTTCATACTCATCATTGACTTGGTTTATAACTAACTGAGAATCGTTGAGGATCTGCAGACTCCTGATTTTCCACTTGATAGCCATTCAGAGTCCTTGTAATTAGTGCTTCATACTCTGCCATGTTATTAGTGCATGGAAATGCTATGCAGAATGACCTTGGGATGGAGTCTCCTTGTGGAGTAATGAATAATATTCCAGCTCCTGAACCATGATTAGTATGAGATCCATCAAAGTATAATTTCCAAGGCTGTTGGGATTCCACATGAAATACAAACTCATCTGGAAAATATGTTGTAAGAGGATGATTATTTGGTATTGGTGCACCTGCAAGTTGGTCCACTATTACTTGTCCTTTGATGGCTTTCCGCTCGACATATTGAATATCATATTCACTATGGATCATGACCCATTTTGCTAAACGTCCTATCAATGCTGTTTGACTCAAGAGGTACTTCAAGGGATCGGTCTTGGCTACTAAGTATGTCTTATGGTTTAACATGTAATGCCTTAATTTTTGGGCTGCGAATACAACTGATAAACAAGAATGTTCAATGGGTGTGTAATTTAGCTCATACCCTACCAGTGTTCTACTGATATAATATATGGCTCTTTCTTTTTCTTCATAGTCATTCTATGCTAGTAATGCCCCCAGTGCCAAAGTAGTTGCAGAGATGTACAAAATTAATGGTTTTCCTTGGATAGGAGGCATGAGAATTGGAGGTGACAATAAGTAGTGTTTGATCTGGTTAAATGCCTCCTAGTATTTATTTGTCCACACAAAGGGGATCCCTTTGCGTAGGAGATACTGGAATGGTTGGAACCTATCTGCGAGTTGAGCAATAAACTGTCTGATAGATTGAAGCCTGCCTTGTAACGTTCTTAGGTCACTGATTCCCTTAGGAGAAGGCATATCCAATATAACTCTAACTTTAGCAGGGTCAACTTCAATGCCTCTATGGGAGACTATGTGCCCCAATAATTTGCTTGATGTTACACCAAAAACACACTTTTTCAGGTTCAACCGGACCTTATATTCTTCTAGCTTCCTGAAAACTTTGTCTAATACTGAAAGATGGTCTTTTCTTGTCAATGACTTTGCCAAAAGGTCATCCACATAGTCCTCCATTAATGTGTGTATCATGTCATGGAATATTGTTGTCATTTCCCTTTGATATGTAGCGCTTTCATTTTTAAGACCAAACGACATTACAATCCAACAGTATGTACCCCAAGGGCATGTGAAAGCAGTTTTGTGTTGGTCTTCAGGGACAATACAGATCTGATTATAACTAGAGAAACATCCATGAGGGACAACATCTCATATCCAACTGTAATGTCCACAATGATGTCAATGTTCAGAAAAGGAAAATCATCTTTATGGCATGCTTTATTGAGATCTCAGAAGTCTATGCATATGCGAATCTATCCAGTATACTTGGTGACAGGGATGATGTTGGATATCCATTATGTATAGTTAATTGACCTGATAAAACCTACATCCAACAATTTTTTGAGTTCAACTTTAACCAACAATGCAACTTGCGGGTGCATTTTTCTCAGCTTTTGTTTTACTGGCTTGGCATCTGGAAATAATGGCAAGTGATGTAATACTAACTCAAGATCTAACCCCGACATGTCGGCATAAGACCATGTGAAGTTTATCTTGCGTTCTGAGAAGAAATTTTGAAATTCTAGTTGTTCAGCTTCTGTCAATGATGCCACAAAGAGAACCATTTTGGGGTCCTTCCCAGTAGCTATATTAACTGCTATGGTGTCCTCGACAAGCATTGCTAATTTTTCTCTTTCTACAGGGAGAAAGTCTAGTCCTCCACCCTTGGGTGCCTCAAGGAGGTTTTCACCCTTGGATACATCCTTTATTTTTACTATTTTTCTGTCAAAAGGTGCCTTTCGGTTTTCACCTAGAGACGTGTCATTTTTTGTTTTATTTTTCTTTTTAATTTTGTGACTAGAGGATAGCGTAGTCTCCCCAAAATAAGCAGCACAATCCAAGTCAATGGTAAACCCAGATTTGTGATCCCCATTTGGAATGCCTTCACGTAGCCCTAGAAATTTTGCTAGAGCCTCATCATTTTGAAAAGTGTCCATTACTGGTGGGCCTTGCTGATTCCAGTCAATTAGGTTAGGGTAAACTAAGGATATTCCATCATCAGCATTTGCAAATTGAGGAGATAACACAAATAGCATGTAAATGGACACCGAGACATTGAAAATGAAGTTGTCATCATTTGGCTCTATGTCAGATTCTATCCAGTATTCTCCTTCACTTGTTTCATACTCACCAACGAAGTAAGGGACAAAGGGAGTAGCATCAGGGGCAGGGTCAGTAGTGGCAAGTGATGGTTCAAGTGATTCCGCATGATGGTCATCAATTTGGGGTGACTGGACAGGTATGTCGGGGCTAGGATGAATGGGAATAGAATATGATCTGGACTTGACATCATTTGGTGTTGTATTGATCTTGAACATTTTCCAGAATCGTTCTTTAAATGTAGGCTCGCCAGGTTCAAGGAATAATTCGTCAAGGCAACAGTCACTTAAGGATCGCTAAGAGGCAAATTCCCATTCATGAGAGTCGATTTTAGAGGAGGTGTCCTCAGTTGTTTCAACACAGTCTGAAGCATACACTAACTCACATGGAAGCACACTAGTACTTGGATCACCAGATTCTCATGGACCTAACCTTAACCCAAGATGTTTTGGTTTTTTTGAAACTGATAATGGCTCACACCTTCCATTCTTATCCTTGCCAAGACCACTTTTTCCATCATAGCCTTTTGCTTTTATCATGTTGTATCATTTTCCATATATTGCTACTGGCAAGGGAGTCAAATCTCGTGGTTCTTTATAAATCTAGGATAGTATATCATCTGTGTCCTCTTTACTCATTTCGCCCCACTTTATGAAAATTGTATTTGGAGGAACCCTGAAAAATTATTTTTCTTGTATTCTAAAGCAGGGTCTGCCATAGACCTGGGGAGACTTGGGCATCTTTGTTATGCAATAGGCCGTATTCAGCTTGTATTCTCCACATCCTTGGTCTTGAATTTGGAAGCTTGGCTCGATGCTTGGGGTGACAAATGAAGTGGTAGGTGTTATGGAAGTGGTCATGGTGGTCGAAGAAGCAGAAGTAGATGCGGTGGATGAAGAAGTGGAAGGCTTCACGAGTATTGATGGGTCAATGAATTTGGAAGACAAAGATGTCAAAGCTTCCCTATTGACAAGCACTTGACACTCCGATACACCACGTAAGTTGGTACAATATGGGAACGGATCAGGGTCTCCATATATAGTAATCTCAATGCCTTCAAATGGAAACTTCAAACATTGGTGGTACGTGGAAGGGATGAATTTCAGCAAGTGGATCCAAGGTCGACCGAGTAAAATGTTGTATGGAAGGTCCAAATCCAGAACTTGACAAGTGGTGTCGACAATGACTGGGCCAATCCAAATTGGGAGTGTAATTATGCCCTGAGAGGAGCGTTCTTCATCATCACATGCCTTGATAACGATGATTTTTGTGGCGTCTACGCAAGCATAAAAAAATCTTAGTGCCTTGACCAATTTTAAGGAACATATATTCAGTCCCACTCCGCCATCTACTAAGACTCATCTGACCTTATGTTTATGAACAAGAACTTCGATATGAAGGGCATCATTATGGTTAGATTTGGATGACGAATAGTCTTGGTATGAAAAGGTGATATGGTGGGGAGTCATGAGATACCCTACCATGGCTTCAAATTGGCTGACATCAATATCTTGGGAAACAGAGGATTCTTGCAATGTTTTATCTAGGATGGCCTTATGGTCCGGAAAGATGCGTAACAACTCAAGGATAGAGATTTGTGCGGGTTTTTTTCCAAGATGGTCAATAAGATTAAAGTTTCCTTTAGGTTGGGACTGCTTGTTCTATGGACACGATTGCGGCTGCGAAGTAGACGGGCCAACTATTGTTACCTTTGGTTGTCTAGGGGGAGGAGGGCTGACTGTGGTGACCTTTCTGGCGTGGGTGGTGATATTTCATTCAAGGGCCTTTCTGACATGACTGTGCAGACATGTTCATCAGTTGTTCTAACATGATGTATGATAGGTCCCCCAGAATAGTCATATCCAATACAGGCATAGTTGGCTCGACTATTGTTATTCGTATTTGACGTAGAAGGGTTTCTAGAACCATGATCCTGCAGTGGGTTTTTGTGTATTGTATGATCTACGGTAGAAGCAAACTGTGGTCCCCCAACTTCAATGATACGCTTTTCAATAAGGTATTCTACCAAATTTTTCAATTGTTTACAGGAAGAGGTTTTGTGTCCTTTTATTTGGTGATAGTCACAAAATGCGTTATCATCCCACCAAGATGGTTTAAACTACCCAGGGTCATATGGTTTGGGGTCCTCAAGTGTGATGACACCATTCTGAAGGAATTTCCTGAGAACTTCTTCAATAGGCTCACCCAAGGGAGTGTATGTACGTCCTCTAGGGAATTGTTTGGGTTGTCTAGGCTACCTTTGAATTTGATTGTTTTGATTGCCTTGGTTATTCTGATTTGTCTAGACAACATTAGCAACATAAGTTTGTGTCATCATCTGTGTGTTTTGTGGTTGTGTCCCTTTTAGAGTAATCATAGGACCCATAGTGTTGACAACCTTAGCATCGACTACACCATCGTTGGTGACATGTTTGTTCTTAACCCAATATTTGTTTTTGTCAGTTAGCGAGGGTTTGCATTTGTGTTTTTGGGACCGTATTGCAGTCTTCCTTCAGCAATGAGGGCTTGTCCAACTTGGACACCTCATTCAACTAGGTCCGCAAAAGTTGTACAACAATGGACGCACAATTCATTTTTCAGTGGGCCCAATAACGTTTGTACGAACATGTCAACTTTTTCCTTTTCAGGTATGTCTATATGATAGCGACTCGCTAGGCCCCTCACTTTTTGAAAGAATGGTAAAAAAATTTCACCCAAATCTTCTTGTGTGAGTTGGCATAAGTTGGTGATGGAGGTATCTATGTCAATGTTGTATGTGTAATTTTTCATGAATTTTTCAACAAGTTATTTCCATGACCGTATTCTGGGTTGCAGTGTATAGAACCATTATAAGGCTGGTCTTGTGAGGCTTTTAGGAAATAGTCGCATTAGATATGTGTGCTCATGAGCAATATCCACACAACTTGTTACGAACTCTCTGATGTGGTCAAGTGGATTTGTTTTACCCTTGTATTTGTTGAAGTTTGGAGCCACATAACCATGTGGAAATGGTGGCATGTACAAAGTTGTATCAAAAGGATATGGACATAAGTCGTATGGAATTTGTGTCTTCTTGTCAGAGGTTTTCATATTTTCCATATGTTTTTGAAGGTCATCTACTCTTGCTAGCAAGGCGTGTACGATGGGATCATTGGTTGCCTAAAACTAAGGTATGTTCTGATATTGCTGAGTTGTGAGTGGGAATTTGTTGTTGAGTATGAGTCTGGGATGAGTATGTGGGAATATGTGACCCAGCCATGTTTGTTTGTATTTGAGGTATCTGAAATCCCTGACTCATTTGATTGCCAAAGTTACACATTTGTTGTGTCATTTGAGTTCCTTGTCCTTGTTGAAAGAATTTTTCATGTAGCATGTTGGTGTTTGTTCCTTGGGAGTGTCAATATGGTATGTGGATATTTTGTCCTTGTCCATGTGAGATATTCATATTTTGTCCTTGTCCATGTGGGATGTTTAATTGTGATGATGTATTAATGTTGTGTGTTGAGGGCCTTGAATGAAGACTCGCCGTGAGTTTCCTCCAAAGGGATTAAATGAGATTCCACCATAAGGATGTGGTGAAGATGCCCCCATTGTCATAGATGAAGATCCCAACATAGGGTTTGTGGGATTTTCTCTTGTTGATGTGAACCCAATTGTTATTCCTATCATTTGTGATGATGATGTAGACATTGTAGGCATGGACATAGTAGATGTTCCTGCAATAGATGTTGTATTAGTTGAGGTGGAGATATTTTGACTTGTGGTTCCACTAGATGTCACGTTAATGGTGTTAGTAGCAACCTGTGTGGTGACCACAATGTTATTGCTATTGGAGGCATTGTTCGTGTTTTGATGAGATGTCATGGTTTGTGTTGCGTTGTCCGGAGAAGGTCTTATGGTATTAATGTTGAAGCCTTTTGGTAGTTTTTCCCCTTGGTCTAAAAGCATAGTAAGGTATCTGCCGGGATCATTCAAGACCAATTCTTCTACAAATGAAGCTGTTGGAACTGTAAAATTATGAGAATTTTACAAGTTGTTCATACCCATGAGTTTCTGAATGAGTCCTTACCATAGACACAAAAATACTCTCTTCATAACATTTTTCCCATATTTTTCCATGTGGTCCTGTAGAATCCATCTAATCCTAAATATTTCACTATATAATTCCTATTGGCATGAGGTGATCAGGGTCTCCCCGATCCATAATGTATTTTTGCTAATATATATCTGTTGTAGGTCTATCGACAAGACTTCTTTGATGTCACACTGACTGGAATTCATCTACAGGCACCTATTGATAGGACACATTCATGGTCTCGGCGACAGAAAGGGATCATATCGGCAAGAAAGTTATCATCAGCATAGGTCATAGCGAACTGATGCATGTCTTACCGACCGGCGCAAGAGTACACACTTCGGCCAAACCAAATGTCTTCGGTATGAGGTCTTTCTGAATGCCTTATGTCTCATCGACCAGTGCGCATGGAGATATTTCAGCCAGAAAAAGTCATCGGAGTAAGGTCTTGCCAATGTTTTATGTCATACCGACTAGCGCACCGAAAGAATTATCGACCAGACTGAATGGTATCAGAGTAAAGTCTTAGTGAGTACATCGGGTCTTGCCGACAAAGTGAAGGGGACTCTATTAGAGGATTATCGGGGTAAAGTCATATAGTATTGCCGACCCGTATGTTACGCCGAAGCATGGTTCTATCAGTGAGAAAGTTAATATGTCTCAGCGACCAAAAAGCATACCAATGGGGTATCTCTGTATAGCACAAGGTAACCTATGAGACATCTCCCCGATTTTGAATTATCACAGCGACACACAAGATGAAAGGACGACTATCGGCGAGACTCCAAACGTCGATGAGACGACGAGACGTTATAGTGATGCACATTTTTTGACTATTGGTGAGATATTGAAGATCGGTATGACTGTGTAATGTCTTCGCAGGATTCCAATGAACAGTTGTAAAGGCTTGAATGAAATAACTGCCCGGATGTGAATGCAAATGGACGCGATTTTTCATGTGGCCGATATATAAAACCCATTTTTGACAGTAGAACAACAGAGAGAATAAGGAAGAGAGACAGAGTGAAAAAATACAGTAGGATACAAAATATTTTGAGACTATGACGCATGATTGAAAAACAATAGAGATTTCAATTGAATTTCTGATGTGATGACATTTTTCTGGTGTCAATTGTCTGTTGTGCTCATTGAAAGTATTACTAAAGTTGTCTCCAAGATTGATGCTTTCTGGTTATTTAAATTGATGTAACAAGTTTATATTCAGTTTATCAGTGCACATTTGTTTTATCTGTGTGGTTGATTGATCGGTTCTTTCAAGGAAATATTAAATCCTTTTAATTGATCACAGTAATCAGGGAAATTCATCTGGATCATTAAGAAGAACTTAGTAGTCACAGTCTTGCATATTTATACAAGTTATAAACTAAAATATATGCCAAACAATTTGAATGTTCTCTAGAAATAAGTTACTCATTTAGATTTCATTTGACTCCGCATACCCAATAAGGCACTAGTCTCTGCATTTTATCTTTTAGTTTCATTCATTCTTTACATCTGTTAACTGAACACATTAGGATTTAGTTTTGAATATTGTATACAATTTATACCAAATTCTAGTTTTATTTGTCCACTCCCATCTGCTATTGTGGGAAAAACATTTCAAGAGAGATAAGCACAAGTCAAGTCTGCCTCACTCATATAGGTACACCCGCCTAGGTATAGCAGCACCTGAAGAGTAGAAGGTTCAATTCATTTGGCCTTGTCTGTTACCCTGAAACGTTGTGAAAGCTTGGCAACCTTTCGTGGTTCAAACCTGCATTTTTGAGAGCTAACAAATTGGTGACTCTACTGGGGAGTCAACTCAGAATCAGGGCCTTAATCATAGAGTCAAAAATCCTATATAGACTCCGCTGGGAATAAACAAACATTTTCTCAATTTAAGAAAGTGAGTGGCGACTCTGACAAGAACATTGCATCAATTCATCATGAATGGTAGAAGATCCCAATATAAGGGAGGTCCTACTGAAGGTTCTGTTGGTAACAGTAAATGGACACAAAAGGGTGATAAGGATGATAAGGGTAAGAAGAAAGAGGATGACATGTGTATAACAAATAAAGACAAAACAACAAGACCACATTGTGAGACATATGACCGTTATGATACATGGAGAGATAATTCAAGTGCAGAGCCTTGTACCCTAGAAGAACAAAAAAATCCCTTTTATAATCCTCAGAAACAGGCAGAGTTCGATGCTAAACTTGAAGCTGAATGAATTAGATATCAACAGGAATATGATCGAAGAATGGAGGGTAATCAAGATGAGCTTATTGATCATGTAATTCCTCAAGAAAACTATGAATTCTCAACTCATGAAGAGATAGAAGCACAGTTCGAGTTTCATAAACAAGAAGTAGAAAGACCAAAAGTTGAATAGGAAAAGATCCAAATGATAAAAGCAATTCAAGACTTGAAATTGCAGGAAGCTCAAATTAAAGCTCAGGCAGTTAATCTTTCAAAGTATGTGTCATCTCATAAACAAGGAAACGATCATGTAGGATCTTCATATCAGCCAAATGTTCCTCAGGATCAAATTGGAAATCAATATAAGCAGCCAAATCATCCACCATATACTGCAACACATTATACAAATACACAACCACCTCATGGTCAACATTACATGCCACATCATCATGCACAATACAATAATCTGATGTACCAGTATCAGTATCCACCTAACCCTCCCCCTCATAAATATACAACAATGATCAGACAATTTGATTTGATAGGGTTTCAATTATACCCTTACTCTATGGATAGCAGCTGGAGAAGTCTTGTCCCCAAATTTACAGGAAGTAGTTCAATTACTGCTGAAGATCATTTGAAATTTTTTAATGCTTTTATTCAAGATTTGGATATACCATATGAAGACTTACATATGAGGTTGTTCATGATGTCACTCACAGAAGAAGCTAGGGATTGGTTCAATAGCCTGCCAACAGCCTCTGTTGGTTCTTTTCAAGAATTTCAGGATCGATTTCTAGAACAATATGGAAACCTATGTGCACCAAATGCTGCTTTTCATGAATTAGTGGGAATTCAAAAAAATTAGAACGAGTCAATTTATGATTTTAACCGGAGATTTAACAAATTGCAAAATAAGATACCACTAGGGTCCAAGTTGCCAGACTCAATAGCATTGAGTGTCTATTTGAAAGCATTTGATCTAAAAATAGGGTATGAACTAAGAAATAGGTTTCCAAGAGATTTACCTGAAGCCCAGAAGATAGCATTAACTATTGAAAACAACAGGAAGGTTGCTGGGATGATCAGTAGGAGAGATAATCCTAGGGATCCTTAGCAAGTAAATAATTATCAGTACAAACAGGAGAACACATACAAAAATGAAAGGCCTAGGTTACATGATATGCCCTATAATACAAATTGGAAGGATGGAAAACATGTAATAGATAGGCCTAGAAATAAAGAAACTCCTGATCCATTAAGGAAGAAAGGAAAATATATGGTTAATAACAATTATTTTTGTGAAATTTGTGATAAGCCACATTCCCCAGATTATTGTGTTGTAGCCCAAAGAATGCAAGAAGAAGGAATGCTAATGGGTAACGATGGAGAAGATCACACGGTGTATTTGACTTCAAATACTTTTCACCGTGTTGAGGAGAAATACTCAGCTTCAGAAGATGAAGGATATGAGTGCGATGTTTCAAATCAGAGGTACAATGTCCACATGGCTAAACAACAGGTTTTTTCTGACTCTGAAGAAGATTATACTGAACCACATTCTGTTGAGATGCCTACTCAGTGCAATATGAGGAAATTCACCGAAGAGGAGATAGAGAGATTAACTATTGTTGCAGTTGAAGAAGCAAAGAGTAAGTACTGGTTGAGAAATAGGATAGTGAATGAGAAGGAAGGTGTCCCCAGGGGAATCTTTTAGAAGGATAAAAAAGTGACACAAGAAATTTTGAAGAAAACAGAAAACAAACAACATGATAAAAGTGAACAGAAGTCTGTCCAAAAGGAGGAAGTAAAAGAATTACACAAAGAATTGCAAAAGACTGATCAACCGAGTAAAAGAGAAAAAGAAGAGGACAAAGGAGAAATGTCAGAACAAAGGAAAATAATTAAGGCGGAGGGTTCTTCTTTTGACTTCACTCAGGCTTTATCCCAGGTAAAAATGTTTGTTCCATTACTTGAGATGATGAAAATTAAGGAATATAGAGACAATGTTGTTCAATTGATAGCAAATGGAAATGAAAAACATATGAATTCTGAAAATAAAGTGGCTACTAAAACAATTAGTAGGCAAGAGAAAGGAAATATCCCAGAAGTCTGCTTAAGTGATGTATTAACAAATTCCCCACAAGTTGATCCTTTTTTCACTACATTACTTATAAATAACAAATTGCTGAGGAATTGCATGATAGACTCTGGCACTGCCATAAACATTATGCCTGTTGGAGTTATGAAACAGCTTGGCATGTGGGTTGATACTAATGGGGGAAAGTGTTATGCAATGGATAACAGACCTGTTCCTATGGTAGGTATTATGAAAGATGTTGAAGTCAAATTAGCTACTTATCCTCAGGTGGCCTACAATATAGATATAACTGTAATTGATACTCCTCCTCAGTTTGGAATGCTTTTGTCAAGATAGTGGACGACAGCAGTTGGGGGAAATGTACAATTTGATTTATCTTATGCAACAATTCCAGTGAATGGCCAAGAAGTTAAGTTGTATAGGGAGCCGAGGATGAACCCAATTGTAGATTGTGTACCTCAAGATCAAGTCAATTGTTTCTGTGATGTGGATCTTGGGAATTTTAAGATAGAACCAACTCTACCAAAGTTAATCAACAATGATCTAATTGATAAACATGTAGCAAAGAACAGTGATGGTGTGTGGAAAATGTACTTCGATGGAGCTTGTAGCCAGGAAGGTAACAGAGCAGGAGTAGTATTTGTTTCACCTGAAGGTATTACATTTAAGTATTCATTCCTATTAACATTTGAATGTACAAAAAATGTGGCGGAATATGAAGCTTTATTAACAGGCTTGAATATAGCTGTGAAACATAAAATCAAGTTACTGGCTATTCTAGGGGATTCTGAGTTAGTTGTTTCACAAGTTAAATCAAAATATGCAGCAAAACATAAAAGATTGAAGCAATATAGGAATGTTGTATGGGACACAGTAGAGCTATTTGATGCATTTTCTATTGAATGGGTAGATCGGTCGAAGAATATAATGGCAGAATTTTTGGAAAATGTAGCTCTAAGAAGGGATGATATTACACTGGCTGGAGTATCACAAATTGAGTTCAAAACAAGGCCTGCTGTGCCTGATAACATATATAGTTGGCAAGTTTTTAATGATGATACTGACCTTTTGAAATTTCTTCACTGTATAGATCAATATGAAGCCCAATAAATTGATTTCAATGCATTCGTTGAAGAAGTAGATGGGAAGCAGACAATATTTGGGAAGGAAATCTTACAACTTAAGACAAATAAGCTTCCTAAGGGGTTAGTGGTGTTGGAGAGAGTGTATGATGGAAGTGATCGGTCCCTCATGAAACAAATGCCAATCAAGAGTGAGGATATTGAAGAGATCAATTTGGGAACTGAGATGGCACCAAAAAAGGTGTACATAGGGAAGAAAATAAGCCCAAAAATTAGAAGAATGTTGATAGTGTTACTAAGAAAATATAAACATGTGTTTGCATGGTCTTATGAAGATCTAAAAGCATATAGGGAAGATTGTTTCAGCATGAAATACCATTAAATCTAGATGCAAAGCCATTTAGACAGAAGAAAAGACCCATTAATCCAACATTGGAACCAAAAATGCAGGAAGAATTGGCAAAGCTCAAAGATGGTGGCATCATCAAACCTATCAGGCACTCAACCTGGGTCTCAAACCTAGTTCCCGTGAGGAAGAAAAACAGAGATATCAGATTATGTGTGGACTTCAGGAATTTGAATGTGGCATCTCTTAAGGATAATTACCCTTTTCCTAACATGGAAGCTATACTACATAAGGTGACAGGGTGCAAGCTGTTATCTATGATGGATGGGTTTTTAGGTTACAACCAGGTCAAGGTTAAAGAATGTGAACAGTATAAAAAAACTTTTACAACTCCTTGAGGGACATATGTATACATAAGAATGCCATTTGGTCTCACAAACACAGGAGCAACCTTCCAAATAGCTATGGATGTAGCATTTGTAGACTTGATTAATGCTATCATGGTGGTGTATCAGGATGACCTTACTGCATATTTGAAAAGGGCTGAAGATCATGTAGAACATTTGGAAAAAATATTTATCAAAGCTTTAGAATATGGTATTAGCCTGAATCCTAAGAAATGTCATTTTGCAGTCATAGAGGGTAAACTCTTGGGACATATTGTCTCGAAGGAGGGGATTATAATAGATCCTAAGAGGGTTGAGGCCATAGATAAAGTTCCTATCCCTAAAACTGTTAAGGCCATCCAGTCATTCTTTGGACAGATCAATTTTGTTAGGAGGTTTGTTTCTAATTTTGCTGAAATCATTAAACCCATATCAAAAATGTTAAGGAAAGGACAAAAAATAGATTGGACTGTAGAAGCATTAGATGCTTTTATATCAATCAAAAAGGCTATCAAGGAGGCTTCTGTCCTTAAGTCCCCATATTTTTCAAAACCTTTTCAAATATTCTCATTTGCTTCATTACACACCATAGCTGTTGTCATGTTACAAAAAAATGAGGAAGGTCATGAACAACCTATGTCTTTCTTTAGTAAGTCATTACAGGGGTCAGAATTGAAGTATGATATAATGGAAAAACAAGCATTTGCATTGGTGAAAGCTACAAAGGCTTTCAGGCCATATCTTGTTGGAGCAAAGGTGATTGCTTATGTCCCTCATGCTGCTGTTAAAGATATTTTGACACAATCTGAAGTAACAGGAAAAAGATGTAGATGGATCAATAAAATCCAAGAGTTTGATATGGAAATATAGACCACTAAACTGGTGAGAGGTTAGGGTTTGGCTAGGCTAATGGCAGAGGTAAATATCAGAGCAAATCAGATTTGTAATATAGAGGAAGAAAGAGTAATTGCAAGTATTGAGCATACTCCTTGGTATGCAGACATCATGCATTACCTCAAATATATGAAGTGCCCAGAAGGATTAAATGATAGCCAGAAAAGAACTTTAAAGTTGCAAGCATCTAAGTATGTGTTCATGGAAGGTGATTTATTTTGGAAGAATAGGGATGGGATATTGTTGTTATGTCTGGATGAGTCACAAGCAAAGCATGTATTAAGAGAAATGCATGAAGGAGTTTGTGGAGGGCATTACTCTGCAAAGACAACTGCCCATAAAATCCTCAGGGCAGGTTATTACTGGCCGAAAGTTTTTAATGACTCCTTTTCATATGTAAGAAAATGTGAAGCCTGCTAGAAATTCTCTGGGAAGATGAAGTATCAGGGAGCTTTACCACTTAGACCTTTGCAGGCTGATGCCCCTTTTCATCAGTGGGGAATTGATTTCATTGGGGAGATACAAGAGAAATCGAGTGGAGGACATAAGTGGATACTTGTAGCTACTGATTATTTTACCAAATGGGTAGAAGCAGTCCCAACCAAGCAAGCTACAAGTAAAGTTGTGACAAATTTTTTAATGGATAACATCATTACCAGATTTGGTACACCACTAAGACTGATTACTGATAATGGGATGTGTTTCAGATTTGATGAATTCAAAAACTTTTGTAGCACATATGGCATTACCATTTCTTATGTAGCTCCTTACCATCCGCAAGCTAATGGTCAAGCAAAGTCCAGCAATAAGAGTCTTCTCAAGATCATAAGGAGGATGTTGGGTCAAAATAAGAAAGCTTGGGATTCAAAACTGAAACTGGCTATCTGGGCTGATAGGATCACTGTAAAGAAGGCAATTGGAAAATCCCCATTTGAATTGTTATATGGAACGTAAGCTAGAATGCCTTTACAAAATCTGTTACCAGTTTACAAATTTATCCTTCAAGAAGATATAGATATTCTAGAACCAATGGAAGAAAGAATGGAACAATTGGAAGAGCTTGATGAAGTAAGAAGAATAGCTCAAAATCAGAATGTAAAGTTGCAGGCACAAATGAAGTATTTATTTGATAGAAAAGCAAAATATAGAAAATTTGAAGAAAGTGATATGGTGTTAATGTGGAATGCAAGGTGTCAGGAGAAGGGAAAACATGGGAAATTTGAAGCATTGTGGCTGGGACCTTTTGTGGTTGTTGGAAAGAAAGGTGAAGATTCATATTACCTACAAAACATGACTGGTGAAGATCAGGAGTTGCCTGTACATGGGAAATTTTTGAAGCACTTTTTCTCTTGAGCAATACAGAGGATTAAGGGTTGCCAGTGCATGGACAACTCTTGATAATCCTCTTAAAAATTCTTCTCCATGCATAGTAGTTTAGGAAATAAAGGAACATGAATTGCCAGTACATGGACAATCCTGATTTTCCTTCTTTCAAAATAAATCTTTCCATGTACAGTAGTTTAGGGTCATATTCATTTCCATTTCCATTCTTTCCATCTTGCTCACTGATTCATCACCTTGAGTCTGGTCTGCTCACCCAGAAATCTGGATCCTTGCAATGATTTTACAACCATTCATCCCCAGATGGAGCCACTGTTGGAACTGTAAAATTCTGAGAATTTTACAAGTTGTTCATACCCATGAGTTTCTGAATGAGTCCTTACCATAGACACAAAAATCCTCTCTTCATAACATTTTGCCCATATTTTGCCATGTGGTCATGTAGAATCCATCTAATCCTGAATATTTCACTATATAATTCCTATTGGCATGAGGTGATCAGGGTCTCCCCGATCCATAATGTATTTTTGCTAATATATATCTGCTGTAGGTCTATCGACAAGACTTCTTTGATGTCACACTGACCGAAATTCATCTACAGGCACCTATCGACAGGACACATTCATGGTCTCAGCGACAGAAAGGGATCATATCGGCAAGAAAGTTATCATCGACATAGGTCATAGAGAACTGATGCATGTCTTACCGACTGGGCAGCAGTACACACTTCGGCCAAACCAAATGTCTTCGGTATGAGGTCTTTCTGAATGCCTTATGTCTCACCGACCAGCGCACATGGAGATATTTCGGCCAGACAAAGTCATCAGAGTAAGGTCTTGCCGAATGTTTTATGTCATACCGACTAGCGCACCAAAAGAATTATCGGCCAGACTGAATGGTATCGGAGTAAAGTCTTAGTGAGTACATCGGGTCTTGCCAACAAAGTGAAGGGGACTCTATCAGAGGATTATCGGGGTAAAGTCATATAGTCTTTCCGACCCGTATGTTACGCTGAAGCATGGTTCTATCGGTGAGAAAGTTAATACGTCTCAGTGACCAAAAAGCATACCAACAGGGTATCTCTGTATAGCACAAGGTAACCTATGAGACATCTCCCCGATTTTGAATTGTCACAGCGACACACAAGATGAAAGGATGACTATCGGCGAGACTCCAAACGTCGATGAGACGACGAGACGTTATAGTGATGCACATTTTTTGACTATCGGTGAGATATTGAAGATCGGTATGACTGTGTAATGTCTTCGCGGGATTCCAATGAATAGTTGTAAAGGCTTGAATGAAATAACTGCCCGGATGTGAATGCAAATGGACGCGATTTTTCATGTGGCCGATATATAAAACCCATTTTTGACAATAGAACGACAGAGAGAATAAGGAAGAGAGACAGAGTAAAAAAATACAGTAGGATACAAAATCTTTTGAGACTATGATGCATGATTGAAAAACAATAGAGATTTCAATTGAATTTCTGATGTGATGACATTTTTCTGGTGTCAATTGTCTTGTTGTGCTCATTGAAAGTATTACTAAATTTGTCTCCAAGATTGATGACTTTCTGGTTATTTAAATTGATGTAACAAGTTTATATTCAGTTTATCAGTGCACATTTGTTGTATCTGTGTGGTTGATTGATCGGTTCTTTCAAGGAAAGATTAAATCCTTTTAATTGATCACAGTAATCAAGGGAAATTCATCTGGATCATTAAGAAGAACTTAGTAGTCACAGTCTTGCATATTTATACAAGTTATAAACTAAAATATATGCCAAACAATTTGAATGTTCTCCAAAAATAATTTACTCATTTAGATTTCATTTGACTCCGCATACCCAATAAGGCACTAGTCTCTGCATTTTATCTTTTAGTTTCATTCATTCTTTACATCTGTTAACTGAACACATTAGGATTTAGTTTTGAATATTGTATACAATTTATACCAAATTCCAGTTTTATTTTTCCACTCCCATCTGCTATTGTGGGAAAAACATTTCAAGAGAGATAAGCACAAGTCAAGTTTGCCTCACTCATATAGGTACACCCGCCTAGGTATAGCAACACCTGAAAAGTAGAAGGTTCAATTCATTTGGCCTTGTCTGTTACCCTGAAACATTGTGAAAGCTTGGCAACCTTTCGTGGTTCAAACTTGTTTTTGAGAGCTAACAGAAGCTATGTCAGGGTTTTGAGCGGCAACATCTAAACCCTCAGCTAGTACTTGTCCATTTTGGTCTCTCTGTATGAATTGTTCAAAAAGTGGATTTTGAAAGGAAGTTGACATGCTCGTGGATGATTGTACGTTCAAATTTCCAAATGGGTCGTCATAAATCTAGTCATTGGGATTGGTGTTGGTGTTGGTGTTGTTGTCAAAGTCTTGTGCAAAGTCTGCCATTTGTCTTTTCTTTCTTTGAAGTCTTATTTCCACCATCAAGGAAATTACTCAAATGAAGATGATGACAATGCAAGTATGACACTAGTCTATGTTTTTGTCTTTTTGTGTGAGAATGGATGACAATGCAAAGAGATGATAATGCAAGTATGCCAAAAGCCAAGGTGACTAGGATGACGATGTTGAATTGGTGCAAAAATAAGGACTAAGATGATTATGTCAACTGAAAAGGAAACTAATGCAAAGTCTAGGTTCAAAATGACGACTAGGATGACAATATTTTTGGATTTTTAGGCAAGGTATGAACTAAAATGAATGCAATTTGGAAAAAGGGGTACTTAAGCACTGTAAGCTTAATCTTTGTTTTCAATTTTGGTTACCAAAGGACTTGTTGAAAATGACAAAGTGACAAGGTCAAGATGACTAGTGAGTTTTCCTAACTAGACTGTTGAGTTGGAAACTCTCACAAAAGGGACAATGACTGAAAATAGGAATGATGACTAAGTCCAAGATAACCTAGTTTCGAAAGCAATGATTTTGCAAATTGTGATAAGGTTGGCCTAACCCAAAGTATGCAAAAATGAGAAGCTATGTTCAAACTAATGTTGAAAATGATGATTATGAAACCTAATGGATGAAATCAAAATTTGAAAGTTTAATCCTAGGGTCAAAAATACAAACTAATGGTTGAATGATAAAGATTTTGAGAAATTTCAAAGTTGGTTTCTAATAGAGTCCTCTTGGAAAAAGTGTTTGACAATAGGCTGACAGTGTTTAAACTCAGATTTGGCTTTGTATCAAGATTTTGTTTCTGTCAGGAAAATGCGTCATTTTAGACCTCGGATGCATCATAGTAGTGCTAATGCGATTCAATTTAAGCAAATGCGGTTATGAAATTAACAAATGTGATAGAGTTTGGAAAATGCGGTTCTGTGAAGTTCATATGCGTCGCGACGCAATCATATGCGGTGTTTATGGAAGCATATGCGGTTTAACAGAGCGATTGCGTCTTAGAGATTTTCAAATGTGTTTGAGGATAGCAGATGCGTTTCAATAGTTGCATCACAGGTTGTAAGAAAAGTGAGTTTTCTGATGTATTGGGAAAAAATCTGATCTGTCCAAGGTCGAATGTTTTTGTCTAGGTTTGCAAATGTGGTGAATACTATTTGAAAATCCAACAAGCACTTAACAAGCACAATGTTTTAGTGTAAGCAAACACACGTAATACAAGCATGATCCTAATAGGCCAAGGGTTTGTATACTTGGTATACCCCACCGATATACCCCGGATTGGTGCTGAACACCTCTCCTTCTCAAGAGTGGATAGCTTAGAAGTTTGGTGGCACTGGATCCCCTCCATGACACTCACTTCTACGGGTACACCAACTTCGGATTCTTGGGTAGTCACTTCCCAAGAACTACTATCTCTACTCAAGGGAGTCAGTAGTGAGTATCTTCGGGCATGATACTGTACCCTGCACTATACCAAGCAATGGCTGAAAATGGTTGGCTTCTAAAACAATTGGTGTCTAGTAAGGGCATCCGCTCGAGTGGCCACACATGGGGCAAGAGATTAATCACCGATTAGATGGCACTCCAACCTGAAGAGGTTACACTCAACAGGGTTTATGGGAGTACTACTCCGTCCGTGTGACACATCCGCACTCGTGGTACTTGAAATTTCCTCAAGCACCCATTTTATATCCCACTAGAAGTGGCTTGGCTTTAGCCTGTTACCGGTCGGGTCGTCCCTTAAGGTGAGTACTTTTTCCCTTAAGGAAGGCCCATTTATAGAAATAATAATCATTTATCTTACACCCAGGATTTCCCGAAAGTGCAAGGGGAGAGGATACTTTGATTATTAAGTCTTAAGGGTTTACCACAAATAAAGGGGGTCTGGTTTTCTGATCACCAAGTTTTCACAAGGTGAGAGCATAATCACCTACCACTTTCAAGCACAATCAAACACTTGCAAACAAAAGTTCATTTTAGTGCACCAATGGAAGTATTCCTAAACTAAAAATCACAAACAAATGGTTTGAAAGATTAGTCTTTGATAAATTGTAGCTGCAAAATCACATGTCAGTAGTTTGGATATATGTCTTTGACTCACGAGCGCTGCAAACCCACATGTTAGTAATTTCAACAAATGCCTTCAACCCACGAGAATGCTAATGCCACACACTGCAACTAGACATTAGCAACCAGAAAATACTATTCTAAAGGATGCAAGAAAAATAGAAAATAATGAAATAATAAAAAATGTAGCAATCTGAAAAGAAAATTTGAATACAGAAACTGAGCAGAAAAATGTGTTACGACAGAGTAGATGCGTCACAACAGTTTATGTTAGAGTTTACCAGCCGAATGCGTTGTCCTGTAGAAAAATGCGTTAGAATAGTTCAAATGCATTAGAATAACTGTCAAATGTGTCATGATTTTGTCGGATGCATCACTTGGGGTCATGAATGCGGTCTGATAATTCAAATGCGTCTTTGGTTTTATCGAGTGCGTCGCGATGCAACGAATGTGATGCAAGAGGGTTCAAATGCGTCATTTAGAAACTTGTAGCTGCAAAACAGAGACAAAAAGCCGTACAAAAACAAAAAAAATGTAGTAAAACATGTCGGGTTCACCAAATGTATCTCTGGAAATTTTATGGGTTAATAGATTAGAAGCAATAAAACCAAAACTCCAAAGAAATGATGAAGAACAAAGGAGTAAATGAAAAAAAAACCAAACCAAACAGTTACCAAAGTCTCCAAACTCCATGATTCACCTTCATCACACCTTCTGGCTTTTGCTGCAAATTAAATAATGCCCTCAGACTGTTCGAGCAACATATAGAAATGCCATGTCCAAGCAAGTTTTGAAGGATTTACGATGCAAACAAACTCTATGAATGACTCGAAATGCAAGAAAATGATAGTAAGATGAGAAGTAACAAATTCACGTGAAAGCTTCAGAGAGAGAAAATGAATTCGAAATTGCCATTTTATAAGAAAAGGAAATTTTGAGTGGATGGATGAGATCAAAAGGCAAATGGATGGACCAGATTGAAAGTTGAGACAGGATGGCTAAAAAAAGGCTAGGGAATCAAATTAATAACAGTCATTTTACTTTTGCATGCAAAAAGGCATCTTTTTGAATTAAAATTCATTTTAATTCAAAAATGCATGCAATAAAGGCATCTTTTTGGGGAATTAAAATTCATTTTAATTCAAAAATGGAGAATCAATGTGATGACAGTAGGAATTCAATAAATGCCTATCCTCTACCAAAATAGGGAAATTTGACCATTTTAAATGGTAATCATTTATTTATTTATTTAAAATGGGGAAAATGACGTGGCCATAATTAACAACTGCAAGTGTGAATCGAGTGCGTGTGTGATTGAAAATACCTCACTTGATTCGCTTTTGTCATACCCTTCTTAGGAGGCCTGCTTGGAGCAGACACCCCTCCAAGGGATGACCTCAATCGAATGTGAATCAAATGACACACTCCTTTGGGAGTTGAATTCTTGTCACTCTTGGCTAAGCCCCAAAGAACTTTATACCTTTGGGAAGTGAAGGTGAAGGGTGGGCTACCCCTTTCTCCCAGCTATGTGGCAGGATTTTGCTTTCAAATCATCCATAGTCAACCTCATGCATTCTAGCTTAAGACCTAATTGGCCATACCCACTTGACTAACATTAGGATTTTTGTTGTGTATTCAAGTGTTTGCTTAATCATAACATTTAATCTTGAAAGACAAATTTATCATTGTGTTTGGTGTGTGTGTTCATGCATTTACATGTGAGATCTTGTGTTTGATATTTCCCAAGTCAAACTTCCAATGAACACTTGCCACATCATCCAAATCATACAATCTTATCATTCCATATCATATCCTAATCATCATCTCTTTAATCCAATCAACATTATTTTACACCATGCCAACATTAGAAGACCTAGTACCCCAATTCCAAGACCTCCAATCACTTTATCAATCACCAAAACCCTTATACCAACAAGTTATACACATGATCGAAGGTCTCATCCAACAATTTCAACCTCAAGCAAGCCAATCACCTCAAATGCAACATCTCATAGCGTAAGCCCAATACTTCATAGCCACTTTTCAAACCCAACAATCACATCATCCTCTATTCATTCAACACCAATCAACTCCACCTCATTCCTATGTGGCATCTCCCTCCATTCCATATCAATCTAATCCATTCACCTATCAAAAAAATTCCATATCACCTTATCCAACATCCTTCCATAACAATTCCACATCACCTTATCCCACCTCTTCCAATGTCAACCCTTATCCATATAAATCCACCTCTCAACAACCATTATCCTATGCAACCCCTCCATCATTATCACAACAAAAAATCATACCACAAAAAGTCCAAACACCATTCCAACCTCAACACATTCAACCACAATCCTGTGTCACCTTCATCATCATGCCAACCTAACCCATCTACCTATCATGTCAATACCACATCAACATATCCATCCATATCACAACAAGAACATATAAGCCAAAGTCCACCTTGGCAACAAAATCAAGAGCCTTTCAATTTTCATGCTCCATTTGACAAGAGGAACACCAATCTAGTTCATGCACCCTATAAATTTATCATACCACCATCCAATCAAATTCCTATCCCTAAGCCACCATGTCCTAGTTCTAATCCCTTGGCCTCCCTACCTTCTAACCCATCAAACTCTTCATTACTCCCACCATCATCTAATCCTCCATCAAATCCATGCCCTAATTTCAAACATTTCAAAAGTAAACCTATGGCATTAACTAAATCCACCCATCCACCTACAAAGGATGTGACCCAAGGGCTACTAGCAAGGAATCAAACATCGCCATGTCATCCAACTCATATGTTTGAACCTACCAAAGATTCTTCCAACACCATGCCTAGTCTTCTAATTCCATCATGTCACCCACAACCCCTTGAACCTATTCTAGAGTCTCCCCCCATGAGCCCAAGTCAACCTCCTTCATTCCCTCATGAGATTTACCATCAAGAAGCCATCAAAATTATCCAAGAATCTTCCACTTTCACTTCCATGAAACCACAAGAGTTATATCAAGAGTCTACTCCCAAGTATGTGGAAACATCAAGCCCTAGTCCTAATCAAGATCAAATCACTTTCATCCAACCTATCCATAACCTATATATTTTTTATGATCAAGATATCACCTACGAAGAAGCTATCTATGAGCAACTTTATCCTATACATATCCATGAGCAAGATATCCCAAATACACCTCCACCTAGTCATATCCATGATCCACAAACATTCACTTGTCATAATGAGACACATGCCTCCCAAGCCAACATAGAAGATCAAACAAATATCTTGGATTTTAGTGAATGCAATGTTAATCAAAATCCCAATGATCCTTCCACATCCACCATCAACTTCATTTCAAATCCATCATATCCACTTAGTCTTTCCACCCTCATTCATGAATGTTCCTCCTTAAAACAACAACAACCATTATCTTTTGTTGCTTCATTTTCCCCATCCTATAAGGAACTCGTGTCTAGTATTCCACCTACACCTAGTCCCATTGTCCATCACATACTCCAAAACATGAACTACCAAGGTAAAGGTTTAGGCCTTCGTGAACAAGGTATTTTGGAGCCCATACATGTCAAAGTCTCTCCACGCTCATTTGGCCTTGGATACTCACCCCAAGGCAAACAATATTAAGATGTTGGTACTTCCTCAATCCATCCTAAGTCCTCTTTCCACCATAAATCCTATCATACGCCTAAAACAAATGTTGCCATCCCTCCTCCATCATCTTACAAATGTCAAAAGCATGTGATCGTACACCTTCCACCATTGCTTCCAACTCCTAATATCCCTCCATATAATCTACCTCCGTTACTCCCAACACCTAATATCCCTATCCTCCAAAAATCCACTTTTAATCCATCCATCCGTAAATCTTCTATAAATCCTAATCACAACCAATCAATGCTCATATTGCCTAAACATAAAGCTTCCACTCATTCCACCATACCCATGGGATTCAAAAGCAAAATTTTTGATTCCGCTACCTATAAAGCAAAAAATCAAAAGGGTCCTCATTCCTTAGGACACAAAAGCAAAGAATCAAAGAAAAATCCATCTAAAAAGCAATATAAGCCCATACCTTCAAAATAAAAGTCTAAAAACAAAATGGTTTGGGTACCTAAGAGAAAGGAAAGCAATTTGAACAAGGTATCTACATCTCAAAAATCCCAACCATCCACTTCCACCTCACATTCCCACTCTATTCAAGAATCTCATATTCCATCCCAAACGCAAAATAAAAGTCATAAAAATACTAAGTCTATGTGGGTACCTAAAGCACTTCATCACCCATCTCCTAAGAAAACATCTCCATTGCTTCCTACACCCCCTCCACATCAAAAGCTTCAATGTTTATCACAATGTGTGCAACCATTGGTCATGGTTCCCTTCCATTTCACAACAATTCCACATACCTCCATCTCCTCATCCTTCACTCATTATCCTACATATCTCCCCCATCACCTTCCTATGGTCCATGCTTTTGGCTAAGCCTCCCATTCATCTTCCCTACATAATCCACATCATAATCCACCATCTACCTACTCCATCTCCCTTTCATGTTATCCCTTACCAACATCTATGAGTATAATGACATTTGACACGGTCCATGCGATGACATACATATCTAGTGGGACTATCACCTTTAATGGAACTAGACACTTGAGTCTCTCCTATCCATATTCCCCTTCTCCTATCCAAAAATCCAAAAAATAAAAAATTCAAAAAAAAAGTTAAAAAAAAAACAAAAAAAAGAGAGTCAAAAATCAAAAAAATCAAAAAAGTCAAAAGAAAAGTAAAGTAAAGAGAAATCCCTTCGTCCAACAATGAAAACCTGGTAAACAGGCGCCCTGGATAAGTACCATGATGAAAACTTGGCAAACAAGCGTCATGTGCAGGTTGATCTTCTATGTCACTTACACTTGGGGGCACTTTGTCTCATCCACACTATCTATCCTATCATGTCACTTCTTATCATATCATTTCCATCATGCCTACCATCTTTAGCCACTATAAATACCTATCATATTGAGTCCACTCATCCACCCTTCTCCTTTTGATCTTGATGAAGACATAGGGGCAAAATGTTGAAACATGTTTTTTGGGTATCTCTTGACATACATCATCTTTTCTAGTGCAATCTTATCACCATCCTATTGGAAGCATTGTCATAAAAACCCTAAGTATTGTACCTAGAATGGGGCATGTTATTCCTATGTGACATATTCTTTGGAGATCACATCCTTGCTCTCCTATGATGCATACATCCATTCCATTCACTATGACCTATCCTTTTTATCTATCCATCTATCATGAGCCTTCTACCTCTTATCCTATCGCCCACCCTTTCATCCATCAATCCCATCTATCTCCTTGCACCTAGACTTGGTTTTCCCTTGCAATTGGTATCTAGCACAAAGCCTACCCAAATTTTTATCCATTGACATCTCAAAACATTTCAATAATCCAAAAAAAATCAAAACATTTCAAAAATCCAAAAAAAATCAAAACATTTCAAAAATCCAAAAAAAATCAAAACATTTCAAAATCCAAAAATCCAAAAAAAAAAATCAAAACATTTCAAAAATCCAAAAAATCAAAACATTTCAAAATCCAAAAAATCAAAACATTTCAAAAATCCAAAAATCAAAACATTTCAAAAATCAAAAAAATTAAAATATCGGGCTAAAAATACAAAAAAAAGAAAGGAAAAAGGTCCTAAAAAAAGACACAAAAATCAAATAGCCAACAAAAATCTAAGCAGTAAAATCAAACCAAATCACTTCTTCCAATCAATTTAACGCATCAATTCAATTCCTTCAAATCAATTTCACATCACTTCTTCTAATTAAATCCATTCTTCTAATCAATCCAATAATTATCATCAAATCAAATCATTTCATCATCATCCAATCAATCAAAATCATTCCAAGAAAATCAATTCCTCAATTCAATTCATCAATCATCATCCAAATCTTCAAATAAATCATCTTCAATCATTCCAAGCAATAATCCAAATGCAAGTCAATCCTTAATCCATACCAACCAAGCTAATCAATCATATCAAATTATCCAATCACATCAATGGTCTTGATCCTAGCCTTGTTGTAAACCTAATCAATCAATCAATCCACCATCCTTGTGTCAATCTAGGGATATATCGTTCCCCGCAATGACAACTATCATCATCATCAATCAATCAATTACTCATCAGTTTACAGCTTCATAGGGGCAATACCTTGTTTGTTTTTGTATCATTTGTGCATGCTTGCTTTCTTGCTTGTGTGTGTTATCATTTTTATCTTGCATTTGCATCAAATCTGAGTCACTCCCAGCTAATATTCATATCTTGTATCTAGACAAGGTTGTATTATGCTGGGGCATGAGACACATCATCACCTTGGTCCTTATACCTTGGTGCATAACGTCTTGTGCTATATCAAACATATGATTGCTCACTTTATTGCAGCATAATGTGTCCTTCTCTTTCATTCACTTCCTATCTTGTATCATTCATCTTAACCCTCCTTTATTGTTTCATTCATTTCGAGAGCATACCCGTGTTTTTCCAACCCACCTATCCTCTTGAGGGGGCATCATCATCATTATCATATCCTACATCATCATCCCATTTCTTCATATCTTTTACATCATCATATTCTTCTATCATCCCTTTTCTTTATTCATCTTACTCCTCACTTCCTCAAGTGGCTAGGGCATCATCTTTTTTTCCTCTATCCATACCTTAGATTCTTTGAAATGATGTTACTCGACATAAATCTCATCATCTCAAACATCATCTGAAAGAGGGGAAAAATTTAGACACCCAAAATTGTCCATGTCATAACATTACCTAGTCATACATGACCTTGTAAGACATCTTGTGATATTTTACCCTAGGTCATTACCTTATCCCATTTATTCCACTTAATCACCTTCCCAATTAATTAAATAAATCTTATTTATTTAATTAATTCCCCTTCACATGTCTCAAAATAATTCAAATTAAGTATTTGAATTAATTCCTCACCTTTTACCACATTGCAACATGTGTCACATGACTACAACTCTTCACATGCACAAATAATTTAAATAATTTTATTATTTAAATTATGAGATTCTCACCATCCTATTTTTAGCCCCACTTATTTGTGCATCATAGGCATCTTTTCCTCCAAAATAAATAAAAGAATCCCACTTATTCCCTCACATCCTAATTTAGCCTCATGTCATAACCCACTTAATGTGCGTCATATTCACTAAAATAAACTTTTAATCCTAGCCATACACATCACACAATTGATTTTTAATCTTGGCCATCGAATCAAATCAGCTCTTTCCTATAAATCTAGCCTCACACACTCCATTTGCATCAATCGATCTTCTTCTAGTATCCTCACTCTACCAAAATTTCCTCCAATCTTCTCATCTATCTATCTATTTTTCCTCTATTATCTTCATCTCAACGTTATGCTGCAAAATTGAGAAATCAACAATCAAACCTTCAAAATCTTGCATTCTCATACAGGTGGAGAAGAGCAATGGAGATAAATCAAATCTAGCTTGGAGGTCGGTTTGCTTTGCTTTCTTATTTTAATTTCATGCTAGTTTGTGCTCTATTGTGCTTGTTAGGGTTTCATTATAATTTGCTTATGCATTTTGCTCTAATGTTTTTACCCTAACTACAAGATCATTCATTATTATTTTTTAAATTATGTTTGTGTAAAAGTTTAATAATAAATTTGTAATAAGATCATCATAACATCTTACAAAATCCAAATGTAATGAATAAAACCACTCTAATATTATTGTCCTTTAGGTTTGTGGGATTAAATTAGCTAATATATTATCATCATAAGTGGAGTCACTAAATCCTATAAAATATTGTATGTGGATTCTTGGATCTCTTTTTCCATTATACAAATTCAAGAGGAACTACAATTCCTATATGGAACATTTATGTAACAATCTTAAAAGATAAAGGCATGTGATATAATCGGTTATATGAAACAATATCCTTCTTTCTATCATTTATTCCCTTATTTATATTTTCAATCTCTTTCAATAGTCTAAAAAAGGTAGTTGAATAGACAAGAGTGGTATTAGGACTATTTGAAATAATGGAGGAAGCGTATTGACACTGTAATGTGGAAGGTAAGTTCATAGCTATCATATTATGATAAATTTTGTTCACATGGTTAGATAAAAATATAAAATAGATCATGGATAGAGGAGAATTTATGTGGGACAAATATGTGGTCAATGAAACTCTAGCAATAGAAGGCATGACAATAGAAATTGAGTGAAGGATGGGGTGTGAATGGGATGCTAAATGGGACATTAGTGATAGTCATGTGGGGAGGAGTATAACCATGGGTTGATATATATTGGTGACTAAAACCAATGAGGAAAGGGGTAAGAAAAATATTGGGGATAATTGTGGCAGTGATCATGGATGTGATAGGGGTAGGGTTAGTATTGAAATATGAGGGTCTAGGGGAGGATACACCATTAGAACTATTCATTGAGGATCCATAGTCTTGTAAAATCTATGTTGATCAAGAGATTCAACTTGTATAAATCAATGAAATCCTATCTAATAATTGTAAGATCTTGTTTAGCCACATATGCAACATAGGCATAGTCTTCTTGATCACCCAAGTTAGTGTCAACATGAGCATAATTAATATAACTATTATTAGAATGAAAAAACCATGATAGGATTTAAGAAAGCACCACTTCTTAATGAAATATTAAGATCACAACTACCTTGTGGCATAAAAAATAATATGTCAAATATGTTGGGATTAGGATCTCTCAACCTTAGAGTCCTAGCATTTATTTATTATTATGTCATGTATTTTTTTATATTATAATGTTTATTTTCCTACCTAAGTTGTCACAGTGTGGGACCTATCGGTGATGTGGCATCCTACATGGCAAGTGACATGTACAATTTGTAAGCTAAATTAGTGGAGGTAGGCATCCACTTTGGAAGATCTAGATTTATGCCTAAATTGGTGGAATTTGTCATAAGTTACTATATAACAAGCTATGTCAACTTGCTATGTCAAGTTATGACTGATTATGACAGTAGAAGAGTAAGGAATGACATATTGCCAATAAACTATTACAAGAGGGACCCATGTGATGAGGGCACCTACATATGCAAGGTATTTGCATGCATGTAGGCTCATTGCATGTGCAATGGTGGCTAACTTTATGGGACAAGGGCTGATTTATGGAATATTATCATAATTATGAGTTATGCTTATGACATGTCATGATGAACTCATGTTCACACCTTAGGCGTGGATTTTGGTTTTGGAAAGTTTTTGGTGCCTTTTTTCATGTTAAGAGGTTATAAATACTTGTAAACTTAGTGCATTTTGATGATGACAAGTTTGAAGAAGCTTACATGTTATTCTACCGAAATTTATCTTGATCCTTATCACAGTGTGAAGACTCTTGAGCATTGCTCTTGAGATCATATTATAGTTGATATTATTGTTGACAATGCAAGTTGAGCCGTATGATTTGGAGTGTGGATTTTTTCTCAAAAGGGTTTTCCCACGTAAACATTGTCTTATGGTTTTCATTGTTCTTTATGTTGTTTGGATTTTGAATGTGCATCTATTTTTACAACAATATATGGTGTTAAAAAGAAATTTTTGTAACTCAACTATACTTAGATTAGTGTAGGAAGTTGTCTCTTACCCTGCTTCCTTTCAAAATGGAAATCAATTGTAAATTGAAAAAATAAAAAAAAAAATTATATTAGATCTAAAATAGGTGTAAGCTATAAACCTTGAAACCAATGAAAGAGTGGGTATGGTGGCTGAAAGATAAGATATATAAGTTAACACAAAACGCCTAAAATAAGAGTGCATCAATGAAGCACAAAGAAGGAAATGATTATTAGATCTAGAAATATGATGTAAAACTAAAAAGATACACATATGCAAAATCCTAATAATTATGAGTAACCCTAGGGTAAACTAGGTTGTGTAAGACCAAACATGCTCACCAAAATATAGTAAATTAACCTTCCCAAAAATTAATCTAGGATTATCCAATAAGATGCATACAAATAAGCACAAACTAACCTATATTAGTTATTTGAGAGTTGTAGGAGTGATATTTAGATAATTAATACTATTTTTAGAAATAAAATATAGAGCAGATAAATAAACTTAGCCTTTAACTCGAAGATGAATGAATCTAGTGCATATTTTGTAAATAGATTATTTCATAGCTAAAATTAATCTTTTTCTATGCTTAACCTTAGATTATATGTAGTTACTATATATTTTTTGGGGTTAAATCTACAAATTTGGATCAATTTTTGGTTGTGGATTTTCCCTCTAACACATGAATATGATCTTGTTGATTGTACACTTCTACATCTTGGTTCATTTGATTTGTTGCTTCCTACTCTAATATTAGGATTAGTAGTAAATATTAATGCCTTCATAGGGTTACCAAAATTACCAGTGGACTCATTCTCCTAAACTAATCTCCATAAAATACTAGCTAAATATGGTTGTGCCAAGTATTGATAAGTAGCGAACAATGATGAAATATATAGAATTATATTAGATTTAATGTTCCTATAATACTCCTTATTGAAATTTAAATTATATCCAAATGATGTGTGTGTATCTCAAGATGATAAAATAAATGCAATTGAATGCCTTCAAATATAAAAAATACATAATAACAAATCATCCAAACACATATTTATTTGGCTAAGAATGATTGGTGAAATGGGCACAAGAGCAAAATTTGAATTTGAATATTTGAAATCTAGACACCAAATCAGCAAGCATGGGATTGATCAAGGGAATGTAGGTGGTAATATTTTTATAGATAATTAATATTTGGATATGTGTGATACAATAAATATTAGGTACATGGGAAAGACTATAGAAATGGATAAAGATGTGGTTGTAATGTGGGAATATGTGTAAATATGGATAGGTGAAACTAGGAGAGTGACCCCAACTTCTCACAAGTCCATACCATTTATTGATATGCAATTTCATTAAGACACTTTCTCAAAATAAACCCAAAACCAAATGAGAATATGATAGAATATAATATTTTTAACATCTATAAAGCCAAAGACAACCTAAGTGACTACTAACCCAGTCATTTTATATTTCTATATTGCTTATTTTATATTATTCATTTTGATGATGAGTTCCCTTATTTTCTCAAATTTCTCCTCTTTGAGTAGATCCTCTAAAGAAACCACTACTAAATAACCTACATATTTGGCCTAAATATATTGTAAGATTTACAATCTAAAATAAAGTATTTCTTTGGTTTAACTACTCTAGTTGTGCAAAAGACACATACCCTCTCATTCTATTCTTTTTTTGGCATCTTCCATCTACCTATTTCACACCAAATATTATGTGATATAGTCCTCAATTGGGTTGTAATCATCTTTTATTTTTGAAGAATATTTTCTCCCATGTAGGTGTTTTAATGATGATTATATGTGAAGTTGAATTCATCAAGATAATATTTCTTATTTATCCTTAATGCCTTTTACCACATAGACTTGTGAAATTTATCAATTTCTTTATTAGAATTTGGACATGCATTCAAGTGATGTTATATTTTTTCAACCATTTAATGTTTTCTTTCATCCAAGTCTTTTTTCTCACATTCAAAAATTCTTTGGTAAGGGCCTTATGCCTTCCATTTTCCTCCAACTATTCAATTTTTTCAAATATCGTAAGAGACAAACCATAGCAATTACTTCAATAGAGAACGTAAATGTTTCTATTAGAAGAACCTCATAAGAAATAAAGTTTTTATTTCAAATTTTCTTGTGATTTAGAAATTTTGAATCCCCTCTATTTTCCTCCATTTTAACTTTGAAGTGCTAATAGCCTACAATTCACACCCATAAAGCATCACCAAAATTATTAATAGATTTAATAGAATGTAGATGGTTTTTCAATCTCATAACTTTTCATCTCTACTTCTTCTATGATACCCCATTCAACATAAAAGTAAACTAATTTTTTCTTTTTCGGTTGGAAAATACCATGATCTTGATCTTTCTAGTGTCAACAACATACCCACCTCATTGAAAAAGTTCTCCAGACATTTAAGTGATTTTGTAGACCTTACAATCAAAATTAGATCATGAACACACAAAAGAAGCCTCATAACATACTCTCAAAAAATAACACCGTTCCCTCTTTTTGTTCCATTTTTTTTAATGGTACACCTTCAAGTAATACCATGATCTATTATTGAGTGTTTTGATTTTAAAATTTCTTATACTCACACGATGATTCCATGTCTTCAAATAGTTCTATGAATAAAGAATTAGATAGTTAAAATCCCCATTCTTGAAGAGAGGTATTGCTAGACTAGATGTTCAATCTCTTAGAAATCCATGTTGAATGATGCTAAATATTTTCTTTCTATAAGGGTAAATTTTTTTCATTCCTTGTTTTAATTATTCTACTTTTATCTTATCCATGCTGTAAGTCTTACCTATGCCCATCTTCTCAGTATCTTCCTTAACCTCTTATAAAGTGAACAATTTTATTTTTGTGTCAATTATGGGAGGAGCCTCTTACTTTTAGTCATGTTCATATAATTTCTTTGAATTTTCATGTTATTGGGTGGCTATAATATTATTCTATTTTTTCTTCTTTCTTTGTTAAAGTTACCTCCTAAATAATTATAAATTATTCTTCTCTTAACATGTTTGTTCTTTTATCCATATTTTTAAAAACTCCTTTTTTTTCTAATTTTAATATCTACTTGTACAAATATAAGTTTGCCTCCTCTTTACATATATCTTTTAGAGATCTCCTTGTAGCCTTGTAATCTTTATTGTACCAACCTTTCACTAGGAAACAACTTATTTTCTTCTTCCTATTTTCTACTTACAGTTGTCTCTTGAATTACGTTTTTTAGCTTACAACTTTTAAAACCTTAGATTTTGTTATTTTTTGTTCTGCTAGATTTTTAAGTGCTTCTTCAAAGATAGAATAATTATTTTGGGCTATAAGATTTTTTTACTTTGTTAGGGATGTTTATTGGGCTCCACTTTTAACACACTAATTTATTTCTTGTTGTGTGCAACGTGATTTCCTACCCTAAAAGGTGAAAAACACAAAGAAATGCAAAGGAGAAACACACACAACACCACCTCAAGATAAGCCTAGTTGAACTTGAACAAAAGAAAGATAAAACAAAGATATACCTTGTCCAAGTTGATCCTTTGGTTGGCCCTTTGATGTAGATTAAATGTGTGCTCCTTGATGGAAAATGAGCTAAAATGATATGCAAAATGCTCTAAATTGGATGATGAATGCAAAGATGGAAGTGGGTAAGTGTGTGAGATGAATGCAATGAAAACTTGAGGATTCAACAATGGAGGATGAAAAATGCTTGAACGCAAGTGCTTGAGCTTGAGAGTGCTAAGAGTGTTAGATTACTTGAATGTGTTGAATGAATGTGTTATGTTATGAGAGAAATCCTCTATTTTAGGGGAAAAGTCTCTAGAGATTGAATGGCTAGGATATAGCCAACATGGACAAGATGGAGGGTTGTGGTGAGTTGATGACTCACAAGCCCTCACATCTTACCCTGTGGAAAATGAGGTGGAAAAAGGATATGTGAGGTGGAGGTATTTTCAAGTACCTTGGGATTAGGGGAAGATTTCCTCAAAAAGGAAGTTTTTGTCCCCATGTGGGAAGAATGGTGACAAGTGAAGAATTTTAGAATTCCTCACTAATCATCATGGGGAAGAGATAAGTGGTTGGGGGAATAAATGTGAATTTCAAATTCACATGATTGGAAGTACCTTGGGGATAAGACAAGGTCCTCATAAATGAGGTCCTTGTCCCATGTGGGTGATGTGACTTATGAGAGGTTTTGGAGTTTCTGAACAACCTTCATGGGGAAGAGGATAACCTTGGAAGGATAAATGTGAATTTTTAATTCACATGGAGAAGAGGATGTCTAGGTTGAATAAGGAAAGTACTTATGATAGGTTGACTTGGAGGAATACCAAAAATGGCATGAGGATTAGATGAAGGTTGTGCAAACAAGTGATTAAGAAGACTAATGAAGAATTAGAGGCAAGTGGCAAAATATGGAGGATGTGACATTAATCCTAATTAAGGGTGTGCACATCATAATCATCGATTAATTAAACTAATCCAGATTAGAAGAGGGTTATGGAGGATGTGACAAGGAGAGAGAAAAGAGGGAATTTAAAATTGATTTAAATTCAAAAGGCTAAATGACTAAATTAAATAAATTGATATATTTATTTAATTTGGAGAGGAAGGGATGAAAGGTAAAGAATTTAATTATTAAATTAAATACTTTAGAAACTTTAGGAAAAGGGGAAATATTAATTAAATAAATCATTTAATTAATATCGATGGGGAATATGAGATAGACGAATAAAGGGGATGAATTTGACCATGTGGGAGTGGTCAAATTTGGATGTCTACATTTTTCCCCTCTTTGAGATGGTGTTACGAAGTAGCATCATTTCAAAGAAGATTAAAAGAGAGCACTAGGAAGAAGATGATTAGATTGGGGAAGATGGTCCAGTCATCAAAGGAGTGACTAGGAAGAAGGATAATGTGAGTGAAGATGAAGATTAGGGATTGAGGATGCCCCCTCAAGAGGACTGTTACCAATTTTTCGCTACAACTCAATTGGTGGAGCTGATTAAATACTGTTATATTTGAAAGTGAAAATACAGTTATTTTTGCATATGCTCAAGTCTTGTTTACACTTTATTCATCATTCATCAAGTGATAGTTATGCAAGTGTTTCGAGAAATTGAGTTTCAGAAGGATTACACAATTTTTTTGCAAAATTAAATGGAATACATAACTGAATATATAAATGATAAAGCAAGAGAGTGCTCTTGTTTATTTCATAAAATGATTCACATTACATATGCTCATTTGATTGCAAGAATACAAATGATAGTACATTTTTGCATTTTGATGCATTTCTTTTCAGAATGAAAAGCAAAAAAGAAGAAGGAAATTTAAGAATCCACACAAGTCGTGGATGTAACTATCACAATGCATCATGAGGAGCATGCTACACTATTGAGGATGCAGGAAAAGAAATCGCATAAGCATGAACATAATCATCATTTCCTGTGCTTTTGGCCAATGCAGAAGTGGTGCACCATCCTCCGTCCTCGAGCTCCGATCGGCCTATAAGAGAAGAGAGGGGTTGTTAGAGCTCTGACTATGAACATTCCTATATGAACCACCAACAATAATGTAAATGTTGCTAACGATACATTAGAACAGTTGCAAAAATGGGAGATGGATAGAAGCGAAGAAAGAAAGAACATCATCATCATATATTGTTTTTTATGCTAACATCGTTTGTTTCTTTGTGTAGGTATAGAAAAATTCATGTAGCTGATTATCTTTTGAAGACCAAGCATGTGGGAAAAAATGGGCTCCCACAAGGGTAGAGCTCGACATGCTGCCCCTTATACATTACAGATGGGGCTAAGTGAAGGAGTGCAATCATCATGTTCATCAAGAAAGGAAATATACAACTGAAAGAGTAAAACAAAGTTCATCCATCAAGTTATTAAGCCGACTATTCACTCATAACAATCAAGTATGCTTCCTGAAAGCTACAAGTGAATAGTAGGTTTAAATGAGCTTGATCAATTCAACTGGAATATATCATTTTCATAATTGAAAATCTCAGATATTGTTGTACAGTTTGCATTTTTTCTGCCATGGGTGTTGTTATGCATCTTGTTTCATGATATTATAATAGTGTTCTATCTTTAGGCAGTGATAGTGAACATGCATATATATGCCTCATCAACAGAATATTAAGAAATAAGGGAAGTATCTATAGGAGTTTCAAGTTCTCATATGCATTATGCTATAGGAGTGTTGAGGTGAGAGTACATGATTTCTGAAGCATTCATGTGTGATGGAGGAGTGGCAGAAGGTATCAAAGCATCATAAAGGAAATTGTGTAGTTGCATTCAATGTAAAACAACAATGAATTTGAAGAAGCAAGAGAACAACATTCAACTGAGATAGTTTCATGTTATCATGCTGCTGTTTTAACACAGCTGCAAAAGGTGTGACTGGTAAATGAACAAACAACGAGAAGTGGGCCAAGTTCCAGAGATGTAGTAATCATGCAGCTACAACTAACCAAACAAAAAAAAATGCAGATACAAGGGGGCCTGTTTCAGCTTTTGAGCTAATTTCACACATTTTATAAAGGTTTCGAGAAGTATGTGAGGGAATGTTTAATGTTTCAACTGGTATTTCCATTAATGCCAAATACCATGTTGATTTTAACCAAGAATACAAGAATAAGCAATTTCTTTCAAAAAATGGAAAACCCACATGATGGGTTTAAATTCAAATACAGACTTATTATGGTTTCCAGAATACCGATATGAACATTTTTTTTAATTAAAATGCAGATTTATTCAAAATAATGGATACCCACATTGGGTTTTTTACAAGGATGCATTTTTGTGCTTCAAATAAAGGATATCCATAGGAGGATTCGAATTCAAAATTCAAAGATGAGTAAATTTATTCTAGAGACAAGAGTTTTTCCATTTTTCTAAACACCCATATTGGGGTTTTCTATCAGAATGAAGTTCTTACATTTTTTAGCTAAAACCACATGGGGTTTTCAGCAGGAAGACAAATAAAGGTTTCCTTTCAGAATCAGAAGTCACCCATGTAAGGGTTTTTACATCAAAATGCAGATTACAAGCACCGTTTGTACTTTCATGGCGCGGCCAAAGGAGAGGAGTTTTCAGCTTCAAAGTTTCATTTTGAAATGGAGAGCTTTAGTATGCGTGCTAGACTTCAGTTCTGAGAAAAGAAACAATGGAGATTTCATACAAATTTTGAACAAATGTATTGAAAACATTTGTGCATGGCCGCGGCCTAGAAGGCCCGTTTGCCTTCAAGAAACCAAAATACATCTAAAATTTTGCAATTCAAGAAAATAGAGGTTGCTGATTTAAACAATAATATAAGCAACAATGCCCAGATTTAAGTTCTTCCCTGCAAAATTTCAACAAAGAAACCTACAGTAGCCATGGCTAAAAGCACCGTTTCCACATTTTTTTTGAAACTTAGCTCAAAATGAGTTGTTGAGGAGTGAAATGCAATGTACATGGGAACATTCACTTACCGTGGAGATGAGGAAGAAGCTGCGGTCAAAGCCCTGAAGAACCAAACCAAAATACCCAGGTCGAGCTCAAGCATGGCAGGTGAATCAACAACCAAACACAGAGCTTCCAAAGCAAGCTCTAGCTCTCATACATGGCGGCCAATGAGGAGGTAAATACACAAAAATACAACAAAATATGCATCATAAACAACATTCTAGCCGTAGCCTCAAGGCCAAAAATCTGTGAAAAATGCAGCAAGGAAGCTCGAAAGAGCTTGAGACTGTTCTTACCACCAGGAACTTGTGAAAATTTGACAGACACAACAAGTATGGAGCTCAAATCTCCCACAGAAATTGAAACCCTAGCTCTTGGAGGCGGCGCCCAGGCAAAGGCATTTTCTCAATTGCAAATGATGTAAATGAAGCAAATAATATCGGTTTTGTTGCTTAGGATTCCTAAGTCCCCAATTCATAGTGGTGATAAATGACCTTTAGGATGTTATGTCTTATGCTTGCCCTAGGTCAAGCATCTTAGAGGCCTCCATATTATGATTTTTCCTAAGTCTTTAGACTTATTTGATTATGTTTTGGGTGGTGTAGGAGGTTTCATAATTTAGGTCTTGTCAGATTTTATTGCCTTAGTTAAAATCAAGAATGACCAAATGCCTTAGGTTTTAATTGATTTTGAGAAAATCAATTAAAATATAATGGAGAATTTATTTATGATTTATGGTTTTTATTTAATTGATTTTAAAGAAATCAATTGAGATATGTAATTGTAAGGTTTGAAAAAAACTCACTTACTAATTATAACTCTTAATTTCCAAGTTAATTTAATAGAATAAAATTATTGTAAAATGGTGCAGACAAAGAGGAATAATTAAATAACTTTTATCACTATATTTAAATGGAATAGCATACACCCATGAATCAAGTGTATCAAAACAAGGTTATGTCATTTTAAGATATAGCCATATAGTCTTACACAAGATTTATCATATCAACAATGTATGTAAATTCAAATAGTGTAAAGCAATAGCAAAATCATAAATGCAACCACAAAGGAACCATAATACAAAGATTTCATGAGTGGAAAACCCTCGTGGGGATGAAAAACCACTCACAAAAGTGCCTTACCGGCTTAATAAAATGCTTCTTTGGTTACAAGATGCCTCACTGGCAATGATCAAGATGTCTTATAGAGATGCCCATTTACAACTCCATTACACTTTTCTAGATATCATGAATATCAAACATAACAAGGAGCATATTGAAGTTCTTTTACAAGTCACAAAGGTCTACAAACAACATTCTCTAAGTTTCACCAATGCATCAACTTTGCATATGAAATGAAAGAAATGTCCACACTATTATGAAATGCTTCCAAGTATTTGGAATTTTAAGACAATTCTACCTCCAATGACTTATCAAATAACACACAAGTATACTGAAAATCATAAGCCAACCACATATAGCTTCATGAAAGTAATCCTACGCCCGCTAGAAATGCACACATGCTTATGCAATTAAAACAAGAATGCTTACTTCTAAACTCATTGTTCATAGAGGTTTCAACAATAAGAGAAGAATACTATAAAAGAGTTAAGAAGGTATAGCTCATGTATGTATGTGAGTACATATATAAGCTAGTGGATATATGAGTATACATTCTTATAAAATAAATACTCATGCAATCCTATTGTGTCAAGGTCCAATAATTATTAAAGAGTCATCCAGGGTTTTTGAATTAAGGAAAGAAAAATCTTTTAAAAAAAACACTTTCAGAACACTTTTTCTTTTCAAGTTTCCTTTCAAGTTTACTACTGGTAACTATATTTGCAATTATATCAAAAAAAGAAATAGCTCAAGAAGACTAGTTACTAATATTTAATTCTACAACTCATTTTAACAATTCACTCCTATTTCATGTGGGAGTAACAAAATATGCCTTTATTTATTTATTCTTTCACATTGAGTGCAAAAATTCAATAAACAACTTCAATTTAAATATTTCCATCTAAAATTAGATTTATACCATAAGCACACTTCCTAATCAAATATTATTACATTTACTATTGCTCCAATCAAAATAAGCACAATAATTCTAATAAGTTGGTTGCATCACAATTTCCAATTTTAAATACTGATTTAATATATATTCATACATAGAATTATTATTTTCAGAATCAGCATCATGATTAACTTATTCTGAAGTAAAACAAACCCATACTCATACAAGTATATGTCCACTTTAAGTAAATTTACAAAATATCAAAGACAATGCTATTTTACAGTAAGAATATAAAAATATACATACATTTCCGTGATAATATATATATATTCATGATTTTAAAATACAAAATGGATTACAGTCCAAAAGTATATTTATATATACTCAAATTTATATATATATCTGTCTATATATATATAAATAGAAAATTGTAGTTTCTATTGAAGTAACTTACATTCAACCATATTTTAAACAAATATATATGTATACACACATTTAGTTAAATATGTATATATATATATACACTTTCAGAAAATTACTTTTACAACAAAATAAGAAGTAAGCTACAGCCATATAATTATTTTCTACACTCTTAGGAAATTACTTTTACAACAAAGTAAGAAGTACAGTTACAACAATGTAATTATTTTCTACACTCTTAGGAAATTACATTTACAACAAAATAAGAAGTAAGCTACAACTATGTTATTATTTTCTTTTAATTAAACAAAAGTAGAAACTTCTCAGCAAAATTTCTTAAACAAAAGTAGAAACTTCTCAGCAAATTTGTTCATTACAAAATTTCTTTATTTCAAAAAATTCGTTCAATAATATAATAATATTATATATATACAATTTGTATATATATATCTATAAATATTATAATCTTGCTCTCTAGGTATTCAATTTAAAAGGGCAAATTGTCAAAATTGGTCCAATATATAAAAATTCAATCTCAAATTCAATCTCCTATTTTTCTTCCCTTCTCCACCCATTCTTGATTTACTGTGTTTCAAAAACCCTCTTCTCCACATACATTTTCAGTTATATTTTGCAGAGCAATAAACCCTCTTCTTGGCATACATTTTCAGTTATCTTTTGCACAACAATAAAGAAAGATTATGAAAGCTATTGTGTTGTTGTTGTTGTGTTTCCCGTTACGTTTTCTCCTTCTTTTAAAGATTTCTTTTAGTTTTCCAATACCTAATCTTTAAAATCAAAAATAAAATTTATTTTCACATTTATCTTTGATAAATAATAGTAAAGAATTCTTTTTTTAATTGCAACTACATAATTATTCATAGTAAATAGTGAGAAAAGGCCATTTTTAATTTGCAACAGAAATATTTATCCTTTGTAAGCAAATAAATAAATATTATTCACTTGCAAATTAAATATTTACTCCAAATAGGGGCGCCGGTCCGAGCCCAGTTGGTTAAGGTGTTCCTTGTAGCAGGGCGCCCACCATGGGTTCGACTCTCCGGCGCTCCTGTGGTACCGGTTGGTGTGTCCCGCCAGCACTGCCGGTCACGGTAAAAAGTTTACCGACGGTGGGGGGTTATATGGGGGCCGTCTGCACCCGATTCCCCTCGTTAAAAAAAAATAAAAAAAAAAAAAAATTACTCCAAATAATTAATAAAGAAAGTTCATTCAATTGGGAATAAAAATAATTATTCTAAATTAACCAAGTATTATCATTTATTTGGAATAAATAAAATCTATATTAAATTTTAATTAAATCCCTCTTTATTTTATTGTACTTTTATTTCAACACTAATTAATTTAATCAAACATTGTAGAATACGAAGCATAAAAATAGGGGTTGTGACAGTAATGGAGATTTCTTTATTATTTTATTGATTTTTTAAGAAAATCAAGCATTGTAATTGGAGAGATAAGTATTATTTTTTGCAAAAGATTTTGAAATCTTTAGTTGCAAAAATTAGTCAAATTATGACAGTTTGGAATCTGCAAGATTTTTAACAGATTGTTATTGCTTTTCTTCCTTGGTCAGATTTGAATTTCTGGATGGATAGATAAGGTGTTTTTTTTGCTTTCAAAGTAGTTTTGGCCTATTTTTAGAAGTCTAACAGTATGTGCATGCAAAAAGTGTGTTTTTTCCACTTTTGTGCAAGCTTATTGGGCAGTTTTGATACTTTTTCTTGAGCTTTTTCTTTCAGCTCAGATTAGGGTTTTGAGAGATATATCTTGAGAAAAACTTAATGTTTTTCTTGTTCAGATTGCAGTTTCTTGCTCTTACACATTTTTGAGCTTGTAAACTTATTTGTGCTCAAATTTTGAGAGTTTCACTCCTTCATTCAATAAAATAGCAGATTTTTCCTTTCTCAGTTCTTGTTCATGATTTGCAATAGTAATTTGATTTATCTTGTGATTCAAATCTGTTGAATCCTTTTCTTGTCTTACTGTTGTTAAGTGATTTGCAGGAGTTTCATGCTAGTTCAGGTTGTGCCTTGTGTTTATTTCAAACCTTTGAATAAATCACTTTTGGATTATATGTATTGTGAGATTGTGAGAATCAAATTTTAAAGAGGTGGTGAGAGTGAGTTATTATCAGAATCTTCTTACAGTTGGTCAATATTTTTAAGTGATAGAATTTCAGTTTTAGATTTTAAATCCAATTTATCCTTCTATCATTTTTCCCGAAAAGTCACTTAGAATAGGATCCATCTTTTGGAGAACTAGCTCACTCTGGAGATTCGTTTTCACAATGAGTTACCCACAACTCGAGAACATTTCCATGTGTCAATAGATTGCTGAACTTTTCATTTTCAGCAGGGTGCAAATCTAATTGATAACAAGGACATGTAGGTTCAAGAGAACACGGTGTGCTCTCAAAATGGATGAGACGATGAAAGGATATATGAGGAAGATGATGCAAAGTGATGGATAAGAGAGGATGATAAGTGATAGGAGATTGGGAAGCACAAATGGATTTAAGGACAAAGGTGATGTTGCCCCAGTCAAGCTATAAGCCCAAAATGGGTTGATGATGGATGGAGTGTTGTCGATGAGGGAATGATATATCCCGAAACAACATGAGGATAGGGAAGGATACATCCTGATGATGATGATGAAAGTGTTGTTGATGAGGGAAGGATACATCCCGATTATGATGATGAAAGTGTTGTTGATGAGGGAAGGATACATCCCAAAACAACATGAAAGGATAGGGAAGGATACATCCTGATTATGATGACGATGATGATGATTGGATCAAGGCTTGTAGAAAGGCTGGGAACAAGACCAAGGATGTGATTAGATGATTTGTGTTGGATTGAATGGATGAGGATTGGATTGAGATGTGAGATGGATCAAAAATAATGAAAACGATGGAGGAAAAGATGCTTAGAATAACCAATTATGAGTAATCTAACAATGCACAAGGGATGAAATGCAATGAACCTAGAATATGGGATGAGATGCAATTAAATTCCTGAAAAACACTAATGAATGAATGAAATGAACTGTGGAAATGAGTGTAAATAAGGGCTTGCATAATGATGGAAACATATGGTAGGCTGAATTTTTAGCTTATAAAAATAAAGGTGTGTGGTATATGAGTGAGATGGCCTAATGTGAAATGGAAATGCAACATGGACATGAGTGTAAATAAGGGCTTGGATTATGATGAGGGTCAATGGTAGATGTATCATACTGGCTTTAGTTTAGTGGCAAGTACTTTCCCTGTAATCATTACAAAATTAAGGGAAGATGGGTGTGAAACTGCACCTGTCAAGAATCGGTATCCTAAGAAGAAGAGAAGATGGAAAGTGAATGTTTGCACAACCAAAATCATAGGTCATAGGTCAGGAATGGATGTAATGTAACAAAATTGATCATGAAATGCAATCCTAATGCAATTTTCCATTTTCAGAGCACTGATTTTTGCTATAGCATAAGACACTAGGTGCCAGGGTATGTAAACCAAGGTGAATTAGTGTTGAATGGATAAAACAAACACAACAAACAAGAAGGTTATCCCAACACCCCAAAGTCACAAATACCTTGGTCAGGCCCGGTATTAGGATAACCACAAGCACAAAAGGATGCCCCAACATAACACAAGACCACAAGAGTCTTGGTGGGTACTATGCAGGACAACCAAGAAGACACCAACAAACAAAAGATCAAGATATGCCCCTATGTTTACCAGTCAAAGCACACCATGATATGATAGATCATGATAGCCTTGACGAGTTGTGATAGGGAGCTCAAATGATAAACAAAATCCAAAGGCATCAAAAGATCACAATAAATTTCAAATGTCCTTTTCCATAGGATCAAAAGGTGGATGGGGTTGATGTGGTCTGATAAGGAAGGATGCATCTTGTTAAGACCAAAGATGGAGACTAAACTAGGTGATCGACATGATGCATGACACTTGAAACTGATTGAACCTCATGATACCAGTGGATCTTGCTATTTAAGAATCAACTAGATAAGGACATACTCAATGACACAACACAAGATATGAGACACAAGACACGAGACTAACTGACCCTGAAGACCTAGGGGCTTGGGGGCCAATCAAAGATTAGCCTTGCCTACGTGAAAGCGCAGAGCCCTCATAGTTTGATAAAAGACCATGGATAAAAGTGAAAAGAGGACAATGGAGATGAATATGGATGATGAAGACTAAACGGACAAAAGCCCCGAGGGCAGATCAAATGATCAACCTTGCCTACATGAAAGCGCAGGGGCAACATAGTTCAACAAAAAGACCAATGATAGAAAATGGATAAGGGATGATGAGATGACCATGATAAGTGGATACAAAGGTGGAATCTACATGATGAAACAAGACTGACCTGGTGGATAGGATGGTGGTGATTGTATGAAGGTCAGGGATGGGATAGTTATCCAAATCATCAAAAGATGAATTGGGAGGATGATATGATGGAGAGATGAGTGATGAGAAGTGATAGGAGATTGGAAAGATGTGCAAAGAAGTGGGAGTGATGATGGTGAGATAGATGGCATTAGATTGCATGGGGGGAAGCCTATAGCCAGATACCAATGACAAGGGATTATGAGATGGGATGAGGATAGAGGTGAATGGATAGGAAGACAAGGATAGGGGATGGAAGGGATGCTACGATGGATGGATAGGAAGATAAGGATGGAGAGATGGAAGGGATGAGATGATGGATGGCGGAGGGATGGAAGATGAGTGGATGGGAAGAGAAAGGAGATAAATAGAGGAGGATATGATGGGTGGATGAGAGAGGGAGATGGATGTAAATGGGATGCATGGATAAGGAAGGGAGATTGATGGTAGCACAGCTGGTGGAAAAGGAAGGTAGATGGATGTGGATGAGGATTAGGATAGTGTATAGGTGAGGGAAATGTATGCCAATAGGTGTCCAAATTATGTAAATGGGATTGGGATAAATGCGATATGACAGGAAGGATGCGTAAGATAGGTGGGATAAAAGAGATGGATGAAGGGGATGTAATTGCCCCCAAGTGAGGAAATAAGCTGGATGGGGGATTTACACATGATGCCTGTTTGCCAGGTTTTCATTATGGTACTTATCCAAGGCACTTTTTTTCCAAGTTTTCACCATTGGACGAATTATTTCTCTTTTTTTGTGACTTTTTTGGATTCTTTGGATAGAATGTGGATGGAAATGGATAAGGATAGGGATGTGTATAAGTGGATTTAGAAGACATGTGATAAGGAGATGGATGAAGGACTCAAGCATCAATTTCCATACGAGGTATTAAGAGCCCATGTGTGAAGCGACTATTTGATGTTGGTACAACCAAGGTTATGAAGATGGATAAATTATGCAAGGGAATGGATTAAATGGATTGGATGAGGGAGATATGTGGGATATTGGATGGGATGTTGGAAAGTGTATGGATGGAATGATGGGGTAGGCGCGTGATGGGGAAATTTTTTCAGGACCAACATCGACGCATATGGTGGTGGATGTGAAAGGATAGGAGGATTAATGGATGGAGAATGTGGGGATAATGGAGGATATGGGATAGTGAATTTTGGGTCATAAGGACCCAAAATAGATTTAGGAGATGGAGGATGTGTATGATTAGCTTTTGGATTAGAAACTTTGGATGTTGTTACAGATTTTTCATTTGAAGGCATTGCATCTTTTTTCTTTGGGATCCACATGGTTTTGATCTTTGCTTTGGTGGGCCTTTGTGGCATGTAGGTTTGATTTGGATTTTGGATTTGATTTTTCTTTTCTTTAACATGTATTTTTAAGGGGACATGAGGAGCTTTAGATGCATGTGGATGTTTAGATTTATGCATGTTTATTTTGACATCTAAAGTGCTTTTAATAGCAATGGGATTGGTGTAAGGAGATGGATGATGTGGAGGAAACATGAATGGAGTGATGGAGGTAGGATTTTGAGGATATGTGGATGAAGGATGTGTATGTATGTGCCTTTGTTGATATTGATTAGGGAACATGATAGTGGGATGTTTATGTTTGGTGACATGGATAGGTGATTGGTGGATAAAAGGATGAATAGGATGGGATGGAGGAGGTGATTGTGGGGTATAAGGGCCCAAAATGGACGTAGTACCTGGAGGATGTGTGATGGTGGATGGAGGGACATAAGGACCCAAAATAAATGGAGTAGATAAAGGATGGGAGATAATGGATGAAGGGATATAAGGACCCAAAATGGATTCAGAAGTCTAAGGAGGAATATGGATGGTTGTTTTGAGGTGAAATGATGGAGGGGGGATGGCGGAAAATGGTTTAGTGGAGTGATGGGAAGAGCCTATTATTCTTTTGGATGAGGCTTGCTTAGGATGTATAGAGGTTGTACCAACATTTTTGGATTGCGAGTCTTGAGAGATATATCCAAGACCTTGTGTATGCGGATTTTCTTTGACATGGATGGGCTCTAAAATACCTTGCTCATGAAGGCCTAAACCTTTTCCTTGATAGTTCATGCTTTTTAGCATTCGCTCTATGGTAGGATGCTTATTATTTTGGAAGAATGATGCGAGTCCATTATTAGGTGGAGGAGGATGGGTGGTATATATGCTTTGTTCTTATTCTACAAGAAAGCCTCCATGGACGAATGTAAGAGTACCAAGGGAATATAAACATGGTGTTGGGATGGTAGGGCTAGGCGATGATGGACAATCAGGAGATGGAGATGATGGGGTAACAATATCTTGATCGGGTGGAGTGAGTGGTAAGGGATGAGGAGAGGCATGGGATCTGGATTTGTGGTAGTGGGTGATAAGGGTTCATGTGATGGAGTGATTGGATCTTGATTGTCAAGAGGATCATGGGATGGAATGTATGGGGGACTGTAATCTTGAGGTGGACTAGATGGGATGGCAAGATATTGATGTAGAGGAGGGGATATGGTATGCTTTGGATCAAGCTCGTGGCATGACTCATATTGTGTGGGTGGAATGATGATGGAGTGTTGAAGGGACTCCTCAAGTGGGGAGATGGAAGGATGGAGGATTCATGAAGTTCATGAGAATGGATTTTGGTGATACTAGGAGTGGATTGGACTTGAGTGTCTTTGTCAGATTGGGTGGAACTGGGAGTAGAAGATAGTGATTGGGTTTGGTTATCTTTGATGGGCATGACGAATCTCAAAGTAGGAGATGGGGGCTCAATGGATTTGGTAGATTTGATGGTTTCAATAGTTTGAGTGGTGCTAGGGGTGGTAACATCAATGATAGGTGTGGTATGGAGAAGGGTCTCATCATTAGTGACCGTGGATGATGGATTGGGATGGCATGGTTCCATGACTTCAAGGTGTGGAGTTGGGGATGTCTTATTTGTCATAAGTCCTTGGAGAACTTATGGAGTGAGAATCATGCATATTCTAGACTTAGCTAGGGTGATGGGAATAGACGAAGGATTATGGGTCGGTGGAGGAATGGGATTATGGATTGGTGGACTAGGATTAGATGGAGGAATGTGATTGGATGAAAGACTAAGAGTAGGTGGAGGATTAGGATTGGTGGGGGGATCAAGATTAGATGGAGGGTTAAGGTAAGGATATTATGATAGTGGACTAAAATAGGAAGACGTGGATGGTGGATTGATGTTAGAGGAATTAGATGGGGAATTAAGATAGGAATAATGGGATGGCAGATTAATATGGGAAGATTGGGATGGTGAATTAGGATAGGAGGACATGGATGGTGGATTAGGACAAGAGGATATGGGAAGTGTATTAGGACAAGAGGATGTGGGTGGTGTATTGTAATAAAGGTATTGGGACAATAGATTAGGATGGGAAGATTGAGATGGTGGATTGAGATAGGAGGACGTGGATGATGGATTAGGATAGGAAGATGAGGATGTAGGATTAGGATAGGTATATGGGGATGTAGGATTAAGATAAGGTGTGGATGTAGGATTAGGATAGGTTGATGGGGATGTAGGATTAAGATAAGAAGGTGTGGATGTTGAATTAGGATGGGTTGATGGGGATGTAGGATTAAGATAAGGTGTGGATGTTGAATTAGGATGAGAAGATTGGGATGGTGGATTTTAGTAGGGATATTTGGATGGTGGATTAGGATAGGAAGATGTGAATGTTGGATTGTAGTAGGAATATTGGGATGGTGGATTAGGGTAGGAAGATGTAGATGTTGGATAAGAGAAAGATGTAGATGAAGAATATGATAAATATGTGGATGGGGAAGATACTGAATATCCTTTGTCAGAGGTAGCATAAGGAGTGTTATTAGGCGTGGATGAAGACGTGATGTGATAGCTCAGAGGAGTGATTGGATTTTGGAAAGTGGTTGGGGAAAGCTTACTAGAAATGATAGCATCAAGGGGATCTATGTCATATACCTCTTGATCAACAAGACTCTCATTATCATCATCAACATAATTAGGATTCCCCTTGACTACTATTTTTGGTTGCATTGATGGAGGATAAGGATTCATGATGTTGGATGGGATGGATACGGATTGAAAAGATGGGAACGAACAATTATAAGGAAAGAAGAGATGATGAAAAGATAAATAGGATGAATTTGAAGAAGATGGAAGAAAGGGATCTTAAGATTCATTTCGATATCAAAAGATCTTGGATGGAAATGGTCTAAAGCTCAAATCAGGATTTAGGTCAAGCTTAGATTGGGATTGGTTTAAAGCTCAGATTAGGAATGGATTGGAGCTCAGATTGGGATTGGACTAAAGCTTAGATTGGGATTGGATTAAAGAACAGATTAGGATTGGATCAGGGGATATGATAGGATTGATTCTAAACCAAGTTCAGGGGTTTTAACTAGATAAAGTAAGGTGATGACAATCAAATTTTTCTAAATTTGGTAGTTTTCAAAAATTGTCAAATTTTGCCATTTTAGGTAACTCCACAGGCATATCTTTGAGAGTCCATTTTTTTCCCAAAAACTTCCTAAAACTAAGGTAGGATGAATTTCCAACTAACATCCTAAATCTGAGACATGCATTTCGAGTTAATAACGAAAATGATTTTTCAAAAACTAAAAAAAACACTAAATTGTGATTTTGAGGGTCAAGATGAAAGTTTCATGCCCCCAAAAATGTGCTGAAATGGGGGCCAACCAATTGTGGGTTTGATTGGAATCCATATGCCACCTCATAACACAACCACCTGTAAAATTTTAGTCCAAACAAACAACCAAGTCAAAAGTTATGACCTTCAGAAGCTTCTGCATAAAAATCAAAACCCCTAAAATGAAGTTTAGGTGATTGGGATTGATGAACCGATGATGGATATGGACTCTAATGATATTCTAAGATGCACCCATGTGACTTGGTCGAGGAAACGATGAATTTTGAAAAAAATTGATGAACGGGAATGGCGATGACAGGAAGATAGATGGTCTGCTTTTGGGAAAATTCACCTATCTGGGTGGCAAGCTCGCCCAACTAGGGTGCAAGGTCGCCCAACTAGGGTGCAAGGTTTTCCAAATAGGGTGAAAGATCACCCAACCAAGGTGCAAGGTCACCCAACCAAGGTGAAAGGTCGCCCAACAAGGTGCAAGATCGCTCAATTAGGGTACAAGGTCGCCCAACTAGGGTGCAAGGTTGCCAAACTAGGTGCAAGATCTCTCAACCAGGGTGCAAGGTCACCCAAATAGGGTGTAGAATCACCTATTCTATGAAGAATGGGAAATTTTGATAGGGACCGACTGAGAAATAACTCATAAAGAAGGCAAGGTCGCCCTTGTGGACAACAGGTTCACCCCAAACAGCAGTAAGTTCACCCCTGACAAAGGAAAGCTCGCCCAAACAACATACTTGGACTTGACCTGGATGAAAAAAAACTATGGAAAAGGAAAAAAACACAACAAACAACAAACAAAAGGTAAGGTTGACTCGACTAAATAGAAATGCACTGGTTTTGCACAAAGAAGACAGTTCAAGCAACACAATCCTAAGATTAGTAAGGGTATTGCCAACATGGTCCTCTACCTAGGCTAAACAAGGAAAACTAGGGAGTCCTCGATATACACACAATACATGAGGAAAAACTGTGAACACCAGCTCGTCACAGGCATGAGTCGGAAGCCCTAGTGAGATATTAAAAATTTGGACCAACTCTTCACGTCTTATCTAGGTATCACCCTAGCTTCGACGCTTCGCCAGACACAACGTGACTGGATTGGGGTATAGCTTTGGATCTCCCCTCTTTATATACCACGCCAATACACGTGGTTGGGATTATCCTTTGGAGTGATGAAATCCCCAAGCAGGTCCCACTAAAAGAAGACACTAGATGTTTTCGGCTAGTCCCCAGGCTCACACGAAGCGCAAGGGGAGAGCTTGAATGGTCTAGTATCCCATAGGTAACACAAAGGACTAAAGTGGACTATGATTTCTCTTCACCCAGGATTGTCAAATGGTGCAAGGGAATTGGATATGTTAGTAGTCCACCTAACAAACACAACAAACAAATATATTTGACTCCCCCTAATTAGTTCTATGTGCCTAACTAGTATGAAAAATAACAAACAAACAAAGCTAACTACATTGGGATTGATTGTTCTGGAAGAAACTATTAGTAGTTTGAACCTCTGGCCTTGGAAAAATGTGAAACGACTATACAAAAATTAGTAAAACCAAGCACATTCACTAAAAAAATAGGTTAGGGGGTCAGTACTAAGAAAAACGATAAGAAATGAACTCTAAAAATGAACTTTAAGTTACTATTTACCTTAGAATCGCCTCTATCTGAAGCAGAATCGCCCCTATTAGTGTCAGAATCACCTATTTAGGGTGTAGAATCGTTTGTTTAGGGTGCAAAATTTCCTGTTTAGGGACAAAATTGCCTGTTTAGGGTGAAAAATCACCTGTTTAGGGGTAGGATCACCTATTTGCAGAAAGCAGGCTCACCCAAGTCAGAAGCAGGGTCGTCTGTTTGAAAAACAAGGAGAAAATTTTCCCTTGTTTGAAAGATGGGTGATTCTGTAAGTGCATATCGCCTCTATTGAAGGAAGGCTCGCCTGTTCTAATGTAGAATCACCCCTGTTGCTACAGGATCGCCTCTATGTAACCTGAACCTGCAAAACTTCAAACAATAGAGCACGTGAAAATAACAGACCCATTTGTGGGTCCCACTGGCATGCCAAAAATGTTTGCAACATGATTTCCTACCTTAAATGATGCAAAACAATAGAAAATACAACAAGGAGAAACAACACAAAGCAACACTTCGGGATAAGCCTAGTTGAACTTGAACAAAAACAAAGATAAAACAAAGATATACCTTGTCCAAGTTGATCCTTTGGTTGGCCCTTTGATGTAGATTAGATGCGTGCTCCTTGATGGAAAATGAGCTAAAATGATATGAAAAATTCTCTAAATTGGATGATGAATGCAAAGATGGAAGTGGGTAAGTGTGTGAGATGAATGCAATGAAAACTTGAGGATTCAACAATGGAGGATGAAAAATGTTTGAATGCAAGTGCTTGAGCTTGAGAGTGCTAAGAGTGCTAGATTACTTGAATGTGTTGAATGAATGTGTTATGTTATGAGAGAAATCCTCTATTTTAGGGGAAGAGTCTCTAGAGATTGAATGGCTAGGATTTAGCCAACATGGACAAGATGGAGGGTTGTGGTGAGTTGAGGACTCACAAACCCTCACATCTTTCCATGTGGAAAATGAGGTGGAAAAAGGAAATGTGAGGTGGAGGTATTTGCAAGTACCTTGGGATTAGGGGAATATTTCCTCAAAAATAAAGTTCTTGTCCCCATGTGGGAATGATGGTGACAAGTGAAGAATTTTAAAATTCCTCACTAATCATCATGGGGAAGAGATAAGTGGTTGGGGGAATAAATGTGAATTTTAAATTGACATGATTGGAAGTACCTTGGGGATAAGACAAGGTCCTCATAAAGGAGGTCCTTATTCCATGTGGGTGATGTGACTTATGAGAGGTTTTGGAGTTTCCCAACAACCTTCATGGGGAAGAGGATAACCTTGGAAGGGTAAATGTGAATTTTTAATTCACATGGGGAAGAGGTTTTCTAGGTTGAATAAGGAAAGTACTTATGATAGATTGACTTGGAGGAGTACCAAAAATGGCATGAGGATTAGATGAAGGTTGTGCAAACAAGTGATTAAGAAGACTAATGAAGAATTAGAGGCAAGTGGTAAAATATGGAGGATGTGACATTAATCTTGATTAAGGGTGTGCACATCCTAATCATGGATTAATTAAACTAATCCAGATTAGAAGAGGGTTATGGAGGATGTGACAAGGAAGGAGAAAAGAGGGAATTTAAAATTGATTTAAATTCAAAAGGCTAAATGACTAAATTAAATAAATTGTTATATTTATTTAATTTGGAGAGGAAGGGATGAAAGGTAAAACATTTAATTATTAAATTAAATACTTTAGAAACCTTAGGAAAAAGGGGAAATATTAATTAAATAAATCATTTAATTAATATCGATGGGGAATATGAGATAGACAAATAAAGGGGATGAATTTGACCATGTGGGAGTGGTCAAATTTGGATGTCTACACTTGCCATGAAAACTTTATACAAATTTGGCTATGGTTTGATTTTAATTCCATAGGAGGATTTTTAATCATTGCCTCTATTATCCTCTCTATCAAATTTTGTGATAATGACATAATAAATAATGCTTTCTCCATTCTATTTTTTTCATGTATAATTTATAGATTCCTTCCTCATGTATTGCAAATAATCATACCATATGTGCTACATAAAGTTGGTAATTATTCAAAAAAAATTATTAATATCCCCTTTATCTTTTCAACATCTTCACTATTGATGATTTTCCTCTGTAGTCAACCATAAAGGATTGTTATCTTCCTTGCTACATACATTCTAGTTTGCTATTTTTTTTTAGAGTAATCATGTATTAAATAATAATAATCTTTAATTAATTATTGGTCTAATCTATTCTCATGCACTTAGGCTAAACTTAGGAGTGATTTTCTATGTTAACTAGAGAGCTATTTTTTTTATTCAATAGGGGTGTCTTTGTGACCCATCCCAGTGGCCCAAAAACCCTTACCTTGGGTACCTAAGGTGAGCTAGGGTGAGACTAGTCCCCTGTAGGTGAGATCCCCCACCTGCAAGAAGTACCACCTCTTAAGCCTGGGAGCAGAGTCGAACCTGAGACCAATGGGGAGCAAACCCATTGCCCAAGCCAACTCTACTACCCATTCGGGCTGTTAATAGATCATTCTATCTCATTGCATGAGATGTTGACATTTTTCATGATCTAATCCCTTTACCATTTAGGGTTGCTCCTATATAACACTCAACCCTCATTGTATTATCTCTCTCTTCCTCTTTTGAGATTTTCTCTTCTCTTCATATTTTCTCATCTCTTGCATTCTATAGCATTTTCTTGTTGAGAAATATACCAATTCTTCATTTGTAGATATCTTGTGTGGAAGGTGTATTTGTTCGTTGTTTGATCTTGTGGCTTATTTTTTTCACAATTCTAACATGGTATCAAAGTGAGGTCATGGGTTCAAATCTCGCAATTGCACTAGGGGGATTGTTGGAAGGTCAGTGCCTTCATTCTCTTGGTTGTTCAATGCTACCCTTTGGATTTGTGACATGGCTTAATCGCCTCCCATGGATCTTGTATAAATATGGTGTTTGTATCGAGTGTTAATAGGTCAATATTTCGGTGCAATGATAAAGACATTACAACAAATGGTATCAAAGCATGGATTCAATGAACCCCTTCTCGAGTTATAAAGTTTTTTTCTTCAACAAGAGTTACAAGCTTCAAATCTGGAATCCCCTTTGATTTTTATGCAAATTTTGGAGGTGGGTGAATTTTGGTGCATCTAGGATCAAAATAGAGTCTTCCATTGGATTTAGAGCTATCGTGAAAGTTAGATTTGCCTTTTTTTTGGCTTGATTTGGACTCTTGAGGTCAGATCAGTGAGGGTTTGAAGCAGTTACTTTTTTTCCAGATCTGAAGGGTAGCTACGATTTTGAAGCACTTTGAGCCGAAAAGGACCTCACGGTTACGTTCAGGTGACCAATTCGATGAATTTTGACTATAAATTTGTCCAATTTAGTTGTCAAGAGCTTATGAGGCAAAAAACTGTCTCAAGTGTTGTATGACCCTTATACGGCCACTACACGCAAATTGAAAAAATAAAAATCTTAGGTTTGTGTTTGGTTTTTAAAATTTATTTTATTTCTAAGTTTGCAGAAAAAAATTTAAAATTTAAAATTTAAAAGCAAGTATTAAACCTTGCGCAGTGTGGGCCCACCGGTGACCCCACAAAGGGCGCCAATAGCCATTTCAGCCACCCAACAACAAGTTTATGTTGGGGTATATCGGCTTGCACAAAAGCTACAGTGAAATTTTTTAGACAACCTTTTTTTTGCTTTTCTAGCACCCTACCAAAATCCATCGATGTCAACACTTTTTTCAGCTCAAAGAATCTTTTGCAGAATATTCCATCAATTGTTATTCTTCTAGGGGCCATTTTTTTTCAAGCGACAAAGAATATTCTACGAATATTTTGCTAATGACGTCAGTAGTATGAATGCTACACATGGCCCTTTTGAACCCTCTGTGTGCCCTAAAGGAGGTGTTTTTTAAATTTTGGCCATAAGTTGGACATACAATTTTGAAATTGGGTGAACAAGATATTGTCAAAAAGCTGGTTCTGCCAACTTTCTAGTGGTGTGGGTCTCATCTCCTATTTTTGTTGTTAGTGCATTCTATAGCCTGTTGACGTCAAAGGTGTTGCTTTCAATCCCAAGCTCATATATTTTGACCTATTTCTCTATTTTTCACGATTCTAGTGGTGTTACGATGGTCTTTCAGAGCTCTTCACAACCATCCATGCACTTTTTCTAGATTTTTCTCCAGGTACATTTTATTCAGTTTTTTGTGTTTTCACATTTTGGTGAATTACTTGGACATCTTAGCTCCTGGAAACTTTTCGTTTGCATGGGGTGACTCGTTTTTAGTTGTTCTAAATGTATTTCTAGTATTCTGTCCTATTTGGGCATTGTAGACATATTTTTCATGCCTATTCTCTTTTATAGACACATTGAGATAAAGTGTCATTCTGGTGCATTCTTTTTGGGGATTTCACACATCCTGTTGTGCCTTTTGTACTTGCACTATGATATAAAGTGTCATGGGGTGGTTGATGTTTACCTTTGGTTTTCCATCACACCTTTTTCAAGTAAGTGTCCCTTCTACAACAACAGTGAATCCTAGTGATTCTTGCCTCATGCATGTGTGCTTGTTTTTGCACACCCTTTTATTTGCAGGTTGTTTCTCCTACATACACTTCTTGGTTCCACATAGTTTCAGTGTACGTGTCTTGGTTCTCCCTTTTTAGCATTATGGGGGGGTTCTATTGTTGGTGCTAATGCTTCCTCGATTTCACATTTTGGAGTGATCTATATATCTAGTTCTTGTTCCTATGTACTAGTCAGATACATCTTACATCAACAGCTGGTTACCATGCATTTTAGTGAGATGGATCATTTACCATATGAACACACTTTCATTCCTATTTATGGAGGTTCCTCATTTCAGCACTATATCAGTCATCTTTTGATAGCAGTCTACAGTTTCTTCGTGCTTCAATGATGTTCTACATGTTCATATTTTTTGGGACATTATTTTGGTTGAAGGCTTCTTAGTCATTCACCTTGATTTGGAGGTTTCAGTCCTTCATTCGCCTTTCTCTCTTTTGGAGAGGAGTTTTCCCATGTGGTTTTCTCCTTTTCTCTAGTTTTGAGAGATCTTTTGTTTGTACATGGGTACCTCACCAGGACTTGTTTGTTGGGATCCATCATGCATTCTCTTTTAGGGTTTTTAGCTACTCCCTAAGTTCATATTAAAGAGGGGTGCTAGAGTAATCATGCATTAGCTAATAATTAAAATCTAATTAATTATTAGTCTAATTTATTCTCGTGCACTTAAGATAAACTTATGAGTGATTTTCCATGTTAACTAAAGAGCTATTATCAGATCATTCTATCTCATTGCATGAGATGTTGACACTTGTCATGATCTAATCCCTTTACCATTTAGGGTTGCTCCTATATAGAACTCAACCCTTATTGTATTATCTCTCTCTTCCTCTTTTGAGATTTTCTCTTCTCATGGGATTTTCCCATCTCTTGCATTTTGTAGCTTTTTCTAGTTGAGGAATATAGCAATTCTTTATTTGCAAATATCTTGTGTGGAAGGTGTCTTTGTTCATTGTTTGATCTCGTGGCTTGTGTTTTTCACAATTCTAACATTTTTGTCCTAATAGTAAACTAAGAGAAGTAATTCTCTATGTTGGGAGTAAAATGATATATTTATTTAAGGTTGCTTAATTGACCTTACCATCCATCCCACACTTTTGTAGGTTTTTAAAGCCTATGGGGTAAAATAACATGCTACAATTTTATCGTGTCTTTCATTTTTATGTTATTTTAATCTAAATATACTACTTATTTTGATCTTCCTTTTTCAACTAAATATTTCTACGCCAATTTTTCCTTATAAAAACTATTATTCCTCCACTCCTTTAGAATCTCCTACTACTTCATTTCAAACTATAATCTTGTGACCCTTGCACACTCATTATTTTTCACAAGATAAATTGCATCTCATCCTTTTGCAATAGGCCCTAACCCATGTATTCTCCTCTAAGGGTATCCTCTATAGTTTTGTCATACCATGTTTAAATTCTCCTAAGGGGTCTCTATTCACTTTTTACATTGGAGATAATGAATCACTTGGTGTAGACCTCACCTTTTATTATCCTTGTTTGTTTATTTTTAATCCTTAATGTCATCATTTTATTTTCTCTCCTTTTGTTGCCTTCCTATTATGATGATGTATTTTTAGGAATTTATTATTATTTTTTAATTTTTTAACCACACCCATTTACCTTCATTCATTTAAGCCCTTATTTTAACCAATTCTCCCCTCCTCTCATCTTCTTACATCAAAAATAAGTTTTCATCTAGACAAAAACATGAACCTTTTAAAAGAGTCCAATTACATAGAATCTTATTATTTTCCTTTATTTTCATCATCACAAATTTAATAGGCCTAATACTTTCTTCCCTTATCTTTTCATCCCCATTGCTTGATTTTTTTCCTTTCCATTGTAAATTTTCTATTAGAAAGTCTCTTGTAAGATTGATTGTGTTGTCAAATTCACCATAGTCCCTTACTCTTCTACTAATTAAATTTTTTAATCTATCATAGATTAATTTATTTCTCTCTTTCTTGTGTTCTATATTTTTTGTATTTTCCTCTATTGGTATCCCATTTAATTGTGTCCAATTTTCCTAAGTCAAACCCCTTTCATTCATCGTGTCTTATCTAGCCCATTATTTATAACTAATATAAGAAACTTTTGAATGGGCCCCTTTGGGTCAAAATTACCTTAGTGTTGCTCAATCCTGAAAAATTCATATAATGTGGTAGAAGTTGTGTATTTTGGTCATATTCCATTGTTCTCATAATATTTTAAAATTTGGATGTGGAACTAGATATTTTCCTACCCAACCAATATTTAGATTTGATGTCCAGTCCCAAATGAAAGTTTGTGTGGTCTCTCCAAAAACTATTTCTTTTGTTACCCTTCACTTCCACATTTTTCAATGTTTCAAATTGGATCTAGACATTTTTCTCACCTCTAGTCCTAACCTCCACTATTGTATCATTTCTCTATAATATTCCATTTCCTCCTTTGTAGGCATTTAAGTTCTATCAACATATCCCTCTTCTCCTTTCCCTAACCCAAACTTTGATTCTTCCCCGCCCTTAATCCCCATAAATCCGTAGTCCCTCATTCTCTTCATCCTTACAAACTTTGGATGTGAATATTTGTCTCACATCCACATCTCGTATCTAGTTCCAAAATATTTTCTTGCAACTTCCTCCCTAAATCCTCCTTGCATACTTCCCCTAGACATCCAAACTTCTTGACTTCATTCCATATGTTTGGTTCCATATCCACTTATGTGTTATTTTATCAAAAGGATTTCCCCTTGCCTTTCTCACTCATTTCTTCTAACACAGAGTTCAACCTAACTTTCAAACTTCCTTCACCACATCCACTTCCTATATCTAGTTTGGACCCAAAATTCTACATCCTCCATTTTCATGTCTTGTTTCACCTCAAATCCTTGCAGTCCTTCTAAATTGCCTCCTACACTCCCTTGAACCTCCCCAAAATTCTAATATTTCTTAGATTTGACATTGTAACTACTCAATAATGTTTTCCCCGTCCAAAAAATATTATTTATTCTAGGGACAAGTATTCAAAAGTAAAACTAGTGATGAAGGATGAGGATGACCAATATACCATTAATGAAGTAGGTAATTTCAACTCTTAAGGATCTTAATACCAATATTGACCATTTTTTATAGTAGATTGTGCAGTCTCTATATTGCAATGAATTAAAAGGAAGTGATCCTTTTCCATGTCAATATCTTGTAAGTGAATTGAATGAAGTTTATCTACTTCCTTATATATTTAAGGATTCCATTAATGACCTAGAAAGGATGTGATTCAATAAAAGATTACCTCAACACATCTCTCGGTACCCTTAAACCTCAGTGAAATTTGATTTATATACCAAAACATGGGATTGACGATTTCAAAGGCATGGATAACTCTACAATTGTGAGTAACCATGTACCTTATCTCACAACTACTTGAATGTGTTAAACAATATATATTTACATATTTTCATTATTTAGAGGATGGAAAAATGGGATATAGAGAAATACAAAATAACAAAATAGACCAAGTTGATATGGTCCTCCTTCAAGCAAATGGTAAAGGCATTTTATATTGTAATGATCTAGGTTTTATCCCAAACGAGTTAATCTTAGAATAATGAATATAATGGGTATGTTCAACATTCTAAGAATGTGTTCATGTATAGTATATTTTATGTGTTATTGATGATTTTATAATTCTTAAATCTATTTGGTGATTTGAGTATTATCTCTAATTAGTTTATCATCCAAACAACTATTAAATCCTTGGAAAGGTTTTTTAAGGTCTCTTTTCAAACTAATACACAAATATATGGGTTTATGCATGGATAATTAAGTTATGTTCATCTAGATTTTTTGAAAATTTTATTTATCTACTTGCCTACATGTATAGATCCTATCTTATGTGTGTAGTTGAAGAGGTATATTCTTCAATGATATGGTGATTAAGATATCACAAAGCAGATTTTAGTCATTATATTTTTGTTTTATGTTGCTTGTGGCTTTGTCACCAAATAGATATAGGAATTCATATAATTTTTTATCAACCTCCCATTACCCAAACACACTTAAAATAATAAAATTTAAAGTTTATTCCATTCATTACCATGTATAGATGTATATAAGAATGCAAGGGGTTATGATAGACACTTTACATGTTAGTTTACCTACTTAATGAAAGTGTAAAACCTTGCATTACCAAACCAACATGTATATACTTATTAACAAATAAATATGAGTGTATTATGTGTTGGGTATGGCTTATGTCAAGGTGTATGCCCATTTCTTATAGTAGTATCTAAAAAAGCACCTTGGGGAAGCCCCACTTGGATTAAGATAACCTAAATTTAAGGAAATTCTTACCCATTTAAGTAAACTGGTCCATAGTTGTCTTACCTCATAATAAGTGTAAAGTATTTCTTTGATTTTGACACACCTAGTGCTTAGGAAAAACTTACCTTTAGGGATTTGGGGCATACAACTATGAACACCAACATAGTGGCATAATTACTGACGACATTCTAATTCACTTAATATATCAAAAAACCTAGTAATTTAGTAACATGATTTTAAAGTGGCACTTTGGTGCTACTGGAATGATAAGTCCTTGGTTGATATTTTAATGAAATTTGTTGATAAATTTTTTTAATCTCTCCTAAGTGGAGATTGGTGAATCTATTCAAGGTCAAATCAAAAAATAAATTGTAAGCCAAAGAATAAAAAATATAAATATGGGGTCACTCAAGAGATGTTTAAGGATGTGAGGATACACTAATGTAAGTAGGAAGACAACACACTACTTGAAAAGTAAAAAATACAAATATGTCTACCAAATTCATTCCCTAAAGATATATAGGTACTTTCGATAGAGATAATATATTTGTTGAATTAAAGGATCATGATCCATACACCTCAAATAATTTTAGTGATAAAAATGATTAGGAGTGATAAAAGAAATATTATACATGAATATAGAAAGGCTAGGAATGATATAAATATGGATATAAGATATATAAATACATCTAGTAATTTGCATACCAAAGAGATGAACCTACTTGGCTCTTCACATGTAAGAAATACAAGCGAGTCTATAATATAATTCTACAACATTCTCATATATATAACTAATCAAGAACATGATCCTATCTTCTATGATGCTAATACAACTATACAATCCAAAAATGAATGTAGGGAAAGAGAAAATAGATCAAGAAATAGACTTTCTTGACAAAATAAGATAAAGGAAATGTGAAAAAATAGATATAAATCAAAATATTGATGCTTGAACTGCCTGAAATGTTCAATAGATAAATCAAAATTATTATATTGCTTAATATATTCCAAATCAACATGTACCTAACTAGCAAAGTGACTGTAACACAATCTGAAATGGAGCGGAGTGGGAGCGAGAAGAGGAGTGGGGGAAAATTTAAAATTAGGGGTTGAGGATGGTGATGGAGGAGATGATTTTGATGAGGTGGATGGATTTATGCTTTTGGGATAGTTGTTGCTACCACCTTGTTGGGTTATGTTGTTATTGTCTCTGGCTTGGAGGGTTGTGCTGTTGCGTGGTTGCTTGTTGTTGTTGTCCTTCTAAGAAGTGTTCTTATTGCATTCTAGTGCTTGTTTTGGGCTTGGTAGGTGGCAACTTTTTGCTTCTGCTGGCTATTTGGGCACCAATGATGGCTTCTTTTTCCTCACAAGTGTTGCTGCTATTTTATTGGGACATCCTTGGTTGTTGGTTTCTCCCTGGTTTTTGCTCTTTGTGTTGTTTCCTTTTCTTCCAAGGTTATTTTTTAGAGTGCGGGGTGGGTTGTTGCCTTCTTTTTCTAGTGCTAACCCCATGCAACTCCCTTGGCCATTTGTGGTGGTCATGGGTTTTCTTAGTCTCAAGAGGGTTGGGCTTAATGATTTTTTTACTATTGAGGTTGTGATGGAGTGGTGGCTTGCCCTCCATGTTGTTGTTGTGCGTGTTGGCCTAGTTGTGGAAGGTTTCCCCCTTGCCTCTATTTTGCTGCTATGATGGCACTGCTATTTTTCTTGGCTTCTATTATAGTGGCACTATTGTTTGACCAATTTTTCATTTCTGTTGCTGAGATGGCACTGTTGTATGGTCGTGTTATCTTTTTCCCCCTTGGTATGTGTTATTTTTATTATTGTTGGGGGTGTTCTTTCTTGTGGAGGCTACTTTTCCTAGGTGGGTTTCTCAATTTTTTTTTGGCTAGGAACCCTGTTGGGCCTTTGGATGTTGGGTTTTTTCAAGGCTCCTCTATATGGGCTACTCCTTATGTGTTTCTTGATTTCCCATGTTCCTATTTTTAGTGTGGTGGTTGGATTTATCCCTATGGTTCTCTTGTTGGCCCACTTTCTCGAGTTGTCAGTGGCTATCATGGTTCTCCTTGTTGCTATTTAGATGGATTTCTTCCTTTTTCTATATTCTATGTCTTCCATTGAGGCAAAGATTATTCCTGTTGAGGTGGAGTCCTCTCTTTTAGAGGTAGAGTTGGGGTTTGTAGATTCATGGAGGTGCTTTCCCTACTACTAGTCCCTTCTGTTATAGTACCTTTTGAGGTGGTGCATGCTCCTATGGAGGTGGAGTTGTTATTTGTTACAATTTGGCTGCAGTGGTGGTAAGGTTCTTCATGGCATATGATCCTATAGAGGGGAGCCTACTCCTTTTGAGGTCGAGACTAATTCGACTCTTCATGTTTGGTGGTGCTGCAAGAGGACTTCTTCTCCCTATTGGTGTGGCTAGGGGGTCTTCTCCCCTATTATGGTGGGATGGCATTTTGTGTTGAACAAGCCTTTTTGATGTTCTTGCTTGGTGGATCTAGGTTGTGTTCATGTGAGAAATGGGTTTAAGGTCCCAATTAATTCCTGGTGTGTTGTGAGGGATGTTGGTCCCTGTAATCTGGATGTAAGTGGGTTTTAGGTTCCCTTCTAAACCTGGTTTGGGTTCAAGTTCCCTTGTAAAACTTGGTTGTGTTGGATTTAAGGTTCCCATTAAAACCTTTTCTAATTGGTGCAGATTTGGGTAGTCATGTTGTTCATTTAGTGATCTATTCTCGGTTCACTACTGGTTGTGTATGTTGTATTCGTGTGCAACTTGTTCTTCTTTGAGTGGGTTTTGGGTCCTTGTTAAAACCTAATTGTAAATAGTTTTGGGTCCATTCAAAACTTGTTTTTCCCATATAATCAAAACATGTACCTAACTAGCAATTTTATTAGCAACATAATGTCAGACAAAAAATGAGAATTCCCTTAAGAAGACAAACTCATAAGTACATTCCAATTAAACAACCATTAACAATGGAAATATATATAAAGTTTAAATTTTATGTATTTATTATTCATCCTAATCCAATGCAAAATGGGATTAGAGGAAAACAAACAAAATTCCAAGCCAAAAATGTTGTCACTAGACAAGAACACCTTGGACACTTCATTATTATAACAAATGAATATGAAATTAAATAGGAGGATTTCATGATGTTCTTTGTGTAATCATTGGAAGAGAGTGCTAAATAATGGTAATGAAGCTTTCCGAACAACAACACAAATGCATGGGATTAATTGATGAGTATCCTCAAGTTGCAATGTGGAAAGAGAGTTGATCTTAAGTTTTTAATCCACAAGTTGAAAGCTATAAAGAAGGGGTAAATGAAAGAATTGTCTATTTGAAGAGCAAGTTTGTAATGATAATGAGGAATTTTACTACCCATTTGAGGTTGAATGAATCAATATGTTTCGTCCTATATTATGTAACATTTGATACAAAAATAGAATATTTCCTTTATGAGAAGATTTTTTTAAGGAAAGCTTACACCATGGAAATCAACATAAGGGGAAATATGAGATTAGCTAGTAAATATATTAAAATATTTTATGTGAATATCCTAAATTAAGAGGAAGTACTCCAAGAAAACCCACCACCACTAAGGAAAAACTTGACAAGTTGATGGAGGCAATGAAGGATATCTCATATAGGGTTATAATAAAAGATAAGGGATTGCATTCTAATATCACTACAACACACTTCAATGAAGTTGAGGGTACATAATAGGCCCTATAATACTTATTGGTCAAAAAGACCAAGATAGAAAGAAAAGAAAATGGTTGCTAGACAAGGGAACTAAGGACACCGAGAAAAACACACACTTGGTCCCTTGAGGAAGGATCATGTGAATCTCAAAGATGATTTGTTGTAGTGTAAGTATGTTATTTGTCTCATAATTCAACTAGCTATGTTGTTGCAACAACACTATTGAATAGGAGGCCCTTAGTGTTATGGATTGGGACAATAAAATGAATTCCTTGACCACTGGTTGGATGAAATTGGTTCCAATCAAATGATTTAGTTGTTTGGGTTTGTGTTGATTTAGTGTTGTTTCTTTGTTGTTTATTGTCTATGTTTATTTTTTCTCTCAGTGGGTGTGTTGATAGCTCATTTTGGGATGCCTCCACATTATTTTAGTTTTTTTTGGTATTTCTGATATTTTAATGGAATTATGTACTCTATAAGAGATTGTAACCCTTAACCAACTTAATTATTCAAAAATAACACTATTGAAAGAGAACGAATCCCTAAACAAAAAGATGACGAGGTGGACTAGCTTGATGCTTATGAGGAGTATGGATTCTTTTAGTATGATCAAGATAGCCACCATATTCAATATGAGTTATCAAGTCAATATTTTAATCAACTCAAGGAAATCATGCAATATAGGTACAAAAGAGAAAAACCCTCTAATGAAGATATTAGGACTCTTATCGATGTAGTTGTCTTGCAAGTTTAGATTCAATACCAACTTATCAATAGATAAGCGACCACCAAAGGTCATGTTGAAAATGCAATCATACCTAAACCATTAGTGAAACATATAAATAAAGGGAAATAAATAATGGATAACATAAAAAAAAATGTGAATAGACATGTAGGAAGTTTACCATCAAATAATAAAATGCACATGCTAGAAGAATCCATGGAAAATAGGTTATGTTCCAAAAGATAAATTTATAGAAACACATGTGTATGTTGAAAACTGAAAAAGTTGACTTAATCTATAAACCCAAATCAAAATTTCAACATAACATCAATGAAGCCTTTCTTAAATGAAAGCACATGCAAAAATGAAAACTAAACTATGAAAACCAAAATACATGCATTCAAAAGAAAACTCCATCGTTCTCCTATTCACCAAGATCTTGATTTATGCATTTGGTGCTCTCAGATTTTTATGAGCACAAGTGCAAAAAGAATTTGTGATGAATGAAAGAGAGGATTGATCATGTAGTATCCTTTTAAAATCTGCAAACTAAACTTCAAACAAAGGGTTAGATGCTTTGCAAACTCTATCAAAATACCTCTATGAAATCCATTACAAATGCTTTCAAAATGCCACAAATGATGATAAAAAGACTAAAACATTTTGAAAACAAAAGCAAGCTACCTATTCCATAGTTGGATTGGTGTCACTTGTGCTAGTGACCCTTTCCCAATCCTTGATCAAAGCTCGAATTGAAAATGCTATGAAGATGGTGGAGTGATGATAAGCAAGATCAAATCTCAAATGAAGAGAGTAACCTTGCATGAAATTGTGAAGATTGTGAAGATTGTGAAGGATTTGCTTGAGGATGATGCTTGTATTTAAAGATTTTCAAAATGTTGAATGTTGAAGAGGGACCAATGTGGGATCAAAAATCAAGCCAATGAATTGAGGACACTTGTCACCATGTGATTAGTTAATGTGTGTGCAAGATTTGGGAAGAGTGCCCAAGAGGGGGAAATTTTGAATTCAAATTTGCAATAAATTTTGAGAGGGGGACAAGAAAGAAGAGCAATAAATGCCCTGTTTGACTTGTCATGTTGAGAGAAAATGAGGTTTTAATAAATCAATAAAATTGATTTATTGTGCAAGTGCAAGTGGGATGTGATTAGTATTAGATTAGGATTAGATTAATTTAATGATGATTATGCTGATTTAATGCTGATTAACTGATTTGACTTTTTGGACTTTGGAAAATGATTTAAGATTTGATTTAAATGGCTTTTTGATTTATTTAATTAAATGGATAATGCAGGATGAAGGTTGAATAATAAGGTTTATTTGACAAATGAATGGATGAAAATGCACTTGATTAATTGATGAATGGTCCTAATGCAATGTCTAGTTCAATTGATAAATGATCCTGATCGAATGTATAATGTGAATTTTGCATGTCTACAGATCAAAATCGAATGTATGTTTTTTTGGTGAGAAGAAAGGGATTTTATAGATGAATTCACAGGGTGAATTCTGTTGGCAACACAAGGGAAAACAACTGAGAGGGGGGGTGAATCAATTGTCACAGAAATTATACAAATTAAACTTATTCTCATATCTAATATATAAACATGAAAGCATAAACAATCACCACATCAAAAACACACATAAAACCAAGATTTTTTACATGGAAACCCTATTAGGGGAAAAACCACAGTGGAGGTTAATCCACAAGATTATACTCTATTAAATATAGATGGGGAATGCACATGCATTCAAGCACACTGCCTAGAGCTCACTACTCAAATTCAAAAGGCTTACTACCCAAAGGAAGAATCACTATCTTACAGTCACATTCAGATTACATCCATTAGATTTTGAACTGAGAAAATAACATCTTCTAATGCCTAATTATAGTTTCGATTAAGCACATAAACACTTTCTTCTACTCACTCTTCTTCACACTTTACTTTTTCTTTCGAAAGATTACAACATTATTCACACACAACACTCAGCATACATTGCACACCACACCTTCAAATGGTATAAACAATCTATCATATATATCCGCAACTAAGGATAGCATCAACTACATGTCAACCCAACAAAATATAAAATGTGTACAAACTGTCGGCCCAAATCAATAAACAATTATCAATGCGCACCAAACAATGTTGGCCAAAACATAGTAAGGACCCAAAACAACATGTCTCAAACACGAAACACCTTAAAAAATTATGCCTCGAAGATCCGCAACACACTACAATCATGCTATCGGCCATGATCATGAAAAACATGAACTCACAAAAGAAAATCACCAACCGCGAACACACCGATCAATGTGGACCAACAACATAGATAGAGCATGATCTAGAAACATTCACAAGCATCATGAATCACCATAGAAGAATCCGCAACAAATCAAATTACTAGAATCACATCATCTTCTTTTAGGAACACCAACTAAAGCAACAAAACAACTGTCAAAACACAAATACTCATAACTCAATCAAATCTTCATGTGAACTTCTAAAACTTCATGTGGATAAAATAGATATACTTGTAAACAAACCGTTTAATTCACAACCTCTTATCATCAATATACTGAGCTAGCCACCATGCTGAACTTCATTGCACCACCAACAACCTGCAACTTATTTTATTACAATTTTCTCAATATCCTCGACATATACAACCTTAAAGACATTAATGCTAATAGTGTTGACATCAATGAAAACCACAAATCAATAATATCCAACAATCTCCCCCTTTGGCATTGATGGCAACACATGATGTGAAAAACACCATCAACACAACTTTCTCTTAGCACTTTCTCCCCATTAGATTTTGACTCTTTTCTCCTTAACTCTTTCACAATTTTTCACATGACTCTTCTCCCCCTTTGACATCAATGACAAAGATACACATTATATTTCTCCACACAAGCTCTGAACCATATTTTTGAATATTTGACTACTCCCCTTGAGTAGCAACCACCACAATATCAATCTGGATCACAAGATACGACTATGAAATGCACAAAATGATGCAAGTCAATGCATCTTAATTATGATTAGGAGGGGTAATCACCCCTAGCTTCTCTTTGAGATACTCAAAATTATCCTTAAATCTAAGCTTCAACAAATACTTGTCCAATCTGGCATACCATGCTCTTGGGGCTTGCTTAAGTCCATACAATGCTTTCTTCAACTGGAAAACCATATCTTCTTGATTAGTCAATTGAAATCCATCAGGTTGCTCAATATACACTTCTTCTAGTTCACCATTTAGAAATGTTGACTTGAAATCCATCTGATAAACCTTGAAGTTTTTGTAAGCAACATAAGCAAGAAATAGCCTCACAACTTCAATCCTAGCAACAGGAGCAAAATTTTCTTCAAAGTCAATTCCTTCCATATGAGAATATCCTTTACACACAAGTCTTGCTTTGTTTCTAACAACTTCACCTTGCTCATTCAATTTGTTCCAAAAGACCCATTTAGTTCCAATTACATTTTTGTCCTTAGGTCTAGGAACAAGAATCCATGTATCATTCTTCTCAATTTGTAGTAGTTCTTTCATTGCTTCCACCCAATGTTCATCTTTGCATGCTTCATTGACACTATTAGGCCCAGTCTTTGATCAAACAGTATTCTCCTGCAATTCTTCTCCTAGTTTGAACACCTTTGTTCTTATCACCAATAATCTGATCTTCTAAATGATTTAGTCTTAAATACCTTGGAGTCTTAGGGTGTTCTTGAACTTCAGGCTCTTGTGATCTCACTTCTGCACTTTCACTAGTTTCTTCCTCTTGATTTTCCTGATTCACCGGAATTATCTGAACTTGGTTTGGAGTCTGAACTTTCTTTCCTTTATTTGAACTGTCATTCTAATCATATGAATCATATCCATAGGTTCTAGATGATCTAATTGTGTCTTCATCAACCTTGACATTAACACTTTCAATTACTTTCCTCAATCTCTTATTGTAGCATCGGTAGGCTTTAATTTTAGTAGAATAACCAAGAAAGATTCCTTCATCACTTCTAGCATCAAAATTTCCTATATCTTCACCTCCTTTGATATAGCATTTACTCCTAAAGATTTTGAAGTATCTAACAGTAGGCTTATGACCATACCATAGCTCATAAGGAGTCTTACCGGTATCACCTTTGACATGTACCCAGTTGAGAGTGTAAACGACAGTACTCACAACTTCTCTCCATTAGATATGCAGAATGTTTCCTTCCAACATCATGGTCCTAGTAGCTTCTTGAATTTTCCTATTCTTCCTTTCCACAACTCCATTTTGTTGAGGGGTCTGGGGTAGATAATTGTCTCTTTATCCCATGTTCTTCACAAAAAGAATTAAACTCACCGGAAGTGAATTCACCACCTCTATATGATCTCAGACATTTAATCTTCAAACTTGTCTCTATCTCAACCATAGCCTTAAAAATATTGAATTTCTCTAGGGCTTCATATTTTTCACTTAATAAAGTAACCCACATCAATCTAGAATAATCATCAATAAGTAACATGAAATACCTGTTTCCTTGTAAACTTATGACTCTAGAAGGACCACACAAGTCAATATGCACAAGCTCCAACACTTCATTTGAACAATGCTATTTGCTCTAGAATGAAACTCTAGTTTTCTTCCCTAACTGACATTCCTTGCATATAGTATTAGTAAGTTTTATCAACTTAGGAAGATCTCTCACTACTTGAGTAGAACTTATCTTGATAATATTATCAAAGTTTACATGAAACATTCTCCTATGCCACAACCAACTTTCATCAACTTGATCAATCAAACAACTTTTACCAGTAGCACTTAGGTGAAAGATATTACCTTTTGTTTTTGTACCAGATGCAATCACATTTTTGGAACTCCCCAATATTCTACACTTTCCATTCTTGAATTGAAGATTGCATCCCTTGTCAACCATCTGTCCAACACTTAAGATATTATGCTTCAAACCTTCCACATATAGAACATCATCAGTATTATGCTTACCATCAAGAGAAATGGATCCTCTGCCATGGATTACACCAAATTTTTCATCACCAAATATTACAACACCACCATCATACTTTTCCAAGCTCAAAAATTTACTTTTATCACTTGTCATGTGATGAGAGCATCCACTGTCAATCACCCATTCATCTTTTTCTTCAACTCTAGCAGCTAGAGCTTTCTCCACATTTGTGCAACTAGCAGATTCAAGAGGCATTGGATCATTTTCCTTGATAGCAATAAGCACCCATTCATCCTCACTTAAATTCCCTTTATTAGATTCATCATCTGTCACACCTTCATCACCATCATAATAACACTTTCTTTGGAATCTAGGCTTGTTAGGTCTTGGCTTAGGAACTCTTTCTGGAAACCTTGAGGAAAAATGACCTATCTTATTACAAGAAAAACATTTAAGAGGAAATTTCCCTTTCTACTTACCTTCTCCTCTGGCTACCCTCTTGACAATAAGTGCTTCAAGCTTGTCTAGTTTTCTCTCTTCTTCTTCAATCTCTCTCATTTCCTCCTCATACTTGGACATTATTCTAGATCTTTCTCTCAGATCATATCTCTATTTATCTTTTCCAGAGATAGTAGCTTTGAATGCAGATTCTATCTTAGGAAGAGATTCACCAAACTCACTTAACTCAAAAGTAGTAAGCTTACCAATCAACACGTCTCTAGTTACATTTGTGACAGTTTGAATCTCCTCAATAGCAGTAGCTTTGTGTTTGTATGCAGCAGGCAAGGATTTGATAACTTTAGCAACAATCTCTAATTCTTCCAATGTTCCACCAACACATCTGATACTACACACAAGTTCATTCACTCTCTGCATGAAAGAAGTGATTTTCTCATCTTCACCCATTCTCAACATTTCATATTTCCCTTTCAAGCTTTGTAGCTTAGCAATCTTCACATGGGTATCACCTTCATACAAAGTTTCCAACTTTTTCCAGATCTCATAAGCAGTCTTTAGCTCCATTACATTTGTCATCTTGGAATCAGTCAAAGCACTCAACAATGCTTCCTTAGCCCTGATATTGTACTCGGCTTCCTTAATCTCACTTGCAGTAGAAGGACCATTCTATGGGATGATATACCTATTCTTTGTAATTGTCTAGTAAGGTTCGCCAATGCATCTCAGATGACACTCCATTTGAGTCTTCCACAGAGAATAATTAGTTCCATCAAATCTCAGACTATCCTTCTTATATGTCACCATCCCAGATCACTTCAAGCTATTAAACTTCTTCTGAGGAACCTGCTCTGATACCAATTGTTGGCAACACAAGGGAAGACAACTGAGAGGGGGGGTGAATTAGTTGTCACAAAAATTATACAAATTAAACTTATTCTCAGATCTGATATATAAACATGAAAGCATAAATAATCACCACATCAAAAACACACATAACACCAATATTTTTTACGTGGAAACCTTGTTAGGGGAAAAACCACGATGGAGGTTAATCCACGAGATTATACTTTGTTAAAAGTATTATAAATGGGGAATGCAAATGCATTCAGGCACACTACCTAGAGCTCACTACTCAAATACAAAAGGCTTACTTCCCAAAGAAAGACTCACTATCTTACAGTCACATTTAGATTACATCCAAAAGATCTTGAATTGAGAAAATAGCATTTTCTAATGCCTGATTACAGTTTTGGTTAATCACATAAACACTTTCTTCTGCTCACTCTTCTTCACACTTTACTTCTTCCTTCGGAAGATTAGAACATTATTCGCACACAACACTCAGCATACATCACACACCACACCTTCAAATGGTATAAACAATCTATCATATATATCCGCAACAAAGGATAACATCAACTACATGTTGGCCCAACAAAATATAAAATGTGTACAAATTGTCAGCACAAATCAATAAAAAATTATCAATGTGCACCAAACAATGTTGGCCAAAACAACATGTCTCAAACACAAAACACCTTAAACAATTATGCCTCGAAGATCTGCAACACGCTACAATCACCCTATCGGCCATGATCATGAAAAACATGAACTCGCAAAAGAAAAACACCAATCACGAACACAACGATCAATGCAAACCAACAACACAGATAGAGCACAATCTAGAAACATCCACAAGCATCATGAATCACCATAGAAGCATCCGCAACAAATAAAATTACTAGAATCACATCATCTTCTTTTAGGAACACCAACTACAGCAACAAAACAAATGTCAAAACATAGATACTCATAACTCAATCAAATCTTCATGCGAACCTTTGAAACTTCATGTGGATAAACTAGATATACTTGTCAACAAACCCTTTAATCCACAACCTCTTATCATCAATAGATTGAGCTAGCCACCATGCTGAACTTCACTGCACCATTGACAACTTACAACTTATTTTATTATAATTTTCTCAATATCCTCGACATATACAACCTTAAAGACATTAATGCCAATAATGTTGACATCAATGACAACCACAAATCAGCAATATCCAACAAATTCAAGTTACAGGAGAGATGTGGGATAAAAGATTGAAGTGGAGAAATGCATATTGAAATTAATTGAAATTGATTGAAATGAGAGAGATAAATGAGATGATTCATTGTATGATGTAGGTTTAGAATTATATTTAAAATGGATTTTCAAACTAATGGTTGAATGATTAAATGAATTAAATGGATTAAATGATTAAATGATCTTATGTATTTAAATTATTTAATGAAATATGTAAATGGATAAAGGTTCATGTCTGAGTATTTTGACGATTAATGCAAAATGGAGTAATATGAAATGGATAAGTGACTAAATATGCAGATGGATAAATGGATAAATGATTGACTATGCGGATGGATAAATGCTTATAAATGCATTGATGAATGAATAGAAGAAAGTATTTAAATGAATTAATTAAACAAATAATAATATCCATTTAATTAATAGACAAAAAATAGGATGATTGTGAGGAAAAATTTTGAGTGTCTACATTTTTCCCCTCTTTGATATAATGTTGTTTATCGCATTGTGTCAAAGAAAAAGATATGCCCCAGTGAAAGTAGGATGAGGAAGGATGACGAGGAGGTAGTGGTATGCCCCCTCGAGAGCCCCCTCGAGAGGACATGTGGGTTCAAAGAACATGAGTGTGCTCTCTAAATGGATGAGAGGACTAGAAGATGAAGGAAAAAATGATAGAGGAAAATAGATAAGGATGATGAAGAAAAAATGAAATGATGAAGGAAATGGATGATGGAAGAAATAATAGATGAAAAAAAAGAGAGATATGAAGGAAATGAAGGTGATGAAGCTTCTTGTGCTTTACAAAGTTCTTTATCATCATAGAGCAATAAAATATGACAAATGGACAACAAACACCATGGTATGACATAGAACAACGTGTGCAAGGTCATCCATCTATAAAACAAATAGTCACATACAAGGAATGTACTAACTCATACTAAGGGAAAATTTGCCCGAGTCTTTTTGTCAAGAAAAACCACAGACAAACAATCAAATAAAAGATGAGTCATGAGACATCATCACTCCTCTAAATCCTTCGTGGGACATCCTCGAGGTGGATAGTAACATGACCAAAGAAATACAAAAGATAAGACAAAATAGACCAACAAGGTCAATAGACATTCAGATTGTTTGCCAATAAGTGTTTGCTAGTGTGTTAAGGGCGAAGTGAGTGACGGGTAGACTATTTTGACAAGGCCTGGTTTTAGGAGAAGAAACATGTCATATAAGATGTCAAGTCTAGTTTCGATCATGCAACTACCTATATAAAGAAAATGAAAAAGAGTGACAGTGACAAGGTCTGGTTTTACGAAGGACACATCCTGTATAAGACCATTGGTTGTCATCAATTTGACTGGTTTGATTGATTTGACAAATGACTTATTTGACTTGGAGACTTGTTGGCTTGCTTGTCTTGACTCAGGATTTGTGTTTGAAGTTAAAATGATTATGTCACGTCTGAGTTGACTGTGTCCGATTTATTTTGACTGACTTGACGAACCCTAAAAGACTGCCCTAGAGGGCCTCGGGGGTTCATCGACAAATGACCTTGCCTACGTAGCAATGCGCAGAGACCTCGTAGTTCGACATGACCCTTGACTTTGTTTCAATGACAAAGGACCAAATCATGATTTTATTTGACAACACCTAAAGACTGACCTAATGCCTTAGGGGCACATCAACAGATGGCCTAGCCTACATCCAATCACAGAGGCAACGTAGTTCGACAATGACAAAGACTGACATGACTAACTTTGACTCCGTTTTTGGCATTTTTTGAAAGTTATCTAAATGTTTTTGGGTTTTGACATGTTTTAAATTTTTTTGTCTTTTTGAAGTTTTATAATTTTTTTGGATTTTTTCGTTTTATGATTTTTTTGTCTTTTTGTAGATATTTGATGTTTTTAGAGTTTTGTCATTTTATGATTTTTTACTCTTTTGAAATGTTTTGATTTTTTTTGGTCTTTTTGTGGATATTTGATTTTTTCATCCTTTTTGGAATGTTTTGATTATTTTGTCTTTTTGGAATGTTTTGACTTCCAATGACAAGTGTAGAATCCAATGAAGCCCAGTGTTAGGAAATTTCCCCCATTTGGGTATAAGACTAACCATTAGGAAAGGGATGGGACAAGGATGTATTATGGATGGAAGATGGAGGAAAAGGAAAAAGACACCAACCGCTTGGAAGTCATGATAGAGATGACAAGACCTGACGATGGTTGTGAAATGAGAGATGATGGAAGGAAAAGGCATTATTTTGGATTAGGGTGGAAGACTAGATAGAGTGATAGTAGATGACAGAGCAAAGGTTGACTACACATGACACTTGTTTTCCAGGTTTTCACCAAGGTACTTATCCAAAGCACCACTGACGTGGTTTTCACTATTGGACATAATTTTTCTCTTTACTATTTTTATGACTTTTTTGTTTTTTCATTTTTTTTTTGTATTTTTTGACTTTTTCTCATTTTTGGTATTTTTTAGGACCTTTTCTCCTTTTTTTGTATTTTTTTAGCGCTTTTTCTCTTCTTTTTTTGTATTTTTTTAGGACTTTTTCTCTTTTTTATTTTTATTTTTTCAAGACTTTTTGACAAGAGCTCTCTGAAGCTAGGTATAGAATTGATAAATGCTAGATCCATAGATTGCCTTGAGGATGCCCTGATCCTATTTGGATGACCATGTTGGATGAAAGGACCCAATCTGGATGATGAGTGCAAGTGGTAAATATGATGGACGATAGATGTGGTGGAGGAAAGAGGCTAGGGTAGGATCCCTAATGTGCACACTACATGGTCCATCAGGCTTCAGATGAAAAGGAGCTTGGGTGACCAATGAGCTAGAGTACGTGAAGGGGTCGATGTCAAAGGTCCATCAAAAAACATCACCAATGGAGGGATATGATGGATATGTGAACATGGACAGATGGAATGGAATATATGGTATGAGAGTGATGTGGATGGATACCTTGAATCAACGAGCTCTTTTTTTGACTTTGTGCTTTGATAGATGCCCCTAGTAATTTTTGGTGGAGAGGTATAATTGGAGATTGACTTTTGCTTGCTTTTTTTTAATTTTATTTTTTATTTGTCCAATAGATTTTTATTTTGGCTAGGGAATTGTCTTGATCTTCTTTTGTTTTTGATTTGTCTAATAGCTTTTTATTTTTTCTAGAGGACTTGTCTTGATCTTCTTTTCTTTGCATTATATCTTTTGATTTTTTATCTCCTTTTAAAAATAGCTCGTTCATTGGAGCTTTGTCTTTATTCTTTTCTTGAGCTATGACTTATTGATCCCTTTCTATGATGTGGATGGATGTGAGTGAGATGGATAAAATAGGCGGAGTGATAGGAATGTCTAGTGGACAAACGGGGGTGGTGATGCCATCAATGGAGTCTTTGGGACTATCCTTTTCGGTACTACTAATGTTAAAGGAAGTTTTTGTTGGTGTAATTAATTAATTAATTATTACACTAGCATAAGTTAACTTAGGTCATAAATCATTTAGTCCTAGGTTGCAATCATTTAATAAATGGGATAATATTCCCTTTCCTAGTTTGTGGGATAAGATTCCTTCTAGAACTTATCTCGTCATTTAATGATCATCTAGATAGGGTTCACATGTTGTCACATGTTGTTAGATCAAGACACATGGCAACATCTCATGCATATTAAGGTTTACCTCTTGCCTATATAATCAGGCATCTTGTTCATTTGTAAATATCATATCAATAGAATCTTTAATCAACATTCCATTGTTGCAACACTTCTCTTTGTGGTTGATTATCTTTCATGGCTAAAGTCCTGCATTGAAGATTCTGGAGCTTCAGGGGTTGTGCAATTCATCATCTCAACATGGTATTAGAGCTAGTCCATTGAAACATCAACCCTAGATCTAGGAAGTTTGGAGTGCAAGATTCGTGCAGGCTTGGAGTTTTATGTTGCAGGCTAGTTGGTTCTACCCGGGAGCCAAGCTGATTTCTGGTGTAGATCAAGCTCTCTCCGACCTCCCCATTGCATCCAGAAGGCCTCAAAACCCATAGATCGCCTATTCATTTGTCAAAATCGGAGTAGATTCAACCAGGAGCCTTTGAGGTATAATCTAGGGTTTGCAATTTTTGTACAAATCCGTACATGTTTGAAGAAAAAAACCATCCCTCTCTGTCCTCCATCAAGGCAATTTTTTTTTAGAAAAATCAAAAAAATTATTGGCTATTTTTTGGGCATTTTTTTATATAGTTCTCGGCAAAAATCAAAATCTGCAGAGTTCAACCTGCAAATTTATTCACCCGTCGGCAGAAAAATTAATATTTTTGGCTATAGTTTATGGGGTTTTATTTTCTTCGGTCGGCATTTATAATTTATTTTGCAGGGTTTTAAAACAATTTATATCGGCATTTTATTTTATTTTTGAATTGCAATTTAATTGCAATATTCAAAAATTCTTGTCGGACTCTACAAACACCGACTGTTCCACCGTCAGCTGCTGTCACTGCTCGCGTCACCCGTGTCGGAGTCCATTCCCAGCCATCGACACCTCCGGCAACGCTCACCGACCAAGCCCCCGCCGACCACTCACGGTTCCATCACTGACCGTGGGCTACGCCGACCGACTGTCCGACGCCTTCGGCTCCGCCACCAACAAGCCACCGTTCCCACCACCGGCCCGTCACTCCGACGCCGCCCGAGCGGTGGTGTTTTTTTTCACTGTGAGCGCTCAGCCCACGGTCCTATCACCGACCAAGGGCCTTATTTTTTAAGCCCCAGGTGCTCTATTTTTGCGCCCAGTTAGCCAGCATCACATCAATCAGGCAGAATTCTTCTGGAAGCCATATCTTCTACATACGGTATCAAAAATTTG
>VDFB02000015.1:23356334-23406856 GCA_007258455.2 Sequoia sempervirens
TCTTCTTTATACTTTTAACAGGGTATAATCTTGTGGACTGACCTCCACCGTGGTTTTTACCCTAACAGGGTTTCCACGTAAAAAATATTGGTGTTATGTGTGTTTCTGATGTGTTGATGATTTATGATTTCATGGTTATTAATCAGATATGAGAATAAGGTTAATAAGTTTAAATTTTTGTGACAATTGATTCACCCCCCCTCTCAGTTGTCTGCCCTTGTGTTGCTAACACCCACAAGTGTGTTTCTTGTCAAAGGAAGAGTGTGACCAAAGTCTTTAGCAAGACTAGTTGCGAGACTAGGATTTGTGTTTGACTTGGCCCAAGTGATGAAATTGGTGGAATCGTGGATGGGGGAATTGAAGCCACTTTGTCTAAGGCTTGATGTTCTTATTTATACTCAAGGAGTTCTTCCTTAGTAAGCTCAAATGGATTTTTTTGTGACGTCTTCTACATCATATGGTCCCAATGGATTTTAGGGTTGTTGTGAGGGGATAGAATGAATCCTTGGATAAAATTATTGTGGATTGGTATCACTTGTGGTGGATGTGACTTTTGATTTTTCCATGATTCTCTTGTGTTGTGATCTCGTTGTTACCATAAATTATGGGTCACTTATGGGAGAGTTATGTTGGGATTTTTAATGTTTAAACTCTCTAGTTGACTCAAATTTTGGTAAAGGGGCCACTCTAAGTAATTTTGGACCAATGGTGTGAATGGGAGATGAAATGAGGTGAATGATATGGGGAGAGTGATCTTGGTAAACTTTTGGGACAACACTTTTAGACAAAGAGATTTGATGTTTTGATGAAAGGTGTTAATGAACTTGTAAATCTTGAAGGTAGACTTGTGACTTTCAAGATAAATTTGTCTAGAAAATGTGATAGCCAACTCAACTAAGTGCATGGAAAAGGATCCATTTCACACACAACATAGCTAAGTTAGGGGATTGGTTTGATGATGTCTAAGTCAAAAGTGTTGGTGTGTCAAAAAGTTTATAAAGTTTGGTGAAGTGAAAGGTGAAATAAGATGAAGGGTGGATGAAATGTTTGACCCAATGATGTTAACCTAGAGTGAACATTTGTGTTGCTAGACCAAGGTAGTGAGAAAAATGCTACACCTCTAAAGTGATACAACCCTAAATAACTCAATGATTTAAATGCTAAGATCAAATTGGATATGCAAGTCTGGTTCGTTCCTCAAAAGGCGAGTATAAAAAATTCTTAGCAAGATGTCCTAGTTGCGGTAAGTCTTCAAGATGCACCTCTTAATAGACCTTGAACTATGATTCCTATTCTTGAAAAGGTGGAATATGGATCTTCGTTTAAGGACTTTGGTCTTAAAAGAGATCATGAAGACAAGCACATGTGTGGGGTTCAATTGTGTGCTTATTTTGATTAATGAATTTATTTTTACCACATACACTTGGCTTGCTTAAGTTTCAAACTACAAATGTCTATGTCAAAAACATCCTTCATTTCACAAAGTTCATTAAGTGAAAATCATGAAGTTAAGGCCATAGTTACCTATTTTAACTTTGGAAAGTATGGATTTAGATATAAGACAAAATATTTAGAAGTCCCTAAGGATAGAATCCTTAGGACAAGCATCAATATCAAGACTTTTCAAAGGGTATCCATGCTTAAACCAAAGGGTTTGAAAATTAGAGAAACTTGTTGATGTGTGTTGTGAAAGAGTTTTGGAACCAAGCAAAGTATTACACTGACTCACAAGCAATTACAACCCTAGCTCAAGTGGTACGTTCTTTTGATGGGCTTGCCTCATGCTCTTCATAGTAGAAGAGACGAGTCTACATGCAATCTAGGTAAGAGTGTAGGGGTATTTTAAGAATGAACTCTTAACCTCTACACTTTTAACCAAGATCAGACATGGCGAGTAAATTCTTGGAATCTAAGTTCCAATGCACTCAAAGAACTCGTTGGATGAACAAAGTTTGGCTACTAAAAACAAGGTTTGTAGTCAATGTTTTTTGGGATAAACTAACATGATATAAACATGAAAGCATAACAAAATACTACTCTAAGACCTTGAATTTTATCCTATTGGCGGAATGGTGTCGCATTGATGTGGAATGGCAACCCTTTCCCAATCCCTTGGATAATATGAGCTTTGTTCCAATTAGTTTTATTAAAGAAAACTAACGAAACCGATGAGATGTGTGTGAAACACGATGGTGAACTAGGTTAATATGATAAAGATGAGTGTTAAATGCTAAGATGTATGCAGTCTATGCTAAATGTAAATAAAATTCAAAGATATAAGCCATAACTATGAATTTATGCTAAAATGTATGCAAACTAAGCTAACATGGAAGTCATTAATGGATACTTGAGCTAAGTGGATGAAATTAATCTAATATGCTAAATAAAAGTGCTCAATATGGATGCAAGCTAAGTGTGATTTTCAACAACATGACTTTGCTATCAAAAGATGGATCCATTTGTCTTCAAATAGTGATCTATTTATAGGAAAGTAAATGAGAAATCAAGGGCTCAGATTGAAAAGACCAATCAATGGTCAATAATGAAAGGAGGATGAAACATGGATTGAGGATTCCAATCCATGGTCAAAGTCGAAAGTTGACAAGGATCAACTAATTTAATCAATGGTCCAAATTAGCTTTCAACAAACACACTTCCTAAGAATTAGGAATAGGTTAAGAGATATTTTGGAGGAATGAGTGCACAAAAGGGGATATTTCATAGGAATATTCTCTTTTGGAGGAATATACAAAAGAGGAATATTCCAAGAATATTCCCTTGCAAGTGAGAAGGTGAGGCTAATTAGCAATTTAGTTAATTAAAACTAAATTTAGATGTGCAAGAGGAGGAATAATATGATATTCATTAAATAATTGATTTAATGAAAAGGGTGATGTAATATGATATTTAATTAAATAACTTAGGGTTATTGAATTAAATAAGAGGACTTAAGAATTAAATTAAATAATTTGTTTTATTTAATTTAATAGGGTGAAATGTTAGTGCAATAGGGGGTGAATTAACCCAATTAGGTCAATTGGAGTAATAGGTGAAAATGAGACGTTTGATTAAATGACTGGGTTAATTTAATCAAGCAAGCGAACAAAGGATGGATTTCAGGACAAAACAATGTTAATATATTGGATTCAAGGGTGTGTATCATTTAGGACATTTTTAAGTGTCTACAAAAATGAATAAAAAATTATGTAGCTACATGTGAACATGTTGTCGAGGTATACCTTTGGAGTCTCTTATGCATTGGCCTCAACATCTTTATCATGGGATTCATTTAAATAATCGTAGGGATAATCAAATGTAGTATGGGTGTTGATGATAGAAGGCCCTTTCTTTATGCTCTAGGATCCTAAGTAACTCCCTTACTAGCACCCGAAATATAAGTTGGCTCAATACAAGAGCCATATTTATAGGCTAATATTGTGGTAATAAAGTAGACTTAGGTATTGATATAGTATGAATGTCAAGGATAAAAGGCATTACCTAACCACTAGTAGTAGCCTTTTCATTTACTAAAACTCCAATTCTTCTATTTGCATCTATATTTTATTGTGGCATTGTCCTTGCCTAATTATGCATGGTGCTTGCTTTTGTTACCTTAGGATGTTCCATATTGCCTAATGGAATGTTTGTAAATTTATCTTTTGGAACATTCTTGTTTTCCATAGAGACTTCTAGCATGTGCATCTTCTTTGGTGGTGAACTTCCTATAGATTTGATCATATTTCTTTCTATATTGTACATTCTTTATTTTCATTTATTTGCATGTATCACTAATGCTTCAAGTATGAATACATTTTCAATGTGACCAAGTTGGTAGTCACTTGTCTATTTTTAAGCTAGTATTGACACTAAAATTTCAACACAACTACATCGATAAGGTCCTCGATATCTTAATTTGAGGGTTTTTCTCTTTTGTACCTTTGCTACACGAGTTCATTGAAATGATTTAAATTTGGTCTTGGAAATTATATTAAACATTGTGGATATATTGATCATACTAAAATAATTCATCCTCCTTGCAAGCATCAAGTTGGCCCACCAAATCATCTTCATAGCATCCTAGGGTACCATCTTCATTTGGGAATTATTTCTCTTTCAATAGTGTTGTTGTAACAAAGGGCTATTTAAATTATAATAAAATAACATACTTCACACCACAATGAATCATCGTAGAGATTCACTTGATCCTTCCTCAAGGAATCAAGGATGTGTGTCCTTGGTTTCCTTATATAGGAACCATTCGCTTTTCATTTTTTCATAGTCTCTTAGACCAATCAATGTTTTAGGGCCTATTACATAACCTTTAACCTTCATTGAAGTATGTGGTATCACTATTAGAAGGAAATTCCTTCTCATTTCTTGTAACCCTATATGAGAGATCCTTTGTTGCCCCCATCAACTTTTCAAGTTTGTCTTTAGTAGTTGTAGACATTGAAAAATGTCCTAATCATTATCATACATTTAAATCAAATTTACTAACATAATTTCCTCTTTGACCCATCCTCTTTTCGCTTAATTGATTTAATTAGCCTAGCTAATTAATTAATTGCATCATTTTCATCTATTGGCCTAATTAATTTAATCAGGTTAATTCATCTCTTTTCACACTAACACTTCATATGATTAAATTAAATAAATCAAAATATTTAATTTAATCTCCTAAGTCATCCTATTTAATCAAATAACCCTAAGTTATTTAATTAAATATCATTTTACCCCTCCCCTATTTATTAAATTATCTAATTTAATAAATGTCTCTTAATTCTTCTAATTCCATAATTGCATAAATTAAACCTTGTTTAATTAGCAATTAAACTAATTTTCCTCTAAGAAAAGGGAATATTCCCATGGAATATTCTTTATCCCTTTTTTGCACAATTAAAACTTTGTTTTAATTTGTAAATTACCTTTTTCCTCACCCAAAGGAATATTTTAAAGAATATTCTCTCCTCCAATCAACTCACTTGGCTTCTTGAACAAGTCACCCTTAACCTATGTGAGCAGGTCAAAAGTGTGTTTGTTTGAGGCAAGTGTGAGCCCTTGATTAACTTTCATCATGCATTCTCATATGTTGATGTGAATTCATGATCCATGCCTCTTATCCCCTTCATCTTGAACCGTTGATTAAGCTTTTTGATCTTAACCATTCATTCCTCATTTGCTATCCTATAAATAGGTCACTATTTGGAGACAAATGGATCCATCTTTCAATTGCAAACTTATGCTGTTGAATTCACTTGCATCCATACTCTCATTTTACTCACTTTTTATCTTATTTTTGTTCATTTTCATTGCATAATAGCTTAGAGCATCCATTTTAGTTTGTATATGAATTAGGGTTTTCATCTTTTAGCATAATTGTATCTTAGATTAGCTTAGCAATAGCATAATTAGATCATTTGTAGCCTAAAATCAAGGTAACTTAGCTTGCATCATGTTCATTTTTAGCATAATCTAGGTTTTCATACATCAATCACAATGGTTTCATCGATTCTCTTCCATAGAATCGACTGAAACAGGCTCACTAATCATGGGATTGGGAAAGGGTCGTTGTTTCACATCAACACGACACCAATTCCAAAACAAGATAAGTTTCAGATGGGCTAGGTTAGGAGTTTAACTATTTTTGTGTAGTTTGTAGCTTTCATTTTCAATTAAATTCTTAGTTTAGATTTGTATTTCAAATGATCTTGTTTGTAGATGTAGGTATGTTTGGCGAAATTATGCTTCGATTCATCATGAGTCAAGTGTAATCCACCCTCACTGACATTTCCCATGTCTCATAGTAGTGAGGGGTTTAATTGAAGTTGTATGTGCATAAAATTGGTCATATTTAGTTAATCCTGGCATTTAATTAAATATTTATTATTTAATTAATTTCTCTAAAAGTCTTCTACATGTAATTAAATTTAATTAATTTAATTATATTGTTCATTCATTTTATTCTCCCACCATAATTGAATAAATTTATTTTATTTAATTATTTCACATGTCTACTTGATTAATTAAATAAATACATTTTATTTATTTAAATTAATTACCATCTTTTGAATTTAATTAAATCTTTTTAATTAAATTTAAATATATTTTTTGTTCTATTTTAAACTTTCTTCTAATTAATTAAATATTTTATTTAATTAATTTCATAACACATGTCATCTCTTCAAATTTAATTAAATATTTTATTTAATTAAAGATTTTCTATTTTCTTCAAATCATAATTAAATATTTCATTTAATTATGAAATCTTCTGATTTTCTCAAAATCTTAATTAAATATTTATTTAATTAAGAAAAATCTACATACACCCATAAATAAATAATTGAATTGGATAATTCATTATTTATCTTCTCAATATCTTTCCATTATCTTCTAAAAAAGATGATTTTTCATCATCTCATCTTATCTCTTCCATAAAAATGGAAAAATCCCGCTTTATTCATTTTCTTCTATTTTTCTTTGTAGTCTCATTCATTTTCGATCGTTTGATCTGTTAGGAATTATCACAGCCGTTGACCAACTCAACTAATCACAATCCTCGAAAAAACTCTGTAAATACATGTGTGAATCCAAGCATTGTCTACACACAAATATAGATATATACACACACACAATTACGCTTATACACTCGCATCTTTAGCATTCTAGCAATAATCATATCTTAGCAATAATTTTATCATATCATAGCATTATTGTGCATCTTAGTATATAATGCATTCTAGTTTAAATCTCATTCTCTAGTAGTCCATTTCGTTGAGCTTGGCATACTAAATTTGAGAGCAACTTGAATCAACGAAGCGCTGGAGATAGAGAGCAATAAAATGACTTTGAGGAAGCTGCAATAAGAGTTTGTTTATTTTTCTTTAAGCTTCTTTGATATAAGGTTTTATTGATTGTGTTTTGAATTGTTTATGATAGGCATATTTTCATACACACATAAAATGGCGCCCACCGTGGGGCATATGCCCCGATTTTGATATTTTTCTGTAGAACATTTTGACAGGTTTCCGCGTTTTGGAGTTTGGCTTTCAGAAAAATTTGACATTTTAGCGCATCTGACACTTTTTGCAGCGCATCTGGGAATTTAATGTTTCTGTTTTGCAAGAAATTTCAGTGCATCTGGGGACTGTTTCGGCGCTTCTGAGGGTTAATTTAGCACATCCAAGGGATAAAATAGTGCATATAGTCTCATTACACTTAGAGTTAAATCAACATTTAATTAAAGTAGCACATTTAATAACTATTTTAGCACATATAGGAGTTAAGTTAGCACATTTAAGGAAGATTTTAGAACATTGGTGTTGCATTATTTACAGATTTAAATTGCGTTTAACTAAAGTAGCGCATTTAGGGTCTGTTTCTGTGCATTTAAGGACTATTTTTGCGCATTTAGGGTCTGTTTCTATGCATCTAGTTTGTAACACAAAAATAGGATTCTGAGTCTGACACATTCCGTAGACATAATCTTTTTTGGTTTAAAATAAATCAATCTAGGATAGTCACCACACATGATCATGCAGTTAAAATGAACCCCATGTCAGTTGTGAAGCAATATCTTCACTTAGCTTAAATCATTGTGATTTGGTGCATTAAAATAAATCTATTTACTCTGCTTGATTGTGCTTGAAAGTGGTAGGTGACTATGCTCTCACCCTGTGCAAACTAGGTGATCATAAAGCCAGACCCATTTTACCGCTGTGTAACCCTGATGCAATAACCGAAGTATCCTCTCCCCTTGCGCAGTGATGTGATCCTGGGTGTAAGAGAAACGATTATTGTCTCTAGAAATTGGGCCTTCCTGGGGATTTCATCACCCCAACGTGACTCAAACCAGAAATGGAGCTAAAGCCAAGCTACCCCCGACCGGTATACAAATGTGAATCTTAAGGGAAAACCTAAGATTACGAGTGCGGATGTGTCATACGGACAGAGTAGTACTCCCATAAACCCTGTTGAGCTTAACCTCTTAAGGATGGAGTGCCACCTAATTGGTGATTAATCTCTTGCCCCATGTATGGCCACTCGAACGGGGGTCCCGAATTAAACACCATTGTTTAGTAAACCAAAAACCTTCTATTTGCTAGTGCAACACCGGTCGGTGTGAAGGCATCCACACTTTCGCAGTCTGTAGTAGAGGTGATCAATTTGCCATGGGAGTTTCATGGGGGTTGGAAGCTTGGTTGGCCTAAGAAGAGAGTGCACTGTAAGGGGGAGCCTGTGCAACCAAGTTTCTGAATTCACATGCTACCGATATGTGGTTGGGGAAACCCGCGTGGAATCTAGCGGATATTGTCCTGGCTTTACCATAGGATGTGCTTGCTTTATCTGTGTTTGGTTACATTCCATTTAATTCAGATTGTTTGTTGTGTTTTCCATCACATTAACTCAAATAAAAGATCATCCAAAATGAACATGAAAAATAGCAACTAAATCATTCACGCACCTAACTTTCTGACATCTTTGGTCCAGTAACATTTTGATATCTCTCCCATGCTTAGAGAGTGGAAATCAACAAAATTTGTCAAGAAATCAGTTTCCAATAGGATCAGGAAACCCAAGAAACATTTAGGGTACAAGAAAACAGTGCAAAGGAGAAAAATTTTGTACAAAAGTTGACACGTCTTGCTTCATTACAGCGGATTTCTTCATAGATACCAAGACTTTGTTAGGGGATTCACTGACGAGTTCGCTGTAGAGCCTTTGGATTCTCAAGCTTATTATCAGAGATTAGCTCTATCTCAACGACATAATCTTAATCAACCTCTTGAGTTTGATAATATACCACAACCTTCTATTGAATATCCATCACATCCCAGTCAAATCCTTTAGTGATTTTAAAACCTTTTCTTCGAAAACAAAGATCAAAATCTTAAGAGTGCACCTTTCAAACAAAACTTCTGATTATTGATTCATCTTCCCCAACAGGATTTTGACATCCTTCATCATTGGAAGCCACAATAAAAAATTAGGAACATCTTTGATCATATCATAAGATTCCCATTTTATTAGATCAAGATATCATCATTGTTGCACTTATAAGAACTATGATCTAAGTTTAGAAGAACTCTTCAAAATCATATGCCTATCTCTACAAGATCTCAGTACAATAAATTGAAGGACGAAATCCAACAAGAAGGTCATACTCGAAACACTCAAGAAGAAGGTGAAAGCAATAATCCTCTTTACAGTGTAACTCGTAATCCACTTTTCAACAACGACATGGATAACAGAGAAGAAAATCTATTTCACAACTATAGAGACATGAACAAAACCCATATAGATAGTGATGAGGAACGAGATGAAGAATGTCTTAGAGAGGCTGAGAAAGATCCCAAATTTCACAAAGCCATAGAAAAGATCTTGCAACACGATAAGGAAAAATATTTCCTCTATCAAGCTGACCAAGGAGCTAAATTGCCTCATGACTTTGATACCGATAATTTGAAGAGAAAACTTGAAGAAACACCCCTATCTGATTTTAGTGCTTTGACTCAACAAATTAAGGCACTTCAAGGAAAAATTAAAGAGTTACAAGGGGGAACCACAACAAAGAAATATACTCTTGAGGAAATTTGTCCTTATCCTTTCGATCGAAGTCTCAACATGATTCCATTTCCTAAACATTGTGAAATTCTGAAATTTGATTGTTATAATGGGAAAGCAGATCCAATTGATCATGTTAGAGACTTCTGAAACATGACTTTAGAGTTCGCTCATGAAGACACTTACTTGATGCGTTTGTTTCCTAGGGGTCTTGTAGTGCACTCTATGGAATGGCTATCAAAAATCACACCTCCTATCAAGACATTTGAGAAATTAATCAATCTGTTTATATTACAATATTCCTACAACATCCAACACTGAATCACTATGATAGATCTCTGCAAAGTTGTGCAAAAACCTGGTGAACCTTTTATTACTTTTCTTCATAGATGGAGAAGAATGTTCGCTAGATATCCACGTCCTGTTCCTGAAAAGGAAAAGATGGTCACCTTCATTAACAGCTTGAATTCAGAAATGAGCTATCATTTGAATTTACATTGTCCTCCCTCTTTTGATAAATTGATTGAAGATGCTATAACCATTGAAAGTGATTTGGTCAAAAGAGGAATAACAAAACTTGACAAGGATAATCCTAGCTCATTCAATCATCATAACAATCAGGACAAGTCTAAATTTTGGACTCGCAACAAGAACGTGGTGAATGATGGTGTTGTTGATGCGAATCATGTCTTGACTAAGCCATTTGTTCTTAGTACTCCAAGTACTCCTCACAACAACAACTATAACAATGTCAACTCAGTTACAAATCAAGGAAACAATCCTCCTCCTCCAAGGAACAATGTCAATCAACATTCTACTCCCAATCCAAGGACTGTCAGCAATCAAGGTTACTGGGGAACCACTAACAATAGCAACTCCTTAGGGAATACCTCAAATAAAAATCCACAAAGATTTTCATTCTTCTCCAGTAGAAGAACTTACACTCCACTGGGCCAATCTTTGGAATTTGCATTCAAAGAATTGATGGCTAAAAATGTCATTACCTTGCCACCTCAATGAAACTATGAACCCAATGTGAAGCCTCCCTCATGGAATGAGGCATACTATTGTGACTATCATCGGTGCAAAGGTCACTGCACAAATAATTGTCAAGCCTTGAAGAATTCCATTCAAGACTTAATTGAAAATGGCACCATCACAATAGAAGGACATCAATAATCAAATGAATACCACCAAGCATTTCACAACCCTTTTCCCAACTATCAAAAAGGTGAGTCTTCAGGAAAAAGTGTGAATCATATTGATGATCCGATAATCAATCATATCTACACTGATGACGAGCAGGTCAATGTTATAAAAGTCAAGGAAAAAATGGAATATAGGGAGGTCAACGCAATGACAAGGGTGCAAGCCAAAGTTGTCTTAAAGGGTGCCTCTTCAAAATCCACTGGGCCTCCACCTCAACATCAATATGACTTAGTCAATGAACTTCGAAAAACTCCTGCTCAAATTTCTATCTTAGAACTCTTGAATATTTCCCTAGCACATAAGGAAATTCTCGAAAAGGCCCTCATTGAAACCACTGTATCCACTGATTTGGATGTGGACCAATTTCAAACCATGGTAAGACACTTGTCCTCACCCACATGCCTCTCATTTTTTGAAAAGGATGATGTTTCCATAACTCATCCTCATAATTCATCATTATACCTAGAAGTCATGGTTCACAAGTTTCATGTTAGACGAGTTCTAATAGATGGAGGTGTTGGTTTGAACATATGTACCATGAAGTTAGTTCAAGCTTTAGGATTTTCTGAGGACTCCATTGATCCAAGAAGAAAGATTACTATTAAAGCCTATGATGATGAGGAAAGAGCATCCAAGGGTTTAATCATGCTACCAATCAGAGTGGGGCCTGTTATCAAAAATACTTTTTGTCAAGTATTAGACTGTGATCTTGCATACAACATCTTGTTGGGTCGTCCTTGGATCCACGAAATGCAAGCTGTCCCATCCACGTATCATCAATGTCTTAAGTTTCCTTATGATGGGCAAGAAATCACGATACCAGCCGATAAATCAAATGTCCAAACTTGTGCCAACATCAAAGCTAGTCAAGATACTTTGGTTCCTAACAATCGAGAAGCTTGTGCTAGTACTTCTCTCAAGATTGATACACAAATCAGTCAGTTAACCAATAGTTTTGACAAGAAATTGAAATTCAAAGATCATGGAGTCGAGGAGTACTCTCTCTATTTGGCTAATTTACCTACATCACCTCGGTCACATGGACAACCTTCTATCACACAACATCAAATATCAGCAACATCAACATCAACACAACCACCAAAAGAGCCAAGCACAAAGTCTAATGGACGATTCATCAAAGAAAATTTCTCCATGGAAGATCCTGAGGATAGAGAAATTCTAAACTGGCTCTATAAAGATGAAGATGAAGTAGTTTTTAATATCAAATTACCAACAGATATATATGGACAATGGTATTCAATCATGCAGAAGATGGGCTATGATAAGGGTCCTATCGGAAAAAGAAAAGGAGTAGTTGAGCCTATTCACCTTCGAGGACTTGCTGCGAAAGAGAAAACCGGATTAGGCTATGATACTAACTCAAAAGAATGAACATCCAAACAACTACATGGCACTGTCTTCACATTGCAAGAAGGTTCAGATTCAAGAGAAGCATGTTTGGCAACAATTCAGAATTTCGTGGATAATCACTCTGACACAGACTCTGCCGAATATGAATGGGACACCATTTACAATGATGAGTTTTGGAGGGACAAAGAAGTTGATGTAATACACCAGTATACCCCAACTCTAATCGAAGGTCAAGGTTCAGGAACCCAAACACGAGAATCTAAACTACAAGGTGACTATGATTCTAGTGATACTGAGTCAGATTTAAACGAACAATATTATCATGAGAACAGTATCATCATTGATGCACCTCATACCTCAGATCCTACGGTCAACTCTATTATGACCATAACCATAGCCGATTTCATGCAACCCGACGACCCGCTATCTTTGATCCATCCTGATCTCATTGATTGGGATTCATCCGAACCTATCGATATACCTATGTTTCCAAGTGATGAATCTATCGTAAACCTCCTTTCTGCAGATGACACAAATGATTGTTCCACTTGAAAATTTTGGCATAGAGTCTTTAATCAAGAGAGTGTCAATTCTCCTAGCTGCAAAAATAAAAATAAAAAAGAAAGATCTAATGGTGAAAACCAAAATCTGGCAGTGTTAGATCAAACAAAAGATAAAATAAAGAGTGTATCGGATGGTGAAAACCTTTTTAAGGAACCAGATGATGGGAATATTGACACTCTGCTGAAGCACTATCATGAGCGATCGCCTATTTTGATTGAGCCTACAAATGATGTCAATCTTGAAACTTCAGACAAACCAAGGATTTTACTTTTAGCTGCATCAATGATAGAGAAAGAAATACTAGAGTTCATGGAATTTCTAAGAGAAAATCAAGTCAAATTTTCTTGGTCTTATGCGGACATGCCAGGTCTTGATCCTGATCTTATCATGCATCACTTGTCTATCAAACTAGGGGTTAATCTTGTGAAACAAAAGCTCAGAAAGATGCACCCCCATGTTGCATTATTGGTTAAGGAAGAACTGAGAACTCCTCGATGTGGGCTTCATAAGATCAATCGACTACGCATAATGGATTTCCAACATTGTTCCTGTATCCAAGCCAGATAAAAGTGTCAAAATATGCACAGATTTCAGAGATCTTAATAAAGCATGTCTTAAGGATGACTTCCCACTTCCAAACATCAACACTATAGTTGATCTGACAGCTGGCCATGCCATGTATTCATTAATGGATGGTTTTTCTGGTTACAACCAAATCAAGATTGCACCCGAAGACCAGGAGAAAACAACTTTCACATGTCTATGGGGAACTTACTGTTGGAACCTTTCGGTCTAAAGAATGCTAGGGCTACATACCAAAAAGCTATAACTATAATTTTTCATGACATGATGCACACATTCATGGAAGATTATGTAGATGACATATTGGAAAAGTCATACACTAGAGAAGGACATCTGGAAATATTGTCCAAAATATTTGCAAGATTGGAGAAATTCAAATTTCGCCTTAATCCCAAGAAATGTGTTTTTGGGGTCACCTCTGGAAAAATCTTAGGATATATAGTATCAGGAAAAGGAATTGAAGTAGATCCTGCCAAGGTATAGGAAATCATGGAAATGCCTCCCCCAAGGAACATCAGTCAATTGAGATCATTACAGGGATGACTTCAATCTATACGAAGGTTCATTGCACAACTGGCCGACAAAAGTCTACCTTTCACACATCTACTGCATAAGAATGTTCCTTTCAAGTGGGATGACAAGTGTGAATTGGATTTTCAACAAATCAAACAATACTTAATGACTCCACCAGTTCTAGCACCACCAAATCCAGACAAACCATTGATCTTGTATATTGCCGCAACAGAGACATCCTTGGGTGCATTGCTAGCACAAGAAGACCATACCGGGAAAGAACGTGCAATTTATTACATCAGCAAAACACTAACAAGTCATGAACTCAACTACACTTCCATCGAGAAGGCTTGCCTAGTAGTCGTCTTTGCTTCACAAAAATTTTGGCATTACATGTTAACTCATACAATCAATCTTGTTTCAAAGATTGATCCACTCAAGTATTTGTTAAGCAAGGCTACATTGACAGGAAGGCTAGAAAAATGGGTTATGATCTTAAGTGAATTTGATGCCCATTATGTTGATCGCAAGGCAATCAAAGGACAAGTTATTGCTGATCAACTAGTTGAAGCACCCCTACAAGCAAACCATCCCCTGCACATTGAATTTCTGGATGCTAATGTCTTCATTGAGAATCCAAACAACCATGGTCCTTATATTTTGATGGTTCTTTCACTCAACATGGATCGAGGGCAGGCATACTTTTCACCACCCCCAAGGACACACCATTCCTCAATCATATAGGTTGATGTTTCCATGCACCAACAACATAGCCGAACATGAAGCATTAATCACTGGACTTAAAATAGCATTGGAATGGAGGATTACAGAATTACAAGTGTATGGCGACTCACAGTTAGTCATTAATCAGATCAATGATGATTATCAGACCAAAGATGAAAAACTGTTACCATATAAAAAGATGGTTGACGACTTCAAGAAGTACTTTGTGGACATCAAATTTACACAAATTCTAAGGCTTGATAACAAAGCAGTCGATGCCATGGCTACGATTACATCATTGTTACAACTCCCAGAAAATCAGGTTCGCTATGAATTTCTGGTGGAACAATCATTTACACCTGCTTATGACACCCCTAAAAGCCAAATCATTTGCCACTTGGTGGGATTCGATTCACCTTGGTATGGCAAGATTTATTCCTACCTAAAAGATGATATCTTACCACCTGATTTATCCCATAACCAAAAGCGAAATTTCATCCGCCAATCTTCTCGCTACACTCTTATCGCTGACACCCTTTATTGCTGTGGTCTTGATGGTACTTTACTTCAATGTATTGAACGTGATGAATCTAACAAAGCTTTACAAGAAGTTCACGGTGGCATTTGTGGTACTCATTCGAGTGGACTAACCTTATCCAAGAAATTGATTAGAATGGGTTACTCCTGGCCTACAATGGAGAGGGAATCATTCACCTTTGTGAAAATGTGCTCAAAATGCTAGATTCATGGGAATCTCATTCGTGCTCCTACATAGGAACTTCAACCATTTACGCCAACCTGGCCATTCTCCCAATGGGGATTAGATCTAGTAGGCAAGATTCATCCTTCATCATTGAACGAGCTCAAGTTCATCATCACAGCCACAAAGTATTTTACCAAGTGGATTGAAGCAATACCTCTTACTAAAGTTACTAACAAACAAATATCATCGTTCATACTCAACTATATTATTTGTCGGTATGGCATTCCCAACTCCATTATTACAGATAATGGACGACCTTTCAAGAATCAGGATGTTGATGAACTTTGTGAGAGATTTCATATTCAACACAAATATTCGACACCTTACTATCCACAAGGGAATGGCCAAGCAGAGACCTCAAATAAAACAATATTGAAAATTTTGAAGAAGACTGTGAATGATGCAGGGAAAGATTGGCATGTTCAACTCAATCCCGCCTTATGGGCTTACAGAACCAGTGTCCGCACGCCAATAGGAGCAACACCGTGTACTCTTGTCTATGGAGCAGAAGCCATATTACCTTTAGAAGTTGAGATACCCTCACTCAGAGTGTCACTGAAAGGTCTCACAACAAATGATGAATATAGAGTTTCCCGACTCCAAGAGCTAGAACTCCTAGATGAAAAGAGACAAAGAGCAGTTGACCATTTGAAAGCATACCAACAGATGATGTACCACAACTATAATCACAAAGTAAAGCCACGTACCTTTCAGGTGGGTGATTTGGTTCTGAAAGAGAACCCACACAATCAACAAGACAAAGAGAAGAAAGGAAAGTTTGAACCAAATTGGCTAGGTCCTTATGTGGTTATCGCAGTCTACGATTCCGAAGCCTACAAGCTATCGACGCCAAAAGGGGACCTGTTTGACGAACCCATTAAGAACATGCACCTGAAGAAATATTATGTTTAAGTCAGCTATCGTCATCCATAAAAAGTCCTGAAAAAATACAAAAACAATAGAAAAAGTCCTAAAAAAAATACAAAAATAGCAGAGAAAGTCTTGAAGAAAAACAAAAACAGCAGAAAAAGTCCTGAAGAAATGGTTACCTTGGTGAAAACCTAGCAAACAGACATCTCGGTAGCGACAAAAATAAAAATTAAAAAAAAAAGTTTAAAAAAAAAAGTTAAAAAAAAAATCGTCATAGGGTGAAAACCTGGCGACAGGCAGTCTATTGACAAGAAAAGTGCAATAAAAATAAATAGTGAAAATATGGAAAACAAACGCTATTTGTAGCTCTGCATCTATTAGTTCATGTTTTGCACTTGGCTTCTTAGCCTTCATTTCATGCATCTTTTCATCATCTTAGGGCCATACCAACATCATGTTGTCATCATTTACCTAGAACGACAATGTCTTACCATGGCTTAATCATTGTACATATCCATTTCGGCAAGTTGTGTCAATACTGGGGGCAAACGTTGACATACTAGTGGCAATCAACTTTTAGGTTTTACCGAAATAGCTAGAAAATGTCATCAAATCCAATCTTGCGAACAAACAATCAAATCTTATGAACAACTATCCAATCATTGATCCATATCACAATAGTTTTCAGCTAAGTACCATATCACGACTCATATATGGATGATCTAAAATATGAATAATGTTGGCATAGCAGTACTAAATTTTGAACAATGGTTGTTTAATTTTTGATATCATCTCTCTGGAGCACACTTGATGATGTACTGAACTAGAGTGGCGAGGAAAGAGGATGATTTTTCTTTGCCTACTGTCTTGAGGTTAACTATCCATCTGTTGCAAATATGTCGCGAGACATGATGACAGTTCCAAATTTGCATTAGAAGGTGGTTAGTCTTTGTTTGTTTATGCAAGCAATGCTTAGGTCATCTTGGTTCAATTATACCTCGATGCTTGTGTTTACTTGCTATATCAAAAATCATGAAAGTGGTACTCAGGTCATCATTGGTGCTAATTTACCCTCTGATGCTTGTACATACTTCCAACATTTTAAAAGGCTCTATGATGATTCAAAAAAGCTAACAAAAAGCTCAACAAATGGTTCGTTTCATTTAGTTGCAGTTCATTTTAGATCATTGTATATGACTGCATAATGGATTCACATCAGAGTTTTGAAGGGCTAACAAAAATATCAACGGCTGTCATATCTCTTTGGACTATTTGTGGAGGAAATTTGGACATTTATTTCATCATCACCTTTCATATTTATTATCATTTCATCTAGGTCCTATCATTTATCATTTATCATTCATTTCATATCATTCAAATTCCTTATCATTTCATTATCATTATCCTTTCATATCATTCCAATTCTTTATCATTTCATTATCGTTCACATCATTATCATATCACTTTCATTTTCATATTATCATTTCATTCTCATTATCACTTCATATCATTCAAATTCTTTATCATTTTATTATCATTCATTTCATTTCATTATCATATCATTTCATTATCGTTCATTTCATTTAATTTCACTTATCACTTATCATTTCATTATCATTCATGTCATTATCATATCACTTTCATTTTCATATTATCATTTCATTTCATATCATTTCATTATCATTTCATCATCATTATAAAACATTACATTTCAAAACATATCATTTATCATCTTATCATACATCTCATTATTATTAATCATTTCACTTCCTATCATTATTCATAGCATTCATCATTTGTCACATTACATTAACATCATACCTTTAATCATCCTATCATTTTCCATATCAAATTCATATTACAAATGCATGATGCATACCATAAACACAACATTCATTTTCCATCATCTTATCAGTTACTTGTATTCGAAAATCCAAAAACAAACATTCCATACATGCATTTTTATATCATTTGCCAAACAACATTTTTCATAAAACATATCAAATAATCCCATGACATATTTTCATAATCACATCATAGGTCATCCACCTGCGTGACATCATTAGTACGCATCATCCATCATTTTTCATCATCATCATAAACACATCGTATCAACTCATCCTGCATATCATGTTAGTCATCAAAGCATTAAAATACATACCAAAATCTATAACATATCAAAATAAATGCATATCACATAATCATCCCGTAAATGCACATCACATCATCAAAAATCACCGCCATTGCATATCATCGCTCATCATAAATAATACAAATGTCCAATGTCCAAAGAAACTGAAAAGTCCAAAGAGAGATACATGGGATATGATCAAAAATCACATGGACATGCTCCAAAAATGATATACATGTGTGAAATATATCTGCATTACAACATCATAAACTAGCTGGTCGATGCCCCTAATGGAGCTGGTCTAGAAGGAGGTGGCCTACCACTAGTACCTGCGTCTAGATCCCGTCGGGGCCCAGTAACCCCCATGCTCTATGTGGCTGTCTGTGACCTGCTCCTGGTCCTACTGCGAGATCGTGGGAATGGCTCCCTATGCTCAGGAGGACACAACTCCTCATATCTGACACGGTAGTACTCTGCCTCCCTCTCCATCTCCATGCCCTCGGCAATAGCCTCTCGTAAAGATGCACTCTCTAAAATTCCCATAAGCCTCTGAGCGACACCCTCAGCCTCCACTTCCCTCCGTCTCAATGCATCCCTCTCTGTGATCAGCTGGGCTATCTGTGGGTCTAAGGTAGGCTGAGATACCTGTTACCTATTTTTCACTCTGAGCTCAAACAGGTAGAGCTTGATGAAATTCATCATTTATAGGTACAAAATTTTTCATGTTTTGCTAATTAAGTGATCATTGATCATCATTTAGATCATCTTACATATGAATCATAGTTTTATTGTGCAAACATTTAAAACAGAAAATTGAGAAAATTTGCATAGTGATGCTTTTATTCATTTTGTAAAAAATGCTGAATTCCACACAAGCCGTGGAAGTAACTTTTGGATTTTTACAATCAAGTAAGGAATGCTTAAACAATGGTATGCTATACAACTGAAAATAACGGAAGCATAGGGTAAAAGATGATTCGTCATTGCCTGGAATGACGAATCGTTGACGGTTGAGGTTCAGTTGTGACATCAGTTTTAGCTCCGTTTCCAGCTTCAGCTCCGGTTTCCAGCTCCAAAAGCATCTGCAGGAAAGATTAAAATAACGTTAGAGATGGTCTCTAAGCGATGACGGATCAAATCCTATCATATGCCTACGCTACTAACAGGAATATAAGATACAGTCGATCAGGCATCCATCAAATGATTGCAAAACATCAAGAAGGAAAAACGTAATTCAATGGAAGCTTTCAACTTATTTTATTTTTGCTAACATGTTTGTTTCAATGTGCAGGAACAGGTTTATCATGTTCGAGTTTATTTTATCAGATATGTGGAGTAAAACGGGCTCCCACAAGGGTTGAGCCCGGCATATCAAAAGGACACCTCTCATTTACATCTTTATTTGGAGAGTTATCAAATATTCAATTACAGTCATCAAGGAAATTTGCTGTGATAAGAGGAATTCATAAAGAGCAGCTTTTGATTCATTATAACAAAATAGAATTAAAGCATTGGCTGCATTTATTATCTAAGTTTAAGCTCTACTTTATATTTGCATTACATTCAAATAGAGTATTGAGCCCTTTAACACTGAAGGGAAAACAAAGCATTCATTTTTGAAACTGTTTTTTTTATCATTTTAAATGCATAATAGTGCCCATTGTCATCAGGAGGACGGCAATGTACTGTATGTATAATGCCATTTCATTGTAGTTGATAAGATGCTGAAAACAGTCACCATGCCTTCACAAGCAATCATTACATCATGGTGATGAGATTTATCATTTTTATTCAAGGGTAGCCATGTATTGTCAACTATAATAAATATAACAAGGAGACCAAATAATGGACAGCCTGTAGCATTGGAGACAGCCTTGGAGTAGGAAAAAGCCTTTGATGGTAATCAGCAAATAGAGAAACATTAAAAGTTGCCAGGGACTCCAATATTATAGCCATTATTAAAGCATCAAGAGAAGCAAACGAAAGAAGTTATGGCTGTCATTATTATTTGTGATTCCTTATTTGTTTCAATTGGCAGAATTAAAATAACAAAAAGGAACCATGCTTTATGCCTATCAAGAGAGCATCAAACATCGAGCTGCTATAGGAAGCTTATGCCACAAATAGAGATGACAATCCAATAGCATCAAGGGCAGCATATTAAGTCACGAAACGAAAAAGGAGTAGCAGATTTAAATGCATAATCAACCATCAAGCATTTACTACAGCTGAATGTGATAGCAAGACAAAGGACAACTATTATGTTTTGAAAAAAGCATTGAGATTCAATACACTGTGCAATTTCAGCTTTATCATCAAGGAGGTATCATGTTCATGATGGAGCAGCAATTTAGCATTGGGAATGTATACCAAAAGCATTTTTTTTGAAAATCCATGACAAAAGCAACAGGTAAACATTGCAAGAACAACTCAAGTGAATTATTGTATTAATGGTAAGGAGAGCTTGATACACAACAGCAGTCTCAATATGTCAGGAAGGAATTAAGTAGCAGCATTAAAGGAGGCAATCATAAATAATATATACAAAGTATGAGCCACTTTTGGTGAGCCAGTACAAGCTGTTGACAATAATTTCATGGAGGAGCAGCCTTGATTTTTACGAGATTTAGAATTAAAAGACAGTCCCTAAATTTACAACAGTCATAAGAGACTAGGAAAGCATCATTGACTGTAAACAGGGCAGCAGGGTTATGGAAAATGTAAAATTAGCTCATATCACAGTGGTACACAATGAGAAGTCAAGCCTTCAAGAAATGAGTCACATGATGGCGTCATTTTTATTCTTTTTACATATCAACTCTCACAGGAGTCATTCACAAAGAAGCTTTTCTTATGTTAAGGATTTATGAATATGCAATGGAGGATTATTATTTAGATCACTGCCAATATGAAGATTTAGAACGGTTGAGTGCCAAGTAACCTACAGAAAATTGCTATGCATTAGAAAGTGCCCAAGAATAACTCAATGATCCGAGTTTGTCCAGTGATGCAATATGCACAGTGACAACGTTTTGCTTCAGGAAAGGAAAAAGGATTTCAGCAGTCATGGAAGCTAAAGAGGTTAAGAGGAATTTCTTTTCAATCACTAGATACGTGCAAAGTTCGAGTTTCAGCAAACCGCATGAGAACTTCATCTACAATCATTTATTTTCAGGAAAATGAACAATAGCTACGCCCAGACAAAAGAATGAAAGAAAGAGTATTGGCAGAATAAAGCAAGCAAAGAACATCAGAATATAGCTCTGAAATTCACAGAGTCCAGATTTTTGTGCAAAAAAGACTTACCACGTTTTTGTTTTAGAGTCTTCATGGAAAATCAACAGAGGGAGCATGAAATCGTGGACTTTCAAGTCTCAGATCTCCAATATCAGCAACCATGGCGGCGCTCTATGTTTTCCAGAAGATACAAGTGCGCAATGAAGAATGGAGTGGAAATGATTAGGGTTTGAGTTTTACTCGCCCTAAATCTGAATAGTGATGAGATTCTATTTTTTGACTTTGTTTCACAATAAAATCATTTGCATGATTTCGCCCTTGGTATTGACTTTAAGTCAATAAACTTATTGGTTAAAAAATCCCGTGAGTTTGTCTTTTACATTATCATCCATATTAGACCAATGGTGAGTTCGCTTGTTTTGCATGAAATTGGAACAATATAAATGTATTTAAATATTAATGGTAATAACCACAAATGATTACCTTAATATTTACTTATATTGTTCAAAAGGAAGAACTATCATATCTCAAATATTAAAATAATCATTTATGGTTATTTTAATATTTAAATCAAAATATCCTTTTTTTTTTAAAAATCATGCAAAAAATAAACAATAGAGATTGAACTAAAGATAGTATTTGTGACTTTGAGTCAAACCGAGATCAGTTTGAAGATCAATCATGCATGATACGAGAATGGACTTTGAGTTATCAGGGGCGAATTGATTAAAGCGAGGCAGTTTCACATGCTTTGAGCCACTTTTTCAGGGGGTTGCAGTTCAGTTGGAGTAGTGCATGTATCAGTTATGACTTGGCAGTGAGTTTGAGCTTGATTGGGTTTATTTTTGCATGGTTTTGGACCTCCTTTTCAGAGATATTTTCTTCTACTCGGATTTGGCTTTGGAGTTATCACTCTTTCTTAGTGTTTAGACTTTCAGTTCTATTCATGCACTTTGGAGTGCCTTTTTTGTATATATTGAAAAAGTTTATCTTTTTCAATCTAGTTCTTGTTTTTTGCCTTTGCCTTCAGCAAAGAAGATCATCTTGTAACTCAGCTTTCAGATTAATACAGCAATTTTATTACAGGTTCAAAGTGTGTAAATGCAGAAGATTCCTTTGAGTTCAATACTTTAGAGTTTGCCTTCTAGATTCCGAGCATCGTTTTGTGAAGAATCTGATCGAAGAATTACTGTGTTTCAGTTCTGAAACCTCTGATTTTTTCTGTCTTTTTCATATATCTGTATGCAATTCAGTTTAAAATCACTGGTTATCCACTGTGCTTATTAATAAATTAATACATTTTGTCGTGAAAACTTGTTTTCCCTCAATATTGCATTAGATCAAAGCCTTTGTTTAAATCATTCAAGTGATTAAATTATTGAATCTGGTTGTGTAGATTTGAGTTGTAAGAAGTTTATTGTGAGTCATATTTGCAGGGCATTATCATTTAGGTGCAATCACCTCTCGTAGCTTTAGGGTTTCAGTTCAAGCAGGCTCTCTTTCTCTTTCCCAACCAAGTCAGTTAGTTTTAGGAAGTTTTTTTTTTTCATCAGGGAACCAGCCCTCTCTGGAGATTGATTCTCAAAATTAGGCAACCCACAGGCTTGAGAATCATTCCATGTTTCAACAGATTGCTAGATTTAACTAATCGAGCGTTTGGGTGCAATCTGAATTGATAACAATACCTATGTCGGTGCTGGAGCCTGCACCTGCGCCTGTGCCAGCTGTGACTATAACTGTGCTATCACACTTTGCGCCTGACCTAGCTGACCCTAAACAGTCTGCACCTGGGTCTGCAGCATGTCTATTTGTGCTTGCTGTGATGAGGAGGAAACCCTGATAATGGTTCATAGTCTGCCACCAGATCTAGGCCACCGTACAATCTGAGCATTGACTAGGCTATCAAACCTCTACCTCACTACCCTCTTTGCCTCCCCTCCACCATCTCCTCCATCATCTCCATCATTTGAGCTATCCTCATCTCTAACTCCCTCCTCCTCATCTCTGTCTCCCTCCTCATCTCTATCCCCCTCCTCATCATCTCTGCTCTGCTCCTCCTCTCCTCCACCCACCACCTGCTCGCCGCCCGCCACCTCCTCCTGTCTCTCCACCCTTGACTGCTATACTACTGCAATGGGCCCTGGCTCATCTGGAAATGTAAATCGTGGGAATTGATGTGTGTGGAAGTACACTAAGTACTCATCTGACATCCCTGCATCTGTCACCTTTCACCTGTATGCCCATACCTCAGGCTCTAAGCTAGAATACTCTGTATATGCCACCTGGTATGTAATACATTGTCCCCATCCAGGGTCATCCTTGCACCGCCCATAGTGAGCAACGCCCTGTGGCATCCCCTACATGTATCTGTACTGTCTATGAACTTGTAAGGCCAAAAATCTCTCAATAATATACGGGGTCCATCCTATCAGATATCGGGGCATACAGACAAATGGCATCTCCAAATGATCTGTGTCCTAGGGGTCGCAATCTATGTACGACCTCCATATAATTGAATCCACATCATCTAACATGCGCCGCCAGTACTCCAACTTTCCCAGCTTGGGCTAGACAAGTGCACCTAAATACACATATACATATGGCCTGCCTGGTGGCCTAGCTCTAGCACACTCTGGCCTCATAATCACAATATGCTCCCATGCCCAAATCTGGAGCAGAGTCACACCACTGGCCAAACTCGTCGATCCTCGGTATACCACCTGATGCAGATCATGATACAAGGAGCCAAAGTGTAGCTCCCCAGGCATACCTCCATAGCTAAGTCACCATCCACTCTAGCATCCTACCCCAACCAACTGAAAATCCCTTCGACAAATGGTCCAGTCCAAGGAAGCCTCCAATGAATGCACCCAACACAACAACTAAGGCTGGATATCTATTGAAATCCGCCCATGACACCCAATATCCTGCTATCGCCATATCACCGCATATCCTCCTCAGTGCCTCAGTTCCTCCTATCTCCTTGTGGTCATAAACCACAAGGGCACCTACCACAGGAATCCCTAGAATCCTATACACATCCTCGGGTGTCACGGTCATCTCACCAGTCGGTAAATGAAAGGTGTTATGATCGGAATGCCACCTTTTTGCCAATGCAGTCAATAGTCCCCTGTTGACTCGAATCCCTCGCGGGATAGTCAACAAAGATCCCAGCCCACAAGCACCTATCCACTGTATCTCCGCTGGAGTCAGCTCTCCTACCCGATCCCAACATATCGAAAAACACTCTCTAATCTGGAGGTTGTCGAAAACCTCCTATATTTTTTTTGTGTGGTCATCACAAGGACAATTAATCAGACTCATACCAATGGCTCATATCATGTGCTCTATCTATCAGGTGAACTCTATCCGTGACCCATATCAAATTAATCAACGAATCATATCAACATATCATATCAGTGACCCATATCAGTGACCCATATCACACAATCAATCACATTAGGCAAATCACTGCTACATCTATCTATCTGAATATCAAATCAATCTACTCTATCATCATTATACTATTTGTTTTTCGTTTTCAGGAAAGCAAATTTATCAACAATCCAATCATTTTGTACTTCAGTCATGAATGCAAATACGCTTGAAAACCATCATTTACTATTTGGTTTCTATCATAGAAAGCAAATTTATCAGACATTTACTCTTTGTTTTTCATTCATGAGAAACAAAGTTATTAGACAATCAGTCAATCAATCAATCAATCTACTCATTATTTTTCATTTTTGGGAAACAAGGTTATCAGCTATCTACTCTTTGTTTTCTATTCGGGGAAGCAAAGTTATTAGTTAATCATCAAATTTTCTATCATTTCTATCCATATCAACATGATGGAAAAATAATTTATCTATCTATTGACCAAGGAAGCAATGTACACCATCATTTTTCATCACAATTGCATTCTACCAAAATTTTCCCAGATGCGCTAATTTGCGCCTCTGGTGCGCTGAAACTCATAAGTGCTACAGTTTACCTCGAAAGCGCTAAAACTCTGTAAGCGTGCTTTTGCTCCCTAAAAGTGCTACATTTTTTCCTATAAGCGCTAAAACCCTATATGCGCTAAGATACACAGCGGATGCGCTACTTCATACCCTAAATGCGCTAATCCACCTCTGTTGCAACCAATTCCTAAATGTGCGACTTTGTGCCCTAGATGCGCTAAAGTTTTCTAGCCGGACTTGACCCCTATAAGCGCTAATCTACACTTCGTATGTGCTAGAAAACCTAAAATTTACCCTGCACCTATATGCGCTAAAGAACATCCTAAATGCGCTACATAAATTTTTTTGAATGCGCTAAAATAGACAGTCGTATACGCTAAAACGTTATTTTATTCCCCAAATCCGAGCGAAAATGCTTAAAAAATTGATCAAATTCACAAAATTTTGAATCATAAAGGGTTCAATCGACTCACCAGTGGTCCATACGCGGCTAGTCTCTGGAATCGGTGGGCCCGCTCGAATCTATGCCTATGAAATGGAATTTGCATCTCGCCAAGTCACTATCAGAGCATCAAAATCACTATAGTAAAAGGGTGCAAATGACTTCCACTTTTACCCCTTTTACCTTATATGGGTCAAGTAAGGTGGGTTTTTGATGGCATTTTCATTTCTATCACTTTATTTTTTCCACCAGGGGCATCTTTTACACCAAGTATCAGGAGCTAAATCACCGAATCACCAGCAAAATATCATCATCCGTGATTTACCTCTCGAGGGGGCATCATCAACATCAGCATCAAAAGCATATCAGAGGCAAAAAAATTATTTTCTTCGAAGCAATGCGTTTCACACATCACTTCAAAGAGGGGCAAAATGTATGTGCATAAAATTGGTCATGTTTAGTTAATCTTGGCATTTAATTAAATATTTATTATTTAATTAATTTATCTAAAAGTCTTCTACATGTAATTAAATTTAATTAATTTAATTATATTGTTCATTCATTTTATTCTCGCACCATAATTGAATAAATTTATTTTATTTAATTATTTCACATGTCTACTTGATTAATTAAATAAATACATTTTATTTATTTAAATTAATTATCATCTTTTGAATTTAATTAAATCTTTTTAATTAAATTTAAATATTTCTTTTCTTCTATTTTAAACTTTCTTCTAATTAGTTAAATATTTTATTTAATTAATTTCATAACACATGTCATCTCTTCAAATTTAATTAAATATTTTATTTAATTAAAGATTTTCTATTTTCTTCAAATCATAATTAAATATTTCATTTAATTATGAAATCTTCTGATTTCCTCAAAATCTTAATTAAATATTTATTTAATTAAGAAAAATCTACATACACCCATAAATAAATAATTGAATTGGATAATTCATTATTTATCTTCTCAATATCTTTCCATTATCTTCTAAAAAAGATGATTTTTCATCATCTCATCTTATCTCTTCCATAAAAATGGAGAAAACCTGCTTTATTCGTTTTCTTCTATTTTTCTTTGTAGTCTAATTCATTTTCGATCGTTTGATCTATCAGGAATTATCACAGCCGTTGACCAACTCAGCCAATCACAATCCTCAAAAAACTCTATAAATACATGTGCGAATCCAACCATTGTTTACACGCAGATATAGATATATAGACACACATGCAATTACACTTATACACTCGCATCTTTAGCATTCTAGCAATAATCATATCTTAGCAATAATTTTATCATATCATAGCATAATTGTGCATCTTAGTATAGAATGCATTTTAGTTTAAATCTCATTCTCTAGTAGTCCATTTCGTTGAGCTTGGCATACTAAATCTGAGAGCAACTTGAATCAATGAAACGCTGGAGATAGAGAGCAATAAAATGACTTTGAGGAAGCTGCAATAAGAGTTTGTTTATTTTTCTTTAAGCTTCTTTGATATAAGGTTTTATTGATTGTGTTTTGAATTATTTATGATAGGCATATTTTCATACACACAGAAGTACTTGCATCTTACTTTAGAATCTTCACAACAACTCTTTTAATATACTTTCTAGATGATATCATATTTCTCTCTATTTTGATTTCCACATCATAAGCTATCCTTAAATTTTAAGAATTCTTATCACAAAGACAATATTCTATTTTTTTTATCAAATTCTCTACAATACAAGACCAGGTATATTGTTTAATTCAAACTCAACTTGGGAGACACCTTCCTCATTATCATTAGAAACTTGCTATAAATCAACAATCCTTTCATTTACCCCTTTCTATTGGAGTTAATGATTGAACTCCATAGCTCCCATAAATCACCTACAACCAAAACACCTATCACAATAGAGAGACATAAGTAATAGATTTTGCTATGCAACCTAAGGATTTTATTGAAGCAATAATCTCTTGAATGAATGATTGAAATTATAATGAATCCTTGTGAAAAGGAAAAAGCAACCTAGATGAAACCCTAGGTGAGGATTAAATTAGATTATTAAAAGTGTCCTCATCATATGTTATGAGATAAATGGTACATAACCTAATAATAAAAAACACTCCTAACTTTAGCTTAAGTGTAATAAAGTAAAAGGGGACCTAATAATTAATTAATCATTATGTGATTACCTATTTACTCGAACACCTTCTTTATAGCAATAAACTCATGGATTTCAAAGTTAAGATCAAATCCCTCTCCATATTACAATTTGAAGACTCATAAATTAATTCCATTAATCTATGTTGTTGTTTAGTAGGGTTTTATACCATTCTTTAGCACAATCTGCCAATGACTGCACAAAGAGCTTCATCATGACATCCTCATTTTCAATTTCATATTCATTGATCATGTTAGTGAAGTGTTTGAGGTTTTCTTCTCTAGTGACAACATTGTTGCCATGAAATTTTGGAAATTTTTCTCTAATCTCATTTGGTGTTGGATTAGGATAAATCTAATATCATTTGGTATTGGACTAGGATGATTCATAATGCAATAAAATTCCAAATGTTTATATCTTTCCATTCCTAATATAACTGTCTAATTGGCATATAACTTTGATCTTGGATTCTTAGGGGAATTCTCCTTTTTTTCCTAACTTTGTGTTGTTGATGGCATTGATAGTTAGGTTATTTTTTATTTGGATTATGTTGACCAATATTCTAATTTTGATTTAGCTACTAAACATTTTAGACAGTTCAAACTTCAATATTTTAATTTTTAGTTAGTTTTTCACATTGTTTTTTCTCAGTTGGTCAAGCAAGTCTATTTCTAGATCTACTTCTATTTTCTCTACATTCAGTTTTTATTGTATAGTTGCATTAGAATCATGAAATATAGGATCATGTTCTTGGTTAGATATATGTGAGGATGTTATGGAATTATGTTTTAGACTCACTCTTGTAATTCTTGCATGTGGAGGGTTGTGTAGGTTCATCTCTTTGATAGCTCATGAGATGTATTTCTATGTCTTGTATCCATATTTATCTCATTCACATGCATGTCATATTCATGTCAAAAAAAAATTCTACCATTACTAATCATTTTATTACTATAGTATGAGATGTATGGATAATAATCCTTCAATTCAACAAACATACTATCTCTATTGAAAGTACCAACATCGTCTCTATGGGAAATGGATGTAGTAGATATATCTATATTTTTAACTTTCTGAGTGGTATTTTATCTTCTTGCTTAAGTTGGTGTATTCTCGCATCCTTTAAAATCCCTTGAATAACCTCCTCTTTCTATTTTTATCCTCCAACTTGCAATCCATTTTTGGATTTGACCTTAAATAGAGTAACCACTCTCCACTTAGGAGAGAAAAACTTTCTTTATCAACATATATCTTTAAAATATCAAGAAAGGACTTATCTTTTTTGTTGCACCAAAGTGGTACTTTAAAAAGGTGTGATTTAAATTACCAAGGTGTTTGATATACTGACAAAATTATAATATCCTTGACAATGACACATTATGTTGGTGCTTAGATTTGTAAGTCCAAAATCCCTAAAGGTAAGCTTTTTCTAAGAACTAGGGGTGTCAAAGCTAGGGTCAAATACTTCACACTTACAATTAGACAAGGTAACTATGGACTAATTTACTAATGATGGTAAGAAAATTTTCAAATTTAGGTTCTAATAGGACAAGGGGGCTTCCCTAAGGTGCTTTATTAGATACAACTATAATAAAAAAGCATACACCTTGATGCAATCCATACACAACACATAATACAATCCTATTTATTTTCCACTAAGTATATGTATGCTAGTTTGACAATGCAAGATTACACACCTTCATTAAGCAGATAAAATACCATGTAAAATTTTTAAGAATGTGGCTACGATAACCCCTTGTGTTCTTATGCATCTCTAGACATGAAATTGAAACATCATGATATGAAATAAAGTTTACATTTAATTATTTTAAGTGTGTTGAAGTTATGGGAGGTTGAGAAAAGATTAGATGGGTTCCTATATCCAATTGGGTGACAAAGTCATAAGCTTCATAGACCAAAAATACAATGACTGAAATCCATTTTGTAATGTTTTAATTGAGATATCACTTAATACTTTATGTTTTCAACTACATACATGAGCTCAACTCTATACATGTAAGCAAGAAAATAAATAAAATTTGAAGAACATCCAAATGAACATAACTTAGTTATCCATTCATAAAACTATACATTCCTTGTATTAATATTAAAATATGCTACACAAATTCTTTACAAGAATTATATAGTCATCCATATGACAAACTAATTGGACATATAATACTCAAATTATTAAATGGGATTCAGAAGACCTAGGAAATCTTTAGGAACACATACAATATACACAAGTACATTCACTAAATGTTGAACTTGCACATTATACTCATTCTTATAGGATTATAGTATGATATTACATGTTCGGGACAAAACCTAGATCATTACATTATAAATTCCTTTGCCCTTCATTGAAAGGAAAACCATATCAATCTAGTTTATTTTCTTGTCTATTAGTGCTCCATTACCCATTTTTCCAACCATTGAATGACTAAAATTTGTAAATATGCATCATTCAACACATTTGGGTAGTCTTGGGATGATGTACAAGATTACCCACAATTACAGAGGTCACTCGTGCCTTTCACATTATCAATTCTACATTTTGATACAAAATTATGCTTCAACGAGGTTTATGGGTACTAGGTGATGTGTTAAGGCTATCTTTCTTTGAATTACATCCATCCTATATCATTAATGACATTCTTAATTGTTTAGGGAAGTAGATAGCCTTCATTTCATTTTGGCTGTGGGATCTCAACATAGAAGTGGATATTATCACAAGATAAATACTGTGAAATATACCAGAAAAATGATAAGATTGAGCATTGAGATCCTCAAGAACTAAAATAAACAACTTCATTTTAATGGTGGCATGCCCACCCTCATTCTTTATTATTTGTTTTACATTTGAATATGGACCCTAGAATAAATAATATTTTATAGGTAGGAAAAGTATGAAGTTGGGTAGTTGCAGGGTCAAATATAGGTATTAATTACATTGTGGGGAGGTTTAGGGGAGTGCATGAAGCAATCTAGAATAATTGCAAGGGTTTGAGGTGAAACAAGATGTAAAAATGGAGGATGTAAAAGTTTAGGTCTAGAGTAGATATAGGAAGTGGATGGGGTGAAGGAAGTTCAAAATTTAGGCCAACCTTTACATAGAAAGAAATGAGTGAGAAATGCCAAGGAAAATCCTTGTGGGAATATAGTGCAAAAGTGGATATGGAAATTAGCCATATGGAATGAATTCAATAAGTACACAAGTAATACTTGGGAAGAAGTGGAAAAATATTGGGAGACTAGATATAGGATGTGGACACAAGATAAATGTGTGCATCCATATTGAAAATTTGCAAACTGATTAAGAGAATGAAGGATTAAGGATTTACAAGGATTGAGAGTGAGGAAGGATTAGAGGTTAGGACGAGTAAAGGAGAAGATGAATACCCTAACAGACCTTAAATGTTTACAAAGGAGGAAATGGAAGATTACAAAGAAATGATGTGGAAGTGGAGATTGGATAAGTGGAAGGAAACAAAAGAAAGAATGCCTCAAGAGACCATGTGGAACTTGCATGAGGGATTGGACACTATATCTAGATTTTTTTTAAGCAAAAAAATCCATTCCAAAGCTAAATTCTACAACACTGTGAGAACAACAAAATATGGCCAAAACACACCCAAACTTAGAATGATCTTAAATTTTCACAACTTATATCACGTAAAATGAATTTTAAGGATGGGGAGGAGTGAAAATTTGGTGATTTTGACCAAGGAGTCCCATTTAAATTTTTCTCAAATTAGTTATGAATAATGGGATCGACAAGAAATTTTGAAAAAAGGGGTTGAACATAAGAAAATTTGGACATAATCAAATGGGATGCCAACATTGGATCTAGTTGGGTACATGTGTCTCTTATAGGCATTGTGAGAATCTAGCTAACTCTAAAGTGTAGACTGAAAGGGGAAGGAAAGACTGACCTGAAAAAATATTAAATTAAGATAATACACAATCAAGGAAAAGAAGAATAACTATGTACGTAAGCCCAAAGACAGCCTCACCATCAAGAGAAATAGTTCTTAAAATGTTGAAAATGAATGAAAAATTCCATAAATTCTCCATCAACAATTTTGAGGTATAAAATTCTTTGACCACATGTATCTACAATTTGATAGGGTCTATAACCCATAAGGCTTCAAATTTGTCATGTTTTCCTTTATCTTCAAATTAACATGAGTATAATGTACCCAACTTGGAAACTCTTTCTAAATAGTATTCTTATTGAAGGAATTATTCATCTTTTATTGTCATGAAAATTTTCTTTCATGGGTAGCTCTCTTGGATTCTTTAGGTTTTATCAATTCATGCACTCTCAAGGAAATGACATTATCTTCTTCTCCTTCAACTTGCTACAATATTTTTTATATTAGAAACTCAACACTAATTGACATCTTGGCTTTAATTCCATATACCAGTTCAAAAGGGGCTCTTAATAATAGCCTTAGCCCCTATTAATAGCCTTTTTATAAGTTATCCTATTTCCCAAATAACAAATTTACCTTATTATCCCATCTTTTCTTTTCTGAATCCTAGGTTTTCCTGATGATACTCATGATGCATTTGTTACTAAATTCAATTTGGTTATTTCCTCATGGATGCTAAGGGGATGAGTGTGTTATAGTTATCCCATATTGAGAACACATTCCAATAAGTTCATGGGATCTAGAACACATTGGATTTTCAACAACTATCCTTGTGGGCACACAAAACCTCGTGATGATGTTATTAAATACAAATTAAATCACCACTTAGGATGTAGTATTTCTAACTGGGATTTCCTCCACCCATTTAGTGAAGTAGTCAGTAGCCACAAAAATATGTTTATATCTGTTGCTTGATTTCTTAGAAATCTCTAATATAAAATTAATACTGCACTTTTGGAATTGAGCCTCAACTGATATGGATGTACAGTGGATTGCTCCTACAAATTTCATCTTTCTTAAAAATATTCACAAGCATTACATTAGCTAGTAGAACATACCACATTTTGGTACAAAATACTTACAAAGCATAATATCGTAAAGACATCATCTAGACTAGGCGCATCATGGATGGGTCACATACCATCTCATAGATAGGTGTATAAAATAAGATATGAATGGAAAAATGTAATAAGAAAAGAAGAGGATATATGTAATAGATAGAGAAAAATATATGTACAAGAGAATAATGTCTGGAAGGATAGATGTATAGATATTAGATAAGAGTCAAACAATATTATAGGGGAAGATATTGCCTGGGACCAAATTTGATCTAATTAATAGAATAGATACCAGAATTCTATCTATATAATGTGATCTATTATTTTATGGATGTGTAAATTGTTAATCATATGTCTGGTTGCATTGGTGTTCACCTTTATATTACTGAGTCCAAGGTATAAACTACAACACTTAGAAAATACTTGGGGCTTAGAACTTCGATTTGTGTTTACCCATATTTCTTGCTAACATTGGTTATGTTGCCAAGACCCTCGTTAGGTGATATAATGAACATAACACCCCAAAATTTTAAAATTTTAGGCCAGACACTAGAATAGAGAGATACTTAATAGAGGTATGGAAATCTTAAGGATTATCTTCTTGGTGCTTACCTTGTGAGATGGGGGCATCAAAATATGCACATATTTCAGAGACTTAAATAAGGCATGCTCGAAGGATGATTTCCCTTTGCCTAATATCAACATCATCATGGATTTAATAACAAGGCATGAAATGCTATCACTCATGGATGATTTTTTAGGCTACAATCAAGTCATGATCGCCAAGTAGGATCAACACAAAACTGCATTCACTTGTCCATGGGGAACATATTGTTGGAACATGATTCCATTTGGGCTGAAGAATGTAGGAGCAACCTATCAAAGAGAAATGACCCTCATCTTTCATGAAATGATCCACAAAACAGTCGAAGACTATGTGGATGATATTTTGGAAAAATAAAAGAAAAGGAATGAGCACATAGAAGTCTTAGGACCCATCTTCAACAGGATTGAAGAGTATAAAGTACAACTAAATCCAAAAAAGTATCTTTGGGTTACATCAGGGAAACTTCTTGGCTATACCGTCTCACAAAGAGGGATGAAATTGATCCAACAAAAGTAAATCCATCCTCGACATGGAACCAGTGCCACAAACATTGAAATAGTTGAGAGGGCTACAAGGAAGGTTGCAATCCATCAGAAGGTTTATAGCACAACTATCAAACAAAATTTACCCTTTTTTGCATCTTCTCCATAAAGGAATAACTTACAAGTGGGATGAGAAGTGTGATAAAACCTTCTAGCAGATCAAGGACTACCTATTGATACCTCTAGTACTCATGCCACCGATACCAAACAAACCATTGATCTTGTATATCTCAGCAACATCAACAACACTAGGTGTTCTTCTAGCACAACATGATGAAAATGGAAAGAAAAGAGTAATCTATTACATCAGTAGGACCTTGGTGGGTTATGAAATAAACTAGTCATCCATTGAGAAAGCATGCTTAGAAGTGGTTTTTTCTTCACAAAGGTTCAGACACTACTATTGGAAACACAATGGTAGACAATTGAGAGTGGGGGGGTGAATCAGTTGTCACAGAATTTAAAACTTATTCAACTCATTAACATTATTCTTTGATTCGATTAATAACCATGGAAGCATAAATCATCAACACATGAAAAACAAACATAACACCAATATTTTTTACGTGGAAACCCTATTAGGGGAAAAATCATGGTAGAGGTCAGTCCACAAGATTATACCTTGTTAAAAGTATAAGAAATGAAAATATGGGGAATGCACTTGCATTCAGGCACATCGCCTAGAGATCACTACTCAATTACAATAGGGCTAAGCACCCAAAGGAAGACACACTGTCTTACAAAAAGAATTGGATTACATCCGTAGGGATTTGAACTGATAGAATAGCATCTGCTAATGCCCGATCACAATTCCAGTTAAGTGCATGAACACTCCTTTACTCTTCTTCACTCTTCTTCACACTCTACTTTTCCTTCAAATGATTTAGATCAATATTCACACATATACACACAGAAGCACACCTTAATTCGAATAAGCAATCGCTCTTATATATCTACAACAAGAAATTTCATCCCTACATGTCAGCTTCAACAAAATAATAAAATGAATATAATCTGTTAACCCAAAATACTAAAGATTATTAATGCGAATCAACCAAGGTCGGCCACAACTTAGTGAAGACCCAAATCAACATCTCCAATGTGAAAACACTTCAATTAATTACTCCTCGAAGATCCACAACACACTAAAACCACCATGTTAGCCAAGAACAAGAAAAACATGAACACACAAGAGAAAATCACCAACCACGAGCACAACAATCAATGCAAACGTGCAACAACAATAGAGCATGATCTAGAAGCATCCAAAAACATCACGAATCACTAGAGAAGCATCCAAAACAACTAAAATAACTGAAATCACATCATCTTTAATTAGGAACACAAATCGAGGCAACATAAAAACTGAAAGAATATAAATCTTCATAACTCAATCAAATCTTCATGCGGATCTCTGAAACTTGACGTGGATAAACTAGATACACTCATAAACAAACCCTTTAGTCCACAACCTCTGATCATCAACGTACACAATTTTTTGACATACTGAACTTCACTTCACCACTGACAACCTGTAACTCATCTCATTACAATTTTCTCAATATCCTTGACATATACAACTTCTAATGAATTAATGCTAATAGTGTTGACATCAATAACAACCACATATCAGAAACACAACCACAATATCCAATAATATCCCGCTTTGGTATTGATGGCAACACATGATGTGAAAAACACCATCAACACAACTAACTCTTTACACTTACTCCCCCTTAGATTTTGACACATTTTCTCCTCAACTTTTTCACATGATCTTCTCTTCCCAAATTTTTTTTCACATGGTATTCTCCCCCTTTGACATCAATGACAAAGATTTATTCTATACAAGCTCTGAACAACATATCTGAACATTTGAACATCTGACTACTCCCCCTGAGTAGCAACCACCACAACATCAATCTGGATCAAGATATGACTTTGAAATGCACAGACTGATGCAATGCAATGCATCCTTAGTTCTGATTAGGAGGGGTAATTGCCCCTTCCCTCCGAGATACTCAAAAGTATTCTTAGGCAACGACTTGGTAAAGATGTTTGCAATTTTCTCCTTAGTAGGCACATACTCCAGTTTGACTTCCTTTTCACTCACCTTTTCTCTCAAAAAGTGAAACTTAATAGATATATGCTTTGTCTTTGAATGTAGCACTGGATTCTTAGAAATGTTAATAACACTTGAATTATCACAAAATATAGCAATAGGCTCATTATACACAACTCTTATATCCTTCAACATTTGTTTCATCCACAAGACTTGAGTACAATTGTTAGCAACAATAATGTATTCGGCCTCTGTAGTAGATAAGGAAATGGCATTCTGCTTCTTACTTAACCATGAAATCAACTTCTTACCCAAGAAAAATGCTCTACCACTAGTAATTTTCTTGTCATTTACATCTCTTGCCCAATCAGCATCAGTAAAGGCATTCAAAGTAAGATCATCATCTTTAGGATACTGTAGGCCAAAGTCAACTGTCCCCTTCAAGTATCTAAAAATTCTCTTCAGAACAGTCACATGAGATTCCTCCAGATCAACTTGAAATCTTGCAACAATACATACAACATTCATGATATCAACCCTAGTTTGAGTTAAATAAAGCAATCCACCAATCATTGATCTGTATCTAGTTTGATTTGATTTTAGAGAATCATCTTCTGTTGTCAACTTGCATCCGGTCACCATGGGTGTATCGACTGGCTTTGAATCTTCCATACCAAACTTCTTCAACAATTCCTTCACATACTTGGACTGAGATATAAAAATCCCTTTGTCTAACTGAGTAATTTGCAATCCCAAAAATAATTTCATCTCACCAATCATTGGCATTTCAAATTCACTCTTCATCTCATTAGCAAACTTCATGCACAAACCATCATCTCCTCCAAAAATGATATCATCAACAAAGAATTCAACAATCAAATCTTTATTTCCATTCTTGAAATATAGATTACTATCAGTAGTACCTTTGTTAAATCCAAGCTTCAGCAAATACTTGTCCAATTTGGCATATGAGGCTCTAGGGGCTTGCTTGAGTCCATACAATGCTTTCTTCAACTGACACACCATATCTCCCTTATTAGTCAACTAAAATCCATCAGGTTGCTCAACATACACCTCTTCTTCCAATTCACCATTTAGAAAATCTGACTTGACATCCATCTAATAAACCTTGTAGTTCTTGTAAGCAACATAGGCAATAAATAATCTTACAACTTCAATTCTAGCAACAGGGGAAAAAGCCTCTTCAAAATCAATTCCTTCCATCTGTGAATATCCTTTGCATACCAGTCTTGCTTTATTTCCAACCAATTCTCCTTGCTCATTTAGTTTGTTTCTAAAGACCCATTTAGTTCCAATGACATTCTTATCCTTAGGTCTGGGAACAAGAATCCATGTATCATTCTTCTCAATCTGTTTTAGTTCCTCTTTCATTGCTTCAACCCAATGCTCATCTTTACATGCTTCATTCACACTAGTAGGCCCAGTCTTTGAAATCAAGCAGTATTATTCTACAATCTTTCTCCTAGTCTGGAAACCTTTGTTCTTATCTCCTATAATCTGATCTTTTGAATGATTCAATCTTACATACCTCAGAGTCCTATTAGGTTATTCTTCAACTTCAGGCTCTTGTGTTCTCTCTTTTGAAAATTCACTGATTTCTTCTTCCTCTCTATTTTCCTAATTGTCTAGAATGATTTGTACTTGACTTGTAGTTTGAACTTGCTTTCCCTTGTTTGTACTGAAATTCTAATCATCATAATCATATCCATAGGTTCTGGATGGTGTACCTAAGTCTTCATCAACCTTGATATTTGCACTTTAAACCATTTTCCTCAATATTTTATTGTAACAATGGTAGGCCTTGCTATTAGTAGAATAACCCAAAAAGATACCTTCATCACTCCTAGCATCAAACTTTCCTATGTCTTCATCTCTCTTGATATAACATTTGCTTCCAAATATCTTGAAATATTTAACAGTAGGATTTTGACCAATCCATAGCTCAAAAGGGGTCTTACCAGTATCACCTTTGATTTATACCTGGTTGAGTGTGTACACAGTAGTACTCACAACTTCTCTCCAGTAGATATGAGGGACATTTCCTTCCAACATCATAGTTCTATCAACATATTCAATTGTTTTGTTCTTCCTTTCCACAACTCCATTTTGCTGAGGGGTCCACGGTGCAGATAATTGTATCTTTATTCCATGTTCTTCACAAAAAGAATTAAATTCATTGAAAGTGAATTCACCACCTCTATCTGATCTCAAACATTTAATCTTCAGACCTGTCTCTATCTCAACCATAGCTTTAAGGGTCTTGAACTTTTCTAGTGCTTCATATTTCTCCCTTAAGAAAGTAATCCACACCATTCTTGAATAATCATCAATGAGTAACATGAAATACCTGTAACATTGTAAAATTCTGACCTTAGAGGGACCACAAAGATCAATATGCACAAGTTCCAACAATTCATTTGAACAATGTTGTTTGCTTCAAAATGAAATTCTAGTTTGCTTTCCTAACTGACATTCCTTGCATATGACATTAGTAGGTTTCACCAACTTAGGTAGATCTCTCACAGCCTTAGTAGAACTTATCTTAACAATATTATCAAAGTTAACATGACACATTATCCTATGCCATAACCAACTTTCATCAAATTGAGCAATCAAAAAACTTTTACTAGTAGAACTCAAGTGAAAGATATTACCTTTTGTTTTTGTACCCGATGCAATTACATTTCTGGAACTCAATATTCTGCACTTTCCATCTTTGAACTGAAGATTTTATCCCTTATCAACCATTTGACCAACACTTAAAAGATTATGCTTCAAGCCTTCCACATATAGGACATCATCAGTATTATGCTTACCATCAAGAGAAATGCAACCTCTGCCACAGATCACACCAGCTGTATTATCACCAAATCTCACAAGACCACCATCATACTTTTCCAATCTCACAAACTTACTTTTATCTCCTATCATATGATGTGAACATCCACTGTCAATCACCCATTCATCTTTCTCTTCAACTCGAGCAACTAGGGTTTTCTCCACATTTGTACAACTAGTAGATATAGGATTGTTTTCCTTGATGGCAATAAATACCCATTCATCATCACTTCTATTTCCTTTATCAGATTCATCATTTGTCACACCTTCATTAGCAACATAGTAACACTTCTTTTGAAACCTAGGCTTGTTATGTCTTGGTTTAGGAGTTATTTCTAGACACCTTGATGAAAAATGACCTATCTTATTGCAATAAAAATATTTAAGAGGCAATTTTCCTTCATACTTACCTTTTCCTCTCGATACTCTTTTGACAATAAGTGCTTCCAACTCTCTTTCTTCTTCTTCAATTTATTTGATTTCATCCTCATACTTGAATGTCTTTCTAGATGAACTCTCACTTGGATCATATCCGTGTCTATCTCTTCCGAAAGTAGTAGCCTTAAATGCAGATTCAACCTTAGGAAGGGCATCACCAAATTCACTCAACTCAAAAGCAGTAAGCTTACCAACCAACCTATCTCTGATTACATTTGTTACAGTCTAGAGCTCTTCAATAGCACTAGCTTTGAATTTGTAAGAATTATGCAAGGATCTAAGAACTTTAGCAACAATCTATGATTCGTCTATCTGTCCACCAACACATTTGATACCACTCACAAGTTCATTCACCCTTTGCATAAAAATAGTAATGTTCTCATCATCACCCATTCTAAACTTTTCATATTTTCCTTTCAGATTCCACAACTTAGCAATCTTCACATTAGTATCACCTTCATACAAGGTTTCCAACTTTTTCCAGATCTCATAAGCAGTCTTCAGATCCATACCATTTATCATCTCAGAATTAGTCAAGGCACTCAACAATGCTTCCTTAGCCCTCATATTATACTCAACATCTCTAATCTCAGCAGTAGTAGTAGGACCATTATGAGGAATAACATACCTATTACATGTAATGTTCTAGAAGGGTTCACCAATGCATCTAAAATGACACTCCATTCGAGTTTTCCATAGAGAATAATTTGTTCCATCAAATCTCAGACTATCCTTCTTGTAAGTCACCATCCCGGATCACCTCAAGTTGTTAAACTTCTTCCAAGGAACCTACTCTGATACCAATTGTTGGTAACACAAGGGAAGACAACTAAGAGGGGGGGTGAATTAGTTGTCACATAATTTAAAAATTATTCAAATCATTAACATTATTCTCTGATTCAATTAATAACCATGAAAGCATAAATCATCAACACATCAGAAACACACATAACACCAAGATTTTTTACGTGGAAACCCTGTTAGGGGAAAAACCACAGTGGAGGTCAGTCCACAAGATTATACCCTATTAAAAATATTTGAAATGAAAATATGGGGAATGCACTTGCATTCAGGCACACTGCCTAGAGCTCACTACTCAATTATAATAGGGCTAACCGCCCAAAGGAAGACACACTATCTTACAGAAAGAATCATATTACATTCAGAGGGATTTGAACTGATAGAATAACATCTACTAATGCCTGATCATAGTTTCGGTTAAGTTCATGAACATTCTTTACTCTTCTTCAGTCTTCTTCACACTCTGCTCTGCCTTCTAATGATTTAGATCAATATTCACACATATACACACATAAGCACACCTCAATTCGAGTAAGCAATCACTCTTATATATCCGAAACAAGAAATTTCATCCCTACATGTCAGCTTCAACAAAATAATAAAATGAATATAAACTGTCGGCCCAAAATACTAAAGATTATTAATGCCAATCAACCAAGGTTGGCCATAAATTAGTGAAGACCCAAATCAACATCTCCAATGTGAAAACACTTTAATTAATTACTCCTCAAAGATCCACAACACGCTACAACCACCATGTCATCCAAGAACAAGAAAAACATGAACACGCAAGAGAAAATCGCCAACCACGAGCATAACGATCAATGCGAACGTGCAACAATGATATAGCACAATCTAGAAGCATCCAAAAACATCACGAATCACTAGAGAAGCATCCACAACAACTGAACTAACTAAAATCGCATTATCTTCAATCAGGAACACAAATTGAGGCAACAAAAAAACTGACAAAATATAAATCTTCATAACTTGATTAAATCTTCACATGGATCTTTGAAACTTGACATGGATAAACTAGATACACTAAAAAAAACCCTTTAGTCCACAACCTCTGATCATCAACGTATAGAACTTTCTGACATATTGAACTTCACTTCACCACTGACAACCTGCAACTCATCTCATTACAATTTTCTTAATATCCTTGACATATACAACTTCTAATGAATTAATGCTAAAATGAATTAATGCTAATAGTGTTGACATCAATGACAACCACATATCGACAACACAACCACAATATCCAACAATCTCCTCCTTTGGCATTGATGGCAACACATGGTGTGAAAAACACCATCAACGCAGCTAACTCTTGACACTTACTCCCCCTTAGATTCTAACTCATTTTCTTCTCAACATTTTCACATGATCTTGTCTTCCCATATTTTTTTTCACATGTTATTCTCCCCCTTTGACATCAATGAAAAATATTTCTTCTATACAAGCTTTGAACCACATATCTAAACATCTAAACATCTAACTACTCCCCCTGAGTAGAAGCCACCACAACATCAATCCAGATCAATATATGACTTTGAAATGCACAGATGATGCAATGCAATGCATCCTTAGTTCTGATTAGGAGGGGTAATCACCCCTAACTTCCCTCTGAGATACTCAAAATTATCCTTAGGCGACGACTTGGTAAAGATGTCTGCAATCTGCTCCTTAGTAGGCACATACTCCAGTTTGACTTCCTTTTCACTCACCTTTTCTCTCAAAAAGTGAAAATAGATACATGCTTTGTCTTTGAATGTAGCACCAAATTCTTAGAAATTTTAATAGCACTTGAATTATCATAGAATATAGCAATAGGCTCATTATACACAACTCTGATATCCTTCAACATCTGTTTCATCCACAAGACTTGAGTATAATTGTTAGCAACAACAATGTATTCGACCTCTGCAGTAGATAAGGAAATGGCATTTTGCTTCTTACTTAACCATGAAATCAACTTCTTACCCAAGAAAAATGCTCCACCACTAGTACTTTTCCTATCATTTACATCTCCTGCCCAATCAACATCAGTAAAGGAATTCAAAGTAAGATCATCATCTTTAGGATACCATAGGCCAAAGTCAACTTCCCCCTTGAAGTATCTGAAAATTCTCTTTAGAACAGTCACATGAGATTCCTTCGGATCAACTTGAAATCTTGCTACAATACATACATCATTCATGATATCAGGCCTAGTTTGAGTTAAGTAAAGCAATCCACCAATCATTGATCTGTATCTAGTCTGATTTTCTTTCGGAGAATCATCTTTTGTTGTCAACTTGCATCCGGTCACCATGGGTGTACTGAATGGCTTTGAATCTTCCATACCAAACTTCTTCAACAATTCCTTCACATACTTGGACTAAGATATAAAAATCCCTTTGTCTAACTAAGTAATTTGCAATCCCAAAAAGAATTTCATCTCACCAATCACTGACATTTCAAATTCACCTTCTAGAGAGCTACAGTGACAAAGTCTCAACCATTGAGGAAGTTTATGATCCAAATAAATTCACTAAAGAACAACTATTTGGCATCTTGACCACATTTGAAATGAGGAAATTTAGAAAATCCTTTAAAGCCACAAAGACAAATGATGATCTAAATAGTGAAGGTTCAGAGGAGTTAGAAGAAAATTTTACAAGGAAATTTATGAAAGGTACGGGAAAGTACAAAAGTATGTTACCTTTTAAATGTTTCACTTGTGGAAATATTGGTCACTATGCTTCAAGATGTGCAAATAGAGCCATACACAAGAAGAACAGAGAAAATAAAGACAAAAAGGACAAAAAAGTTCAAGAAATTGTATTATGTTAGAGAAGATGCTGGAATTTTTGATGATGAATTTGATTTTGAGGATGATAAAGATGAATGCTTGTTTCTAGCCTTAGAGAATAAATCAGTGTCTACTAACAATGGAAAATGTGCAAGGGAATGTGGTCAGGAAAATAAGAAGGAAGAGATGGAAGGTACTTTGGTTACTGCCTTTCATGCTAGACAAGATGAAGATTATTAGGTAATTTCCAGTGGCTGCTCAAATCATATGACTAGAGACAAAAGTAAGTTTACAAAACTTGAAAAGTATGATGGAGGATTAGTAATGTTTGGAGATGATTATGATGCAAAGATTATTGGAAAAGGAACAATTAGTTTTGATGGAAAACACAATACTGATGATGTCTATTATGTTAAGGGATTAAGGAATAATCTCCATAATGTTGGACAAATGTGTAGCAAAGGATTTAAGCTTGTGTTTTAGGATAATACTTGTGAGATCAAAAAAGGGTCCAGAACTATGGTAGCTACAGGAAGAAGAACACATAGAAACATTTATCAACTTAAGGGTGCTGATGGTCAGTTTTTTGTGTATCAAGTTAATGAAAGTTGGCTATGGCACCGAAGGATGGGACATGTAAGCTTTGACAACCTAATCAGGATTAGTTCAAGAGAAGCTGTCAGGGATTTTCCAAGAATCACAAAGCCTACCAATACTGTTTGCAAAAGTTGTCAGTTGGGAAAAGAAAAAAGTTGTAGCTTTAAAGGAAAAGAATAATCAACTATCAGAATATTGGAATTGATTCATACAGACCTCTGTGGTCCTACAAGAACAAGAAGTCTTAATGGTGATAGGTATTTTATGCTTCTTATTGATGATTATTCTATAATGACATGGGTTACTTTAGCTCTAGATAGATTCAAGGTGTTCAAGGATATGGTAGAGAATGAAGTGAACCTGAAAATAAAATGTTTAAGGTCTGAAAGAGGTGGAGAATTCACCTCCAATGAGTTTAATATGTTTTGTGAAGAGCATGGCATAAAGAGGCATCTCTTTGCTCCTAGAACTCCTCAGCAGAATGGAGTTGCTAAGAGGAAGACCTAGACTGTTTAAGAAGCTGCAAGGACTATGATGAAAGAGGAAAATGTACCTAAGGTATACTAGAGAGAAGCAATTCACACTAATTTTTATATTCTTAACAGAGTTCAGATCAAAAGCAATAGCACAAAGACTCCTTATGAACAGTGGTATGGAAAAATTCCTACTTTAAGTACTTTAAGGTGTTTGGAAGCAAATGTTATATTAAAAGAGATGATGAGAATCTAGGAAAGTTTGATGCAAGATGTGATGAAGGTATTTTCCTTGGATATTCAACCAAAAGCAAAGCATATAGATGCTACAATAAAAGATTGAGAAATATTGTTGAAAGTGCAAATGTAAAAGTTGATGAAGATATGCACAAATCAGTTGAAATAAATGAAGTTGAACCAGATGAACCTGTCTACGAACAAGAACAAGAAGAGAATAAGGAAGAAGAAGAACATATTGAAGAATAAGAAGCTCCAGAACCTACTCCTAAGACTCCAAAATATGTGTAGAAAAATCATCCAAAAGAATAGATAATTGGAGACAAAGGCGAAGGTGTAATGACAAGAAGTAAAGTGGCGGTAGATTAGGTAAATATATGTTTACCTTCCAAAATAGAACCTAAAACAGTGTGTGAAGCATGCAAAGATGAAAATTGGGTTAGAGCAATGAAAGAGGAATTATAGTAGATAGAGAAAAATCAAACATGGGAATTGGTTCCTAGACCGGTAAACAAGAATATAATTAGTACAAAATGAGTATTTAGGAATAAGCTGAATGAGAATGGTGAAATAGTAAGAAACAAAGAAAGGCTTGTGTGCAAAGGTTATTCATGGGTTGAAGGAATATAATTTGAGGAGACATTTTACCTAGTGGCAAGAATGGAGGCTATTCAGATGTTTTTTGCATTTTCTGCTCACAAAGATTTCAAGGTATACCAGATGGATGTTAAGTCTGCATTCCTGAATGGAGAATTGGAAGAAGAGGTCTACATGGAACAAATTGAGGGATTTTAGTTATTAGATGAATCAGACATGGTCTATAAGTTGAAAACAACATTTTATGGACTTAAACAAGCTCCCAGAGCATGGTATGCAAGGTTGGACAGGTATTCAACTCAACAAAGGTTCAACAAAGGCTCCATAGACAATCATCTTTATTTCAAGGTTGAAGGAAACAAAATGTTGATAGTGGTTGTATATGTTGATGATATTATCTTTGGAGGAAATGAGGGTATGTGCAAGAAATTTGCAGAGGAGATGCAAAAAGAGTTTGAAATGTCTATGATTGGTGAGTTGAATTTCTTCCTTGGACTTCATGTAAATCAAACTGATAAGGGCATATTCATTTCACAATAAAAGTATGTTAAAGAATTGTTGAAGAAGTTTGGAATGGATGATTCCAAACCGGTCTGTACACCTATGGTGACTGGATGCAAGCTAAGTAAGGATGATGAATCTCCTAAAGTTTATCAGAGCATGTACAAATCTATGATTGGTGGACTATTGTATTTTACTGCTACTAGATCGGATATCATGCATGCAGTATGTTTGGTTGCCAGATTTCAAGCAGAACCCAAAGAAACACATGTTATGACTATGAAAAGGATATTCAAATATCTAAAAGGTACTCTGGATTATGGTTTGTGGTATCCTAAGGATACATATTGTACTTTGAGTGCTTATAGTGATGTAGATTGGGTTGGTTGTGTGGATGACCAGAAGAGTACAAGTGGTGGTGCATTATTTCTTAGATGCAGGTTAGTTTCATGGCTAAGCAAGAAACAAGATTCAATTTCTTTATCCACTGCAAAGGCTAAGTACATTGCAACATCTTGTTGCACATAGGTATTGTGGTTGAAGCAAACATTGAAGGACATAGGAGTGATGTGTGATGACCCTATTCCTATCTTCTATGATAATACAAGTGCAATAAATATTTCAAAGAATCTGGTAATGCATTCAAGGACAAAGCATATATCTATCAGATATCATTTCTTAAGAGAGAAGGTATTGGAGAATGAAGTCAAGCTTGAATATGTGCCTACAAAGGATCATATTGTTGATATATTTACTAAGGCTCTTTCTAAAGATAATTTTGAGTATCTCAGGGAGAAGTTGGGGGTTTACATCCCTCCTTCTTTGAACTAGGTGAACATAGAGGTGCATCAGTCCATTGGATTTGTAGATTCATCATTTCTCTTGATTGATGATTGGGGTCTACTCCTCAAGGGGAGTAGGAAGTATCATTGTTGCAGTATGAGATGTGTGGGTGCACTCCTAAGGGGGAGTGACCAAGATTATGTAAAAAAAATTTGTTCTTTGTCATTGATGTCAAAGGGGGAGAGAGAGTCATGTGTTTCCATCAATGACAAAGGGGGAGATTGTTGCAAGTATGGTGGTGTTGTCATTAATGTTGTCATTGATGTCAACATAGTATAGGTTTTTGTAGAGAAAGGAAACAAGTGATTGCAAGTGGTGCATGTGTAGTTGAGATACTATAGAGATGCTATGAGTACATGGATCTATCTTTATGGTGTTGCAGGTGTGCTGATATGATGTGTTACCAAGTGATTTTGAGAAAATTAATAAATAGTGAAGACAAAATTGTGTGTGTTCAGAATGTGCTTCGGTATGTGCTTCACATTTATTCTATGTTGATCCTATGCTTGTGTGGATATGAAGCATTGTTTAAGAGCATCATTGGGTGATATATCCTAGATTATAGGATCTAGTTTGATGAAGAGAGAAAGTTGAGTTCACTAGTTTGTGAATTGGTCTGGTAGAGTTGTTTGTCTGTGGACTGGGAGAAATGTATTTGCTCCGCAGTCCTTCACTGGTTTGTTTCAGGTCTTGTGGATCTAGAAGAAGGCTTGTAATGGTGTTATTTGTGTTTTATCAAAGGTGTCCATGGTTTGGTGCTCCAGAAGACTAGTTTCAGAGTTATTGTGTGTGTCTGTATAGTCTAGATGGACTGATAGAATGTGTTCTGTGTATGAAGGTTGTTGCAGTAGGTATGAATGAATATGAAGGAATCTAAGATGTGTTCCAGTGTATTGTGAAGCATGTTATGTGGTCTACATGCTATCTTCTTGTTGTGGAAGCATGCACTTAAAAGTTCATTGGTGTTTTCATTAGGTTTGGCTGACCTGGTGTTTACACGTCATGCGAAGGATAAGTATCAATTAAGGAAGCATGTGATTGATCTGAGATGTTGTTTTGGGTCTTGGTTAAGTGTTGGTTTGGTCCACTCTCATTCTCATCCACCGCAAGAATGTTGAGTTGCCGACCTAATTTGAATTTGTAAAATGAAGAGTGTGTAGCCAATCTTGGATAAAGTTTCTAAGGTTGAAGATGGTATAAATACAAAACAAGGTGTTAAGGTTTGTATGACACAAGTGTAAGAAGCAATATAGATGCGAGAGATTGTGTGAAAGTGAATTGAGGCAGCAAGAACTTTAATGTGTTAGACTCCTGAAAGCAGTGAATTGATGGTGTCTACAATTATCTGATCAAGGCTGCAGATGTGTGCAAGTTGTTGTGGTGGATCTTCTGTTGCATTGAGATAGTGTTCTCTATGTAACATTCTTCTTTCTATCTTTTTGTATCTGTAGGCAGTGAGGCTCCCATTTGGACAGTGAGTCATATCTGGATAGTGAGTCCTATCTTGGGCAGTGAGCCCTTTGGTAGTGAGCCTCTTTGTAAATGATTTTGCAATTACTCTTATATTGTGAGTTAATCCTCACTGTGGTTTTTCCCTTATTTATTTTTCCACATAAATTCGGTGTTGGTTGTGTTGACATTGCTTTCTGTTGTTTGCACTTCATGCTCATTTAATAACAAATTAAAGTGGATGTAGAGATAATAATTATTTGAGGTCTGATTGGTGACAATTGATTCACCGTCCTCTCAGTTGTCATGCATTTCAACTGTAGAAGCATTGAGGGGACATTACTACGATGTCTTAACCAAGAGGAAGCCTTGACTGTCTTAATAGTACACGATGTCATATGTGGTTTCCATTCTAGTGGTATGACTTTAGCTAAGAAATTGTTGAGGATGGGGTACTAATGGCCAACCATGGAAAGAGAAGCCCATTAGTATGTGTAGAAGTGTCTAGTGTCAAAAGCATGGAGATCTTATTCATGCTCCAACTCAGGAGTTGCAACCAATGGTCATACCTTGGAATTTCTCACAGTGGAGGCTTGACCTCATAGGAAGAATTACTCGTACCTCATCTAATGGCCACAAGTTCATCATAACAACCACTAAGTACTTTACCAAGTGGGTGGAAGCTATTCCTATGACTTACATAATGGGGAAGAAAATTGCTAAGTTTATCCTGAATTATCTTATCTATCGTTATGGTGTTCCATAAACCCTTATCTCAGATAATGGAACACCCTTCAAGAATTAGGATATGAAAGAGTTATGTCAAATATTTAACATCTAGCATCAATTCTCTACCCCGCATTACCCCCAAGGAAACAGTCAAGCTGAGGCTACAAACAAGACCATTATGAAAATCCTAAAGAAAATGATCAATGAAGCTAGCCGTGACTGGAATCTATAGTTAAATCTCACCCTCTGGGCCTATCGAACCAGTATCTGCATGCCTACAAGTGCAACCTCGTGCTCCTTGGTCTACGGATTAGAATCCATCTTTCTTATTGAATTCGAGCTTCCATCGCTATGAGTGTCACTGCATAATTTGATCGCTGATGAAGAATACAGAGTATCTCAACTAAATGAGCTAGAATTCCTGGATGAGCATTATCTTGATGCCCTTAATCACTTGTAAGTATACCAAAAATGATTGAAACAAAGCTATAACAAGAAGATCAAGTGTTGGTCTTTCCAGACAGTGGATCTCATCCTAAAGCAGAATCAAAAAAATCTTCCAAATCGGGATAGCAAAGGAAAGTTTTAGCCTAACTGGTTGGGTCCCTTTTTCATCACAACAAACTATGGATCAAGAGTGTACTGGTTATCTACACCTGAATCTGAACCCTTGCAAGAACCAACTAGTAGTTTGCATCTTAAAAAGTTTTATGCCCAAGCTTCAAGGGTGTAAATATGAAAAATACAAAAAATAAAAAAAATGATCAAAATCCAAAAAAATGAGAAAAATGATTGAGAAAGTACAGAAAAACAATCGTCCTCTAGTAAAAACCACTTCGGTGGTGCTTTCGACAAGTACCTTGGTGAAAACCTGGCAAGTAGGTGCCTCGCATAAATAAAGCACCTCCATCTAATCTTTGGCTCCTCGTCCTATCATTCTTTGCATCACCATTCATCCATCGCATCATTCATTCCATCACCCATCTGTGTCAGTATCCTAGCTTGATATTTTGAAGTATTGTATCCCCTCTAGTACTACTTGGCATATTCCTAAGGTCAGCTTGTCCTTCCTATATTGAGGTAGTCTATTGCATCACGTTGTGGTTAATTCATTATGGATCAGATTGGGTTCTTGTATATCTTAAGTTTTTTTGGAAATCTCATCAAAAATCCCAAAAACATTCATAAAACATTCATCATAAAATCCAAAAAATGTCAAAATCCTATACAACTAAAATCCAAAAACATTTGGAAAATTATAAAGTCAAAATCCAAAACATCCAAAACACATCAAAATCCCTAAAAAGGTCAAAACATCGAAAACCAAAATCCAAAAATAGTACCCTGTCGAACTACGAGTCTCTGAGCTTGAACATAGGCAAGGCCATCATTGATGTGCCCTTGAGACACTCTAGGTGAGTCCTTTAGGAGTTCGTCATAATAAATTGACATTTCATCAATTGTTCATTTCTCATCATCAATAAGTTGAGTCAATCAAACTACGCGGTCTCTGCGTGTATAGCGTAGGCAAGGCTAATCTTTGATCAACCCCTGAGGCCACTAGGATAGTCTTTTAGGTTAGGTTCTTGGTCAAAACTTTTAGAAAAACCCTAAACATTCAAATATCAAAAAACCCTAAACATCTAAATATCAAAAACCCTAAACATTTAAATATAAAAAAATCCAAAAACATTTGAAAAACTTAGAAAACCCCTAAACATTGAAAGCTTGGAAAAACCCTAAACATTTAGAAAATCGGAAACCTCAAAACATTCAAATATCGAAAAAATCCCAAAACACTATAAAACATTTTAAAAACCTAAATAGCCTCAAATATCTTAGAGAAAACCCTAAACAACCTCAAATAACCAAAAAAAACCAAAACATTCGCATAAACTTTCAAAAAGACCTA
>VDFB02000015.1:23406956-23642695 GCA_007258455.2 Sequoia sempervirens
ATACAAAATGGATTACAGTCCAAAAGTATATTTATATATACTCAAATTTATATATATATCTGTCTATATATATATAAATAGAAAATTGTAGTTTCTATTGAAGTAACTTACATTCAACCATATTTTAAACAAATATATATGTATACACACATTTAGTTAAATATGTATATATATATATATATATATATACACTTTCAGAAAATTACTTTTACAACAAAATAAGAAGTAAGTTACAGCCATATAATTATTTTCTACACTCTTAGGAAATTACTTTTACAACAAAGTAAGAAGTACAGTTACAACAATGTAATTATTTTCTACACTCTTAGGAAATTACATTTACAACAAAATAAGAAGTAAGCTACAACTATGTTATTATTTTCTTTTAATTAAACAAAAGTAGAAACTTCTCAGCAAAATTTCTTATACAAAAGTAGAAACTTCTCAACAAATTTGTCAATTACAGAATTTCTTTATTTCAAAAATTTGTTCAATAATATAATAATATTATATATTTATATATATACAATTTGTATATATATCCATAAATATTATAATCTTGCTCTCCATGTATTCAATTTAAAAGGGAAAATTGTCAAAATTGGTCCAATATATAAAAATTCAATCTCAAATTTCTTTTTAAAATTTTTCTTCCCTTCTCCACCCATTCTTGATTTACTGTGTTTCAAAAACCCTCTTCTCCACATTTTAAAGGAGTTATATTTTGCAGAGCAATAAACCCTCTTCTTTTTATACATTTTCAGTTATCTTTTGCACAACAATAAAGAAAGATTATGAAAGCTATTGTGTTGTTGTTGTTGTGTTTCCCTTACGTTTTCTCCTTCTTTTAAAGATTTCTTTTAGTTTTCCAATACCTAATCTTTAAAATCAAAAATAAAATTTATTTTCACATTTATCTTTGATAAATAATAGTAAAGAATTCTTTTTTTAATTGCAACTACATAATTATTCATAGTAAATAGTGAGAAAAGGCCATTTTTAATTTGCAACAAAAATATTTATCCTTTGTAAGCAAATAAATAAATATTATTCACTTGCAAATTAAATATTTACTCCAAATAATTAATAAAGAAAGTTCATTCAATTGGGAATAAAAATAATTATTCTAAATTAACCAAGTATTATCATTTATTTGGAATAAATAAAATATATATTAAATTTTAATTAAATCCCTCTTTATTTTATTGTACTTTTATTTCAACACTAATTAATTTAATCAAACATTGTAGAATACGAAGCATAAAAATAGGGGTTGTGACAGTAATGGAGATTTCTTTATTATTTTATTGATTTTTTAAGAAAATCAAGCATTGTAATTGGAGAGATAAGTATTATTTTTTGCAAAAGATTTTGAAATCTTTAGTTGCAAAAATTAGTCAAATTATGACGGTTTGGAATCTGCAAGATTTTTAACAGATTGTTATTGCTTTTCTTCCTTGGTCAGATTTGAATTTCTGGATGGATAGATAAGGTGTTTTTTTTGCTTTCAAAGTAGTTTTGGCCTATTTTTAGAAGTCTGACAGTATGTGCATGCAAAAAGTGTGTTTTTTCCGCTTTTGTGCAAGCTTATTGGGCAGTTTTGATACCTTTTCTTGAGCTTTTTCTTTAAGCTCAGATTAGGGTTTTGAGAGATATATCTTGAGAAAAACTTAATGTTTTTCTTGTTCAGATTGCAGTTTCTTGCTCTTACACATTTTTGAGCTTGTAAACTTATTTGTGCTCAAATTTTGAGAGTTTCACTCCTTCATTCAATAAAATAGCAGATTTTTCCTTTCTCAGTTCTTGTTCATGATTTGCAATAGTAATTTGATTTATCTTGTGATTCAAATCTGTTGAATCCTTTTCTTGTCTTACTGTTGTTAAGTGATTTGCAGGAGTTTCATGCTAGTTCAGGTTGTGCCTTGTGTTTATTTCAAACCTTTGAATAAATCACTTTTGGATTATATGTATTGTGAGATTGTGAGAATCAAATTTTAAAGAGGTGGTGAGAGTGAGTTATTATCAGAATCTTCTTACAGTTGGTCAATATTTTTAAGTGATAGAATTTCAGTTTTAGATTTTAAATCCAATTTATCCTTCTATCATTTTTCCCGAAAAGTCACTTAGAATAGGATCCATCTTTTGGAGAACTAGCTCACTCTGGAGATTCGTTTTCACAATGAGTTACCCACAACTCGAGAACATTTCCATGTGTCAATAGATTGCTGAACTTTTCATTTTCAGCAGGGTGCAAATCTAATTGATAACAAGGACATGTAGGTTCAAGAGAACACAGGTGTGCTCTCAAAATGGATGAGACGATGAAAGGATATATGAGGAAGATGATGCAAAGTGATGGATAAGAGAGGATGATAAGTGATAGGAGATTGGGAAGCACAAATGGATTTAAGGACAAAGGTGATGTTGCCCCAGTCAAGCTATAAGCCCAAAATGGGTTGATGATGGATGGAGTGTTGTCGATGAGGGAATGATATATCCCGAAACAACATGAGGATAGGGAAGGATACATCCTGATGATGATGATGAAAGTGTTGTTGATGAGGGAAGGATACATCCCGATTATGATGATGAAAGTGTTGTTGATGAGGGAAGGATACATCCCAAAACAACATGAAAGGATAGGGAAGGATACATCCTAATTATGATGACGATGATGATGATTGGATCAAGGCTTGTGGAAAGGCTGGGAACAAGACCAAGGATGTGATTAGATGATTTGTGTTGGATTGAATGGATGAGGATTGGATTGAGATGTGAGATGGATCAAAAAGAATGAAAACGATGGAGGAAAAGATGCTTAGAATAACCAATTATGAGTAATCTAACAATGCACAAGGGATGAAATGCAATGAACCTAGAATATGGGATGAGATGCAATTAAATTCCTGAAAAACACTAATGAATGAATGAAATGAAATGTGGAAATGAGTGTAAATAAGGGCTTGCATAATGATGGAAACAGATGGTAGGCTGAATTTTTAGCTTATAAAAATAAAGGTGTGTGGTATATGAGTGAGATGGCCTAATGTGAAATGGAAATGCAACATGGACATGAGTGTAAATAAGGGCCTAGATTATGATGAGGGTCAATGGTAGATGTATCATACTGGCTTTAGTTTAGTGGCAAGTACTTTCCCTGTAATCATTACAAAATTAAGGGAAGATGGGTGTGAAACTGCACCTGTCAAGAATCGGTATCCTAAGAAGAAGAGAAGATGGAAAGTGAATGTTTGCACAACCAAAATCATAGGTCATAGGTCAGGCATGGATGTAATGTAACAAAATTGATCATGAAATGCAATACTAATGCAATTTTCCATTTTCAGAGCACTGATTTTTGCTATAGCATAAGACACTAGGTGCCAGGGTATGTAAACCAAGGTGAATTAGTGTTGAATGGATAAAACAAACACAACAAACAAGAAGGTTATCCCAACACCCCAAAGTCACAAATACCTTGGTCAGGCCAAGTATTAGGATGACCACAAGCATAAAAGGATGCTCCAACATAACACAAGACCACAAGAGTCTTGGTGGGTACTATGCAGGACAACCAAGAAGACACCAACAAACAAAAGATCAAGATATGCCCCTATGTTTACCAGTCAAAGCACACCATGATATGATAGATCATGATAGCCTTGACGAGTTGTGATAGGTAGCTCAAATGATAAAAAAAATCCAAAGGCATCAAAAGATCACAATAAATTTCAAATGTCCTTTTCCATAGGATCAAAAGGTGGATGGGGTTGATGTGGTCTGATAAGGAAGGATGCATCTTGTTAAGACCAAAGATGGAGACTAAACTAGGTGATCGACATGATGCATGACACTTGAAACTGATTGAACCTCATGATACCAGTGGATCTTGCTGGTTAAGAATCAACTAGATAAGGACATACTCGATGACACAACACAAGATATGGGACACAAGACACAAGACTAACTGACCCTGAAGACCTAGGGGCTTGGGGGCCAATCAAAGATTAGCCTTGCCTACGTGAAAGCGCAGAGCCCTCATAGTTTGATAAAAGACCATGGATAAAAGTGAAAAGAGGACAATGGAGATGAATATGGATGATGAAGACTAAACGGACAAAAGCCCCGAGGGCAGATCAAATGATCAACCTTGCCTACATGAAAGCGCAGGGGCAACATAGTTCAACAAAAAGACCAATGATAGAAAATGGATAAGGGATGATGAGATGACCATGATAAGTGGATACAAAGGTGGAATCTACATGATGAAACAAGACTGACCTGGTGGATAGGATGGTGGTGATTGTATGAAGGTCAGGGATGGGATAGTTATCCAAATCATCAAAAGATGAATTGGGAGGATGATATGATGGAGAGATGAGTGATGAGAAGTGATAGGAGATTGGAAAGATGTGTGAAAGAAGTGGGAGTGATGATGGTGAGATAGATGGCATTAGATTGCATGGGGGGAAGCCTATAGCCAGATACCAATGACAAGGGATTATGAGATGGGATGAGGATAGAGGTGAATGGATAGGAAGACAAGGATAGGGGATGGAAGGGATGCTACGATGGATGGATAGGAAGATAAGGATGGAGAGATGGAAGGGATGAGATGATGGATGGCGGAGGGATGGAAGATGAGTGGATGGGAAGAGAAAGGAGATAAATAGAGGAGGATATGATGGGTGGATGAGAGAGGGAGATGGATGTAAATGGGATGCATGGATAAGGAAGGGAGATTGATGGTAGCATAGCTAGTGGAAAAGGAAGGTAGATGGATGTGGATGAGGATTAGGATAGTGTATAGGTGAGGGAAATGTATGACAATAGGTGTCCAAATTATGTAAATGGGATTGGGATAAATGTGATATGACAGGAAGGATGCGTAAGATAGGTGGGATAAAGGAGATGGATGAAGGGGATGCAATTGCCCCCAAGTGAGGAAATAAGTTGGATGGGGGATTTACACATGATGCCTTTTTGCCAGGTTTTCATCATGGTACTTATCCAAGGCACTTGTTTTCCAAGTTTTCACCATTGGACGAATTATTTCTCTTTTTTTGTGACTTTTTTGGATTCTTTGGATAGAATGTGGATGGAAATGGATAAGGATAGGGATGTGTATAAGTGGATTTAGAATACATGTGATAAGGAGATGGATGAAGGACTCAAGCATCAATTTCCATACGAGGTATTAAGAGCCCATGTGTGAAGCGACTATTTGATGTTGGTACAACCAAGGTTATGAAGATGGATAAATTATGCAAGGGAATGGATTAAATGGATTGGATGAGGGAGATATGTGGGATATTGGATGGGATGTTGGAAAGTGTATGGATGGAATGATGGGGTAGGCGCGTGATGGGGAAATTTTTTCAGGACCAACATCGACGCATATGGTGGTGGATGTGAAAGGATAGGAGGATTAATGGATGGAGAACGTGGGGATAATGGAGGATATGGGATAGTGAATTTTGGGTCATAAGGACCCAAAATAGATTTAGGAGATGGAGGATGTGTATGATTAGCTTTTGGATTAGAAACTTTGGATGTTGTTACAGATTTTTCATTTGAAGGCATTGCATCTTTTTTCTTTGGGATCCACATGGTTTTGATCTTTGCTTTGGTGGGCCTTTGTGGCATGTAGGTTTGATTTGGATTTTGGATTTGATTTTTATTTTCTTTAACATGTATTTTTAAGGGGACATGAGGAGCTTTAGATGCATGTGGATGTTTAGATTTATGCATGTTTATTTTGACATCCAAAGTGCTTTTAATAGTAATGGGATTGGTGTAAGGAGATGGATGATGTGGAGGAAACATGAATGGAGTGATGGAGGTAGGATTTTGAGGATATGTGGATGAAGGATGTGTAGGTATGTGCGTTTGTTGATATTGATTAGGGAACATGATAGTGGGATGTTTATGTTTGGTGACATGGATAGGTGATTGGTGGATAAAAGGATGAATAGGATGGGATGGAGGAGGTGATTGTGGGGTATAAGGGCCCAAAATGGACGTAGTACCTGGAGGATGTGTGATGGTGGATGGAGGGACATAAGGACCCAAAATAAATGGAGTAGATAAAGGATGGGAGATAATGGATGAAGGGATATAAGGACCCAAAATGGATTCAGAAGTCTAAGGAGGAATATGGATGGTTGTTTTGAGGTGAAATGATGGAGGGGGGATGGCGGAAAATGGTTTAGTGGAGTGATGGGAAGAGCCTATTATTCTTTTGGATGAGGCTTGCTTAGGATGTATAGAGGTTGTACCAACATTTTTGGATTGCGAGTCTTGAGAGATATATCCAAGACCTTGTGTATGCGGATTTTCTTTGACATGGATGGGCTCTAAAATACCTTGCTCATGAAGGCCTAAACCTTTTCCTTGATAGTTCATGCTTTTTAGCATTCGCTCTATGGTAGGATGCTTATTATTTTAGAAGAATGATGCGAGTCCATTATTAGGTGGAGGAGGATGGGTGGTATATATGCTTTGTTCTTATTCTACAAGAAAGCCTCCATGGACGAATGTAAGAGTACCAAGGGAATATAAACATGGTGTTGGGATGGTAGGGCTAGGCGATGATGGACGATCAGGAGATGGAGATGATGGGGTAACAATATCTTGATCGGGTGGAGTGAGTGGTAAGAGATGAGGAGAGGCATAGGATCTGGATTTGTGGTAGTGGGTGATAAGGGTTCATGTGATGGAGTGATTGGATCTTGATTGTCAAGAGGATCATGGGATGGAATGTATGGGGGACTGTAATCTTGAGGTGGACTAGATGGGATGGCAAGATCTTGATGTAGAGGAGGGGATATGGTATGCTTTGGATCAAGCTCGTGGCATGACTCATATTGTGTGGGTGGAATGATGATGGAGTGTTGAAGGGACTCCTCAAGTGGGGAGATGGAAGGATGGAGGATTCATGAAGTTCATGAGAATGGATTTTGGTGATACTAGGAGTGGATTGGACTTGAGTGTCTTTGTCAGATTGGGTGGAACTAGGAGTAGAAGATAGTGATTGGGTTTGGTTATCTTTGATGGGCATGACGAATCTCGGAGTAGGAGATGGGGGCTCAATGGATTTGGTAGATTTGATGGTTTCAACAGTTTGAGTGGTGCTAGGGGTGGTAACATCAATGATAGGTGTGGTATGGAGAAGGGTCTCATCATTAGTGACCGTGGATGATGGATTGGGATGGCATGGTTCCATGACTTCAAGGTGTGGAGTTGGGGATGTCTTATTTGTCATAAGTCCTTGGAGAACTTATGGAGTGAGAATCATGCATATTCTAGACTTAGCTAGGGTGATGGGAATAGACGAAGGATTATGGGTCGGTGGAGGACTGGGATTATGGATTGGTGGACTAGGATTAGATGGAGGAATGTGATTGGATGAAAGACTAAGAGTAGGTGGAGGATTAGGATTGGTGGGGGGATCAAGATTAGATGGAGGGTTAAGGTAAGAATATTATGATAGTGGACTACAATAGGAAGACGTGGATGGTGGATTGATGTTAGAGGAATTAGATGGGGAATTAAGATAGGAATAATGGGATGGCAGATTAATATGGGAAGATTGGGATGGTGAATTAGGATAGGAGGACATGGATGGTGGATTAGGCAAGAGGATATGGGAAGTGTATTAGGACAAGAGGATGTGGGTGGTGTATTGTAATAAAGGTATTGGGACAATAGATTAGGATGGGAAGATTGAGATGGTGGATTGAGATAGGAGGACGTGGATGATGGATTAGGATAGGAAGATGAGGATGTAGGATTAGGATAGGTATATGGGGATGTAGGATTAAGATAAGGTGTGGATGTAGGATTAGGATAGATTGATGGGGATGTAGGATTAAGAGAAGAAGGTGTGGATGTTGAATTAGGATGGGTTGATGGGGATGTAGGATTAAGATAAGGTGTGGATGTTGAATTAGGATGAGAAGATTGGGATGGTGGATTTTAGTAGGGATATCTGGATGGTGGATTAGGATAGGAAGATGTGAATGTTGGATTGTAGTAGGAATATTGGGATGGTGGATTAGGGTAGGAAGATGTAGATGTTGGATAAGAGAAAGATGTAGATGAAGAATATGATAAATATGTGGATGGGGAAGATACTGAATATCCTTTGTCAGAGGTAGCATAAGGAGTGTTATTAGGCGTGGATGAAGACGTGATGTGATAGCTCAGAGGAGTGATTGGATTTTAGAAAGTGGTTGGGGAAAGCTTACTAGAAATGATAGCATCAAGGGGATCTATGTCATATACCTCTTAATCAACAAGACTCTCATTATCATCATCAACGTAATTAGGATTCCCCTTGACTACTATTTTTGGTTGCATTGATGGAGGATAAGGATTCATGACGTTGGATGGGATGGATACGGATTGAAAAGATAGGAACGAACAATTATAAGGAAAGAAGAGATGATGAAAAGATAAATAGGATGAATTTGAAGAAGATGGAAGAAAGGGATCTTAAGATTCATTTCGATATCAAAATATCTTGGATGGAAATGGTCTAAAGCTCAAATCAGGATTTAGGTCAAGCTTAGATTGGGATTGGTTTAAAGCTCAGATTAGGAATGGATTGGAGCTCAGATTGGGATTGGACTAAAGCTTAGATTGGGATTGGATTAAAGAACAGATTAGGATTGGATTAGGGGATATGATAGGATTGATTCTAAACCAAGTTCAGGGGTTTTAACTAGATAAAGTAAGGTGATGACAATCAATTTTTTCTAAATTTGGTAGTTTTCAAAAATTGTCAAATTTTGCCATTTTAGGTAACTCCACAGGCATATCTTTGAGAGTCCAATTTTTTCCCAAAAACTTCCTAAAACTAAGGTAGGATGAATTTCCAACTAACATCCTAAATCTGAGACATGCATTTCGAGTTAATAACGAAAATGATTTTTCAAAAACTAAAAAAAACACTAAATTGTGATTTTGAGGGTCAAGATGAAAGTTTCATGCCCCAAAAATGTGCTGAAATGGGGGCCAACCAATTGTGGGTTTGATTGGAATCCATATGCCACCTCATAACACAACCACCTGTAAAATTTTAGTCCAAACGAACACCCAAGTCAAAAGTTATGACCTTCAGAAGCTTCTGCATAAAAATCAAAACCCCTAAAATGAAGTTTAGGTGATTGGGATTGATGAACCGATGATGGATATGGACTCTAATGATGTTCTAAGATGCACCCATGTGACTTGGTCGAGGAAATGAGGAATTTTGAAAAAAATTGATGAACGGGAATGGCGATGACAGGAAGACAGATGGTCTGCTTTTGGGAAAATTCACCTATCTGGGTGGCAAGCTCGCCCAACTAGGGTGCAAGGTCGCCAAACTAGGTGCAAGATCTCTCAACCAGGGTGCAAGGTCACCCAAATAGGGTGTAGAATCACCTATTCTATGAAGAATGGGAAATTTTGATAGGGACTGACTGAGAAATAACTCATAAAGAAGGCAAGGTCGCCCTTGTGGACAACAGGTTCACCCCAAACAGCAGTAAGTTCACCCCTGACAAAGGAAAGCTCACCCAAACAACATACTTGGACTTGACCTGGATGAAAAAAAACTATGGAAAAGGAAAAAAACACAACAAACAACAAACAAAAGGTAAGGCTGACTCGACTAAATAGAAATGCACTGGTTTTGCACAAAGAAAACAGTTCAAGCAACACAATCCTAAGATTAGTAAGGGTATTGCCAACACGGTCCTCTACCTAGGCTAAACAAGGAAAACTAGGGAGTCCTCGATATACACACAATACATGAGGAAAAACCGTGAACACCAGCTCGTCACAGGCATGAGTCGGAAGCCCTAGTGAGATATTAAAAATTTGGACCAACTCTTCACGTCTTATCTAGGTATCACCCTAGCTTCGACGCTTCGCCAGACACAACGTGACTGGATTGGGGTATAGCTTTGGCTCTCCCCTCTTTATATACCATGCCAATACACGTGGTTGGGATTGTCCTTTGGGGTGATGAAATCCCCAAGCAGGTCCCACTAAAAGAAGACACTAGATGTTTTCGGCTAGTCCCCAGGCTCGCACGAAGCGCAAGGGGAGAGATTGAATGGTCTAGTATCCCATAGGTAACACAAAGGACTAAAGTGGACTATGATTTCTCTTCACCCAAGATTGTCAAATGGTGCAAGGGAATTGGATATGTTAGTATTCCACCTAACAAACACAACAAACAAATATATTTGACTCCCCCTAATTAGTTCTATGTGCCTAACTAGTATGAAAAATAACAAACAAACAAAGCTAACTACATTGGGATTGACTGTTCTGGAAGAAACTATTAGTAGTTTGAACCTCTGGCCTTGGAAAAACGTGAAACGACTATACAAAAATTAGTAAAACCAAGCACATTCACTAAAAAAATAGGTTAGGGGGTCAGTACTAAGAAAAATGATAAGAAATGAACTCTAAAGATGAACTTTAAGTTACTATTTACCTCAGAATCACCCCTGTTAGTGTCAGAATCACCTATTTAGGGTGTAGAATCGTTTGTTTAGGGTGCAAAATTTCCTGTTTAGGGACAAAATTGCCTGTTTAGGGTGAAAAATCACCTGTTTAGGGGTAGGATCACCTATTTGCAGAAAGCAGGCTCGCCCAAGTCAGAAGCAGGGTCGTCTATTTGAAAAACAAGGAGAAAATTTTCCCCTGTTTGACAGATGGGTGATTCTGTAAGTGCATATCGCCTCTATTGAAGGAAGGCTCGCCTGTTCTGATGTAGAATCACCCCTGTTGCTACAGGATCGCCTCTGTTAGTGGCAAAATCACCTCTATGTAACCTGAACCTGTAAAACTTCAAACAATAGAGCACGTGAAAATAACAGACCCATTTGTGGGTCCCACTGGCATGCCAGAAATGTTTGCAACATGATTTCCTACCTTAAATGATGCAAAACAATAGAAAATACAACAAGGAGAAACAACACAAAGCAACACTTCGGGATAAGCCTAGTTGAACTTGAACAAAAAGAAAGATAAAACAAAGATATACCTTGTCCAAGTTGATCCTTTGGTTGGCCCTTTGATGTAGATTATATGTGTGCTCCTTGATGGAAAATGAGCTAAAATGATATGAAAAATTCTCTAAATTGGATGATGAATGCAAAGATGGAAGTGGGTAAGTGTGTGAGATGAATGCAATGAAAACTTGAGGATTCAACAATGGAGGATGAAAAATGCTTGAATGCAAGTGCTTGAGCTTGAGAGTGCTAAGAGTGTTAGATTACTTGAATGTGTTGAATGAATGTGTTATGTTATGAGAGAAATCCTCTATTTTAGGGGAAGAGTCTCTAGAGATTGAATGGCTAGGATTTAGCCAACATGGACAAGATGGAGGGTTGTGGTGAGTTGAGGACTCACAAACCCTCACATCTTTCCATGTGGAAAATGAGGTGGAAAAAGGAAATGTGAGGTGGAGGTATTTGCAAGTACCTTGGGATTAGGGGAATATTTCCTCAAAAATAAAGTTCTTGTCCCCATGTGGGAATGATGGTGACAAGTGAAGAATTTTAAAATTCCTCACTAATCATCATGGGGAAGAGATAAGTGGTTGGGGGAATAAATGTGAATTTTAAATTGACATGATTGGAAGTACCTTGGGGATAAGACAAGGTCCTCATAAAGGAGGTCCTTGTTCCATGTGGGTGATGTGACTTATGAGAGGTTTTGGAGTTTCCCAACAACCTTCATGGGGAAGAGGATAACCTTGGAAGGGTAAATGTGAATTTTTAATTCACATGGGGAAGAGGTTTTCTAGGTTGAATAAGGAAAGTACTTATGATAGGTTGACTTGGAGGAGTACCAAAAATGGCATGAGGATTAGATGAAGGTTGTGCAAACAAGTGATTAAGAAGACTAATGAAGAATTAGAGGCAAGTGGTAAAATATGGAGGATGTGACATTAATCTTGATTAAGGGTGTGCACATCCTAATCATGGATTAATTAAACTAATCCAGATTAGAAGAGGGTTATGGAGGATGTGACAAGGAAGGAGAAAAGAGGGAATTTAAAATTGATTTAAATTCAAAAGGCTAAATGACTAAATTAAATAAATTGTTATATTTATTTAATTTGGAGAGGAAGGGATGAAAGGTAAAACATTTAATTATTAAATTAAATACTTTAGAAACCTTAGGAAAAAGGGGAAATATTAATTAAATAAATCATTTAATTAATATCGATGGGGAATATGAGATAGACAAATAAAGGGGATGAATTTGACCATGTGGGAGTGGTCAAATTTGGATGTCTACACTTGCCATGAAAACTTTATACAAATTTGGCTATGGTTTGATTTTAATTCCATAGGAGGATTTTTAATCATTGCCTCTATTATCCTCTCTATCAAATTTTGTGATAATGACATAATAAATAATGCTTTCTCCATTCTATTTTTTTCATGTATAATTTATAGATTCCTTCCTCATGTATTGCAAATAATCATACCATATGTGCTACATAAAGTTGGTAATTATTCAAAAAAAATTATTAATATCCCCTTTATCTTTTCAACATCTTCACTATTGATGATTTTCCTCTGTAGTCAACCATAAAGGATTGTTATCTTCCTTGCTACATACATTCTAGTTTGCTATTTTTTTGTTAGAGTAATCATGTATTAAATAATAATAATCTTTAATTAATTATTGGTCTAATCTATTCTCATGCACTTAGGCTAAACTTAGGAGTGATTTTCTATGTTAACTAGAGAGCTATTTTTTTTATTCAATAGGGGTGTCTTTGTGACCCATCCCAGTGGCCCAAAAACCCTTACCTTGGGTACCTAAGGTGAGCTAGGGTGAGACTAGTCCCCTGTAGGTGAGATCCCCCACCTGCAAGAAGTACCACCTCTTAAGCTTGGGAGCAGAGTCGAACCTGAGACCAATGGGGAGCAAACCCATTGCCCAAGCCAACTCTACTACCCGTTCGGGCTGTTAATAGATCATTCTATCTCATTGCATGAGATGTTGACATTTGTCATGATCTAATCCCTTTACCATTTAGGGTTACTCCTATATAACACTCAACCCTCATTGTATTATCTCTCTCTTCCTCTTTTGAGATTTTCTCTTCTCTTCATATTTTCTCATCTCTTGCATTCTATAGCATTTTCTTGTTGAGAAATATACCAATTCTTCATTTGTAGATATATTGTGTGGAAGGTGTATTTGTTCGTTGTTTGATCTTGTGGCTTATTTTTTTCACAATTCTAACATGGTATCAAAGTGAGGTCATGGGTTCAAACCTCGCAATTGCACTGGGGGGATTGTTGGAAGGTCAGTGCCTTCATTCTCTTGGTTGTTCAATGCTACCCTATGACTTAATCGCCTCCCATGGATCTTGTATAAATATGGTGTTTGTATCGAGTGTTAATAGGTCAATATTTTGGTGCAATGATAAAGACATTACAACAAATGGTATCAAAGCATGGATTCAATGAACCCCTTCTCGATTTATAAAGTTTTTTTCTTCAACAAGAGTTACAAGCTTCAAATCTGGAATCCCCTTTGATTTTTATGCAAATTTTGGAGGTGGGTGAATTTTGGTGCATCTAGGATCAAAATAGAGTCTTCCATTGGATTTAGAGCTATCGTGAAAGTTAGATTTGCCTTTTTTTTGGCTTGATTTGGACTCTTGAGGTCATATCAGTGAGGGTTTGAAGCAGTTACTTTTTTTTCCAGATCCGAAGGGTAGCTACGATTTTGAAGCATTTTGAGCCGAAAAGGACCTCACGGTTACGTTCAGGTGACCAATTCGATGAATTTTGACTATAAATTTGTCCAATTTAGTTGTCAAGAGCTTATGAGGCAAAAAATTGTCTCAAGTGTTGTATGACCCTTATACGGCCACTACACACAAATTGAAAAAATAAAAATCTTAGGTTTGCGTTTGGTTTTTAAAATTTATTTTATTTCTAAGTTTGCAGAAAAAAATTTAAAATTTAAAATTTAAAAGCAAGTATTAAACCTTGCGCAGTGTGGGCCCACCGGTGACCCCACAAAGGGCGCCAATAGCCATTTCAGCCACCCAACAACAAGTTTATGTTGGGGTATATCGGCTTGCACAAAAGCTACAGTGAAATTTTTTCGACAACCTTTTTTTTGCTTTTCTAGCACCCTACCAAAATCCATCGATGTCAACACTTTTTTCAGCTCAAAGAATCTTTTGCAAAATATTCCATCAATTGTTATTCTTCTAGGGGCCATTTTTTTTTCAAGCGACAAAGAATATTCTACGAATATTTTGCTAATGACGTCAGTAGTATGCATGCTACACATGGCCCTTTTGAACCCTCTGTGTGCCCTAAAGGAGGTGTTTTTTAAATTTTGGCCATAAGTTGGACATACAATTTTGAAATTGGGTGAACAAGATATTGTCAAAAAGCTGGTTCTGCCAACTTTCTAGTGGTGTGGGTCTCATCTCCTATTTTTGTTGTTAGTGCATTCTATAGCCTGTTGACGTCAAAGGTGTTGCTTTCAATCCCAAGCTCATATATTTTGACCTATTTCTCTATTTTTCACGATTCTAGTGGTGTTACGATGGTCTTTCAGAGCTCTTCACAACCATCCATGCACTTTTTCTAGATTTTTCTCCAGGTACATTTTATTCAGTTTTTTGTGTTTTCACATTTTGGTGAATTACTTGGACATCTTAGCTCCTGGAAACTTTTCGTTTGCATGGGGTGACTCGTTTTTAGTTGTTCTAAATGTATTTCTAGTATTCTGTCCTATTTGGGCATTGTAGACATATTTTTCATGCCTATTCTCTTTTATAGACACATTGAGATAAAGTGTCATTCTGGTGCATTCTTTTTGGGGATTTCACACATCCTGTTGTGCCTTTTGTACTTGCACTATGATATAAAGTGTCATGGGGTGGTTGATGTTTACCTTTGGTTTTCCATCACACCTTTTTCAAGTAAGTGTCCCTTCTACAACAACAGTGAATCCTAGTGATTCTTGCCTCATGCATGTGTGCTTGTTTTTGCACACCCTTTTATTTGTAGGTTGTTTCTCCTACATACACTTCTTGGTTTCACATAGTTTCAGTGTACGTGCCTTGGCTCTCCCTTTTTAGCATTATGGGGGGGTTCTATTGTTGGTGCTAATGCTTCCTCGATTTCACATTTTGGAGTGATCTATATATCTAGTTCTTGTTCCTATGTACTAGTCAGATACATCTTACATCAACAGCTGGTTACCATGCATTTTAGTGAGATGGATCATTTACCATATGAACACACTTTCATTCTTATTTATGGAGGTTCCTCATTTCAGCACTATATTAGTCATCTTTTGATAGCAGTCTACAGTTTCTTCGTGCTTCAATGATGTTCTACATGTTCATATTTTTTGGAACATTATTTTGGTTGAAGGCTTCTTAGTCATTCACCTTGATTTGGAGGTTTCAGTCCTTCATTCGCCTTTCTTTCTTTTGGAGAGGAGTTTTCCCATGTGGTTTTCTCCTTTTCTCTAGTTTTGAGAGATCTTTTGTTTGTACATGGGTACCTCACCAGGACTTGTTTGTTGGGATCCATCATGCATTCTCTTTTAGGGTTTTTAGCTACTCCCTAAGTTCATATTAAAGAGGGGTGCTAGAGTAATCATGCATTAGCTAATAATTAAAATCTAATTAATTATTAGTCTAATTTATTCTCGTGCACTTAAGCTAAACTTATGAGTGATTTTCCATGTTAACTAAAGAGCTATTATCATATCATTCTATCTCATTGCATGAGATGTTGACACTTGTCATGATCTAATCCCTTTACCATTTAGGGTTGCTCCTATATAGAACTCAACCCTTATTGTATTATCTCTCTCTTCCTCTTTTGAGATTTTCTCTTCTCATGGGATTTTCCTGTCTCTTGCATTTTGTAGCTTTTTCTAGTTGAGGAATATAGCAATTCTTTATTTGCAAATATCTTGTGTGGAAGGTGTCTTTGTTCATTGTTTGATCTTGTGGCTTGTGTTTTTCACAATTCTAACATTTTTGTCCTAATAGTAAACTAAGAGAAGTAATTCACTATGTTGGGAGTAAAATGATATATTTATTTAAGGTTGCTTAATTGACCTTACCATCCATCCCACACTTTTGTAGGTTTTTAAAGCCTATGGGGTAAAATAACATGCTACAATTTTATCGTGTCTTTCATTTTTATGTTATTTTAATCTAAATATACTACTTATTTTGATCTTCCTTTTTCAACTAAATATTTCTACGCCAATTTTTCCTTATAAAAACTATTATTCCTCCACTCCTTTAGAATCTCCTACTACTTCATTTCAAACTATAATCTTGTGACCCTTGCACACTCATTATTTTTCACAAGATAAATTGCATCTCATCCTTTTGCAATAGGCCCTAACCCATGTATTCTCCTCTAAGGGTATCCTCTATAGTTTTGTCATACCTCACCTTTTATTATCCTTGTTTGTTTATTTTTAATCCTTAATGTCATCATTTTATTTTCTCTCCTTTTGTTGCCTTCCTATTATGATGATGTATTTTTAGGAATTTATTATTTTTTTTTTAATTTTTTAACCACACCCATTTACCTTCATTCATTTAAGCCCTTATTTTAACCAATTCTCCCCTCCTCTCATCTTCTTACATCAAAAATAAGTTTTCATCTAGACAAAAACATGAACCTTTTAAAAGAGTCCAATTACATAGAATCTTATTATTTTCCTTTATTTTCATCATCACAAATTTAATAGGCCTAATACTTTCTTCCCTTATCTTTTCATCCCCATTGCTTGATTTTTTTCCTTTCCATTGTAAATTTTCTATTAAAAAGTCTCTTGTAAGATTGATTGTGTTGTCAAATTCACCATAGTCCCTTACTCTTCTACTAATTAAATTTTTTAATCTATCATAGATTAATTTATTTCTCTCTTTCTTGTGTTCTATATTTTTTGTATTTTCCTCTATTGGTATCCCATTTAATTGTGTCCAATTTTCCTAAGTCAAACCCCTTTCATTCATCGTGTCTTATCTAGCCCATTATTTATAACTAATATAAGAAACTTTTGAATGGGCCCCTTTGGGTCAAAATTACCTTAGTGTTGCTCAATCCTGAAAAATTCATATAATGTGGTAGAAGTTGTGTATTTTGGTCATATTCAATTGTTCTCATAATATTTTAAAATTTGGATGTGGAACTAGATATTTTCCTACCCAACCAATATTTAGATTTGATGTCCAGTCCCAAATGAAAGTTTGTGTGGTCTCTCCAAAAACTATTTCTTTTGTTACCCTTCACTTCCACATTTTTCAATGTTTCAAATTGGATCTAGACATTTTTCTCACCTCTAGTCCTAACCTCCACTATTGTATCATTTCTCTATAATATTCCATTTCCTCCTTTGTAGGCATTTAAGTTCTATCAACATATCCCTCTTCTCCTTTCCCTAACCCAACCTTTGATTCTTCCCCGCCCTTAATCCCCATAAATCCGTAGTCCCTCATTCTCTTCATCCTTACAAACTTTGGATGTGAATATTTGTCTCACATCCACATCTCGTATCTAGTTCCAAAATATTTTCTTGCAACTTCCTCCCTAAATCCTCCTTGCATACTTCCCCTAGACATCCAAACTTCTTGACTTCATTCCATATGTTTGGTTCCATATCCACTTATGTGTTATTTTCTCAAAAGGATTTCCCCTTGCCTTTCTCACTCATTTCTTCTAACACAGAGTTCAACCTAACTTTCAAACTTCCTTCACCACATCCACTTCCTATATCTAGTTTGGACCCAAAATTCTACATCCTCCATTTTCATGTCTTGTTTCACCTCAAATCCTTGCAGTCCTTCTAAATTGCCTCCTACACTCCCTTGAACCTCCCCAAAATTCTAATATTTCTTAGATTTGACATTGTAACTACTCAATAATGTTTTCCCCATCCAAAAAATATTATTTATTCTAGGGACAAGTATTCAAAAGTAAAACTAGTGATGAAGGATGAGGATGACCAATATACCATTAATGAAGTAGGTAATTTCAACTCTTAAGGATCTTAATACCAATATTGACCATTTTTTATAGTAGATTGTGCAGTCTCTATATTGCAATGAATTCAAAGGAAGTGATCCTTTTCCATGTCAATATCTTGTAAGTGAATTGAATGAAGTTTATCTACTTCCTTATATATTTAAGGATTCCATTAATGACCTAGAAAGGATGTGATTCAATAAAAGATTACCTCAACACATCTCTCGGTACCCTTAAACCTCAGTGAAATTTGATTTATATACCAAAACATGGGATTGACGATTTCAAAGGCATGGATAACTCTACAATTGTGAGTAACCATGTACCTTATCTCACAACTACTTGAATGTGTTAAACAATATATATTTACATATTTTCATTATTTAGAGGATGGAAAAATGGGATATAGAGAAATACAAAAGAACAAAATAGACCAAGTTGATATGGTCCTCCTTCAAGCAAATGGTAAAGGCATTTTATATTGTAATGATCTAGGTTTTATCCCAAACGAGTTAATCTTAGAATAATGAATATAATGGGTATGTTCAACATTCTAAGAATGTGTTCATGTATAGTATATTTTATGTGTTATTGATGATTTTATAATTCTTAAATCTATTTGGTGATTTGAGTATTATCTCTAATTAGTTTATCATCCAAACAACTATTAAATCCTTGCAAAGGTTTTTTAAGGTCTCTTTTCAAACTAATACACAAATATATGGGTTTATGCATGGATAATTAAGTTATGTTCATCTAGATTTTTTGAAAATTTTATTTATCTACTTGCCTACATGTATAGATCCTATCTTATGTGTGTAGTTGAAGAGGTATATTCTTCAATGATATGGTGATTAAGATATCACAAAGCAGATTTTAGTCATTATATTTTTGTTTTATGTTGCTTGTGGCTTTGTCACCAAATAGATATAGGAATTCATATAATTTTTTATCAACCTCCCATTACCCCAACACACTTAAAATAATAAAATTTAAAGTTTATTCCATTCATTACCATGTATAGATGTATATAAGAATGCAAGGGGTTATGATAGACACTTTACATGTTAGTTTACCTACTTAATGAAAGTGTAAAACCTTGCATTACCAAACCAACATGTATATACTTATTAACAAATAAATATGAGTGTATTATGTGTTGGGTATGGCTTATGTCAAGGTGTATGCCCATTTCTTATAGTAGTATCTAAAAAAGCACCTTGGGGAAGCCCCACTTGGATTAAGATAACCTAAATTTAAGGAAATTCTTACCCATTTTAGTAAACTGGTCCATAGTTGTCTTACCTCATAATAAGTGTAAAGTATTTCTTTGATTTTGACACACCTAGTGCTTAGGAAAAACTTACCTTTAGGGATTTGGGGCATACAACTATGAACACCAACATAGTGGCATAATTACTGACGACATTCTAATTCACTTAATATATCAAAAAACCTAGTAATTTAGTAACATGATTTTAAAGTGGCACTTTGGTGCTACTGGAATGATAAGTCCTTGGTTGATATTTTAATGAAATTTGTTGATAAATTTTTTTAATCTCTCCTAAGTGGAGATTGGTGAATCTATTCAAGGTCAAATCAAAAAATAAATTGTAAGCCAAAGAATAAAAAATATAAATATGGGGTCACTCAAGAGATGTTTAAGGATGTGAGGATACACTAATGTAAGTAGGAAGACAACACACTACTTGAAAAGTAAAAAATACAAATATGTCTACCAATTCATTCCCTAAAGATATATAGGTACTTTCGATAGAGATAATATATTTGTTGAATTAAAGGATCATGATCCATACACCTCAAATAATTTTAGTGATAAAAATGATTAGGAGTGATAAAAGAAATATTATACATGAATATAGAAAGGCTAGGAATGATATAAATATGGATATAAGATATATAAATACATCTAGTAATTTGCATACCAAAGAGATGAACCTACTTGGCTCTTCACATGCAAGAAATACAAGCGAGTCTATAATATAATTCTACAACATTCTCATATATATAACTAATCAAGAACATGATCCTATCTTCTATGATGCTAATACAACTATACAATCCAAAAATGAATGTAGGGAAAGAGAAAATAGATCAAGAAATAGACTTTCTTGACAAAATAAGATAAAGGAAATGTGAAAAAATAGATATAAATCAAAATATTGATGCTTGAACTGCCTGAAATGTTCAATAGATAAATCAAAATTATTATATTGCTTAATATATTCCAAATCAACATGTACCTAACTAGCAAAGTGACTGTAACACAATCTGAAATGGAGCGGAGTGGGAGCGAGAAGAGGAGTGGGGGAAAATTTAAAATTAGGGGTTGAGGATGGTGATGGAGGAGATGATTTTGATGAGGTGGATGGATTTATGCTTTTGGGATGGTTGTTGCTACCACCTTGTTGGGTTATGTTGTTATTGTCTCTGGCTTGGAGGGTTGTGCTGTTGCGTGGTTGCTTGTTGTTGTCGTCCTTCTAAGAAGTGTTCTTATTGCATTCTAGTGCTTGTTTTGGGCTTGGTAGGTGGCAACTTTTTGCTTCTGCTGGCTATTTGGGCACCAATGATGGCTTCTTTTTCCTCACAAGTGTTGCTGCTATTTTATTGGGACATCCTTGGTTGTTGGTTTCTCCCTGGTTTTTTCTCTTTGTGTTGTTTCCTTTTCTTCCAAGGTTATTTTTTAGAGTGCGGGGTGGGTTGTTGCCTTCTTTTTCTAGTGCTAACCCCATGCAACTCCCTTGGCCATTTGTGGTGGTCATGGGTTTTCTTAGTCTCAAGAGGGTTGGGCTTAATGATTTTTTTACTATTGAGGTTGTGATGGAGTGGTGGCTTGCCCTCCATGTTGTTGTTGTGCGTGTTGGCCTAGTTGTGGAAGGTTTCCCCCTTGCCTCTATTTTGCTGCTATGATGGCACTGCTATTTTTCTTGGCTTCTATTATAGTGGCACTATTGTTTGACCAATTTTTCATGTCTGTTGCTGAGATGGCACTGTTGTATGGTCGTGTTATCTTTTTCCCCCTTGGTATGTGTTATTTTTATTATTGTTGGGGGTGTTCTTTCTTGTGGAGGCTACTTTTCCTAGGTGGGTTTCTCAATTTTTTTTTGGCTGGGAACCCTGTTGGGCCTTTGGATGTTGGGTTTTTTCAAGGCTCCTCTATATGGGCTACTCCTTATGTGTTTCTTGATTTCCCATGTTCCTATTTTTAGTGTGGTGGTTGGATTTATCCCTATGGTTCTCTTGTTGGCCCACTTTCTCGAGTTGTCAGTGGCTATCATGGTTCTCCTTGTTGCTATTTAGATGGATTTCTTCCTTTTTCTATATTCTGTGTCTTCCATTGAGGCAAAGATTATTCCTGTTGAGGTGGAGTCCTCTCTTTTAGAGGTAGAGTTGGGGTTTGTAGATTCATGGAGGTGCTTTCCCTACTACTAGTCCCTTCTGTTATAGTACCTTTTGAGGTGGTGCATGCTCCTATGGAGGTGGAGTTGTTATTTGTTACAATTTGGCTGCAGTGGTGGTAAGGTTCTTCATGGCATATGATCCTATAGAGGGGAGCCTACTCCTTTTGAGGTGGAGACTAATTCGACTCCTGCAAGAGGACTTCTTCTCCCTATTGGTGTGGCTAGGGGGTCTTCTCCCCTATTATGGTGGGATGGCATTTTGTGTTGAACAAGCCTTTTTGATGTTCTTGCTTGGTGGATCTAGGTTGTGTTCATGTGAGAAATGGGTTTAAGGTCCCAATTAATTCCTGGTGTGTTGTGAGGGATGTTGGTCCCTGTAATCTGGATGTAAGTGGGTTTTAGGTTCCCTTCTAAACCTGGTTTGGGTTCAAGTTCCCTTGTAAAACTTGGTTGTGTTGGATTTAAGGTTCCCATTAAAACCTTTTCTAATTGGTGCAGATTTGGGTAGTCATGTTGTTCATTTAGTGATCTATTCTCGGTTCACTACTGGTTGTGTATGTTGTATTCGTGTGCAACTTGTTCTTCTTTGAGTGGGTTTTGGGTCCTTGTTAAAACCTAATTGTAAATAGTTTTGGGTCCATTCAAAACTTGTTTTTCCCATATAATCAAAACATGTACCTAACTAGCAATTTTATTAGCAACATAATGTCAGACAAAAAATGAGAATTCCCTTAAGAAGACAAACTCATAAGTACATTCCAATTAAACAACCATTAACAATGGAAATATATATAAAGTTTAAATTTTATGTATTTATTATTCATCCTAATCCAATGCGAAATGGGATTAGAGGAAAACAACCAAAATTCCAAGCCAAAAATGTTGTCACTAGACAAGAACACCTTGGACACTTCATTATTATAACAAATGAATATGAAATTAAATATGAGGATTTCATGATGTTCTTTGTGTAATCATTGGAAGAGAGTGCTAAATAATGGTAATGAAGCCTTCCGAACAACAACACAAATTCATGGGATTAATTGATGAGTATCCTCAAGTTGCAATGTGGAAAGAGAGTTGATCTTAAGTTTTTAATCCACAAGTTGAAAGCTATAAAGAAGGGGTAAATGAAAGAATTGTCTATTTGAAGAGCAAGTTTGTAATGATAATGAGGAATTTTACTACCCATTTGAGGTTGAATGAATCAATATGTTTGGTCCTATATTATGTAACATTTGATACAAAAATAGAATATTTCCTTTATGAGAAGAATTTTTTAAGGAAAGCTTACACCATGGAAATCAACATAAGGGGAAATATGAGATTAGCTAGTAAATATATTAAAATATTTTATGTGAATATCCTAAATTAAGAGGAAGTACTCCAAGAAAACCCACCACCACTAAGGAAAAACTTGACAAGTTGATGGAGGCAATGAAGGATATCTCATATAGGGTTGTAATAAAAGATAAGGGATTGCATTCTAATATCACTACAACACACTTCAATGAAGTTGAAAGGGTACATAATAGGCCCTATAATACTTATTGGTCAAAAAGACCAAGATAGAAAGAAAAGAAAATGGTTGCTAGACAAGGGAACTAAGGACACCGAGAAAAACACACACCTGGTCCCTTGAGGAAGGATCATGTGAATCTCAAAGATGATTTGTTGTAGTGTAAGTATGTTATTTGTCTCATAATTCAACTAGCTATGTTGTTGCAACAACACTATTGAATAGGAGGCCCTTAGTGTTATGGATTGGGACAATAAAATGAATTCCTTGACCACTGGTTGGATGAAATTGGTTCCAATCAAATGATTTAGTTGTTTGGGTTTGTGTTGATTTAGTGTTGTTTCTTTGTTGTTTATTGTCTATGTTTATTTTTTCTCTCAGTGGGTGTGTTGATAGCTCATTTTGGGTTGCCTCCACATTATTTTAGTTTTTTTTGGTATTTCTGATATTTTAATGGAATTATGTACTCTATAAGAGATTGTAACCCTTAACCAACTTAATTATTCAAAAATAACACTATTGAAAGAGAACGAATCCCTAAACAAAAAGATGACGAGGTGGACTAGCTTGATGCTTATGAGGAGTATGGATTCTTTTAGTATGATCAAGATAGCCACCATATTCAATATGAGTTATCAAGTCAATATTTTAATCAACTCAAGGAAATCATGCAATAGAGGTACAAAAGAGAAAAACCCTCTAATGAAGATATTAGGACTCTTATCGATGTAGTTGTCTTGCAAGTTTAGATTCAATACCAACTTATCAATAGATAAGCGACCACCAAAGGTCATGTTGAAAATGCAATCATACCTAAACCATTAGTGAAACATATAAATAAAGGGAAATAAATAATGGATAACATAAAAAAAAATGTGAATAGACATGTAGGAAGTTTACCATCAAATAATAAAATGCACATGCTAGAAGAATCCATGGAAAATAGGTTATGTTCCAAAAGATAAATTTATAGAAACACATGTGTATGTTGAAAACTGAAAAAGTTGATTTAATCTATAAACCCAAATCAAAATTTCAACATAACATCAATGAAGCCTTTCTTAAATGAAAGCACATGCAAAAATGAAAACTAAACTATGAAAACCAAAACACATGCATTCAAAAGAAAACTCCATCGTTCTCCTATTCACCAAGATCTTGATTTATGCATTTGGTGCTCTCAGATTTTTATGAGCACAAGTGCAAAAAGAATTTGTGATGAATGAAAGAGAGGATTGATCAAAATCGAATGTATGTTTTTTTGGTGAGAAGAAAGGGATTTTATAGATGAATTCACAGGGTGAATTCTGTTGGCAACACAAGGGCAGACAACTGAGAGGGGGGGTGAATCAATTGTCACAGAAATTATACAAATTAAACTTATTCTCAGATCTAATATATAAACATGAAAGCATAAACAATCACCACATCAAAAACACACATAACACCAAGATTTTTTACATGGAAACCCTATTAGGGGAAAAACCACAGTGGAGGTTAATCCACAAGATTATACTCTATTAAAAGTATTATAGATGGGGAATGCACATGCATTCAAGCACACTGCCTAGAGCTCACTGCTCAAATTCAAAAGGCTTACTACCCAAAGGAAGACTCACTATCTTACAGTCACATTCAGATTACATCCATTAGATTTTGAACTGAGAAAATAACATCTTCTAATGCCTAATTATAGTTTCGATTAAGCACATAAACACTTTCTTCTACTCACTCTTCTTCACACTTTACTTTTGCTTTCGAAAGATTAGAACATTATTCACACACAACACTCAGCATACATTGCACACCACACCTTCAAATGGTATAAACAATCTATCATATATATCCGCAACTAAGGATAGCATCAACTACATGTCAACCCAACAAAATATAAAATGTGTACAAACTGTCGGCCCAAATCAATAAACAATTATCAATGCGCACCAAACAATGTTGGCCAAAACATAGTAAGGACCCAAAATAACATGTCTCAAACACGAAACACCTTAAAAAATTATGCCTCGAAGATCCGCAACACACTACAATCATGCTATCGGCCATGATCATGAAAAACATGAACTCACAAAAGAAAATCACCAACCGCGAACACAACGATCAATGTGGACCAACAACATAGATAGAGCATGATCTAGAAACATTCACAAGCATCATGAATCACCATAGAAGAATCCGCAACAAATCAAATTACTAGAATCACATCATCTTCTTTCAGGAACACCAACTAAAGCAACAAAACAACTGTCAAAACACAAATACTCATAACTCAATCAAATCTTCATGTGAACTTCTAAAACTTCATGTGGATAAACTAGATATACTTGTAAACAAACCGTTTAATTCACAACCTCTTATCATCAATATACTGAGCTAGCCACCATGCTGAACTTCATTGCACCACCAACAACCTGCAACTTATTTTATTACAATTTTCTCAATATCCTCGACATATACAACCTTAAAGACATTAATGCTAATAGTGTTGACATCAATGAAAACCACAAATCAATAATATCCAACAATCTCCCCCTTTGGCATTGATGGCAACACATGATGTGAAAAACACCATCAACACAACTTTCTCTTAGCACTTTCTCCCCATTAGATTTTGACTCTTTTCTCCTTAACTCTTTCACAATTTTTCACATGACTCTTCTCCCCCTTTGACATCAATGACAAAGATACACATTATATTTCTCCACACAAGCTCTGAACCATATTTCTGAATATTTGACTACTCCCCTTGAGTAGCAACCACCACAACATCAATCCGGATCACAAGATATGACTATGAAATGCACAAAATGATGCAAGTCAATGCATCTTAATTTGATTAGGAGGGGTAATCACCCCTAGCTTCTCTTTGAGATACTCAAAATTATCCTTAAATCTAAGCTTCAACAAATACTTGTCCAATCTGGCATACCATGCTCTTGGGGCTTGCTTAAGTCCATACAATGCTTTCTTCAACTGGAAAACCATATCTTCTTGATTAGTCAATTGAAATCCATCAGGTTGCTCAATATACACTTCTTCTAGTTCACCATTTAGAAATGTTGACTTGAAATCCATCTGATAAACCTTGAAGTTTTTGTAAGCAACATAAGCAAGAAATAGCCTCACAACTTCAATCCTAGCAACAGGAGCAAAATTTTCTTCAAAGTCAATTCCTTCCATATGAGAATATCCTTTACACACAAGTCTTGCTTTGTTTCTAACAACTTCACCTTGCTCATTCAATTTGTTCCAAAAGACCCATTTAGTTCCAATTACATTTTTGTCCTTAGGTCTAGGAACAAGAATCCATGTATCATTCTTCTCAATTTGTAGTAGTTCTTTCATTGCTTCCACCCAATGTTCATCTTTGCATGCTTCATTGACACTATTAGGCCCAGTCTTTGATCAAACAGTATTCTCCTGCAATTCTTCTCCTAGTTTGAACACCTTTGTTCTTATCACCAATAATCTAATCTTCTAAATGATTTAGTCTTAAATACCTTGGAGTCTTAGGGTGTTCTTGAACTTCAGGCTCTTGTGATCTCACTTCTGCACTTTCACTAGTTTCTTCCTCTTGATTTTCCCGATTCACCGGAATTATCTGAACTTGGTTTGGAGTCTGAACTTTCTTTCCTTTATTTGAACTGTCATTCTAATCATATGAATCATATCCATAGGTTCTAGATGATCTAATTGTGTCTTCATCAACCTTGACATTAGCACTTTCAATTACTTTCCTCAATCTCTTATTGTAGCATCGGTAGGCTTTACTTTTAGTAGAATAACCAAGAAAGATTCCTTCATCACTTCTAGCATCAAAATTTCCTATATCTTCACCTCCTTTGATATAGCATTTACTCCTAAAGATTTTGAAGTATCTAACAGTAGGATTATGACCATGCCATAGCTCATAAGGAGTCTTACCGGTATCACCTTTGACATGTACCCGGTTGAGAGTGTAAACGACAGTCCTCACAACTTCTCTCCATTAGATATGCAGAACATTTCCTTCCAACATCATGGTCCTAGTAGCTTCTTGAATTTTCCTATTCTTCCTTTCCACAACTCCATTTTGTTGAGGGTCTGGGGTAGATAATTGTCTCTTTATCCCATGTTCTTCACAAAAATAATTAAACTCACCGGAAGTGAATTCACCACCTCTATATGATCTCAGACATTTAATCTTCAAACTTGTCTCTATCTCAACCATAGCCTTAAAAATATTGAATTTCTCTAGGGCTTCATATTTTTCACTTAAGAAAGTAACCCACATCAATCTAGAATAATCATCAATAAGTAACATGAAATACCTGTTTCCTTGTAAACTTCTGACTCTAGAAGGACCACACAAGTCAATATGCACAAGCTCCAACACTTCATTTGAACAATGCTATTTGCTCTAGAATGAAACTCTAGTTTGCTTCCCTAGCTGACATTCCTTGCATATAGTATTAGTAAGTTTTATCAACTTAGGAAGATCTCTCACTACCTGAGTAGAACTTATCTTGATAACATTATCAAAGTTTACATGAAACATTCTCCTATGCCACAACCAACTTTCATTAACTTGATCAATCAAACAACTTTTACCAGTAGCACTTAGGTGAAAGATATTACCTTTTGTTTTTGTACTAGATGCAATCACATTTCTGGAACTCCCCAATATTCTACACTTTCCATTCTTGAATTGAAGATTGTATCCCTTGTCAACCATCTGTCCAACACTTAAGATATTATGCTTCAAACCTTCCACATATAGAACATCATCAGTATTATGCTTACCATCAAGAGAAATGGATCCTCTGCCATGGATTACACCAAATTTTTCATCACCAAATATTACAACACCACCATCATACTTTTCCAAGCTCACAAATTTACTTTTATCACTTGTCATGTGATGAGAGCATCCACTGTCAATCACCCATTCATCTTTTTCTTCAACTCTAGCAGCTAGAGCTTTCTCCACATTTGTGCAACTAGCAGATTCAAGAGGCATTGGATCATTTTCCTTGATAGCAATAAACACCCATTCATCCTCACTTAAATTCCCTTTATTAGATTCATCATCTGTCACACCTTCATCACCATCATAATAACACTTTCTTTGGAATCTAGGCTTGTTAGGTCTTGGCTTAGGAACTCTTTCTAGAAACCTTGAGGAAAAATGACCTATCTTATTACAAGAAAAACATTTAAGAGGAAATTTCCCTTTATACTTACCTTCTCCTCTGGCTACCCTCTTGACAATAAGTGCTTCAAGCTTGTCTAGTTTTCTCTCTTCTTCTTCAATCTCTCTCATTTCCTCCTCATACTTGGACATTTTTCTAGATCTTTCTCTTAGATCATATCTCTATTTATCTTTTCCAGAGATAGTAGCTTTGAATGCAGATTCTATTTTAGGAAGAGATTCACCAAACTCACTTAACTCAAAAGTAGTAAGCTTACCAATCAACACGTCTCTGGTTACATTTGTGACAGTTTGAATCTCCTCAATAGCAGTAGCTTTGTGTTTGTATGCAGCAGGCAAGGATTTGATAACTTTAGCAACAATCTCTAATTCTTCCAATGTTCCACCAACACATCTGATACTACACACAAGTTCATTCACTCTCTGCATGAAAGAAGTGATTTTCTCATCTTCACCCATTCTCAACATTTCATATTTCCCTTTCAAGCTTTGTAGCTTAGCAATCTTCACATGGGTATCACCTTCATACAAAGTTTCCAACTTTTTCCAGATTTCATAAGCAGTCTTCAGCTCCATTACATTTGTCATCTTGGAATCAGTCAAAGCACTCAACAATGCTTCCTTAGCCCTGATATTGTACTCGGCTTCCTTAATCTCACTTGCAGTAGAAGGACCATTCTATGGGATGATATACCTATTCTTTGTAATTGTCTAGTAAGGTTCGCCAATGCATCTCAGATGACACTCCATTTGAGTCTTCCACAGAGAATAATTAGTTCCATCAAATCTTAGACTATCCTTCTTATATGTCACCATCCCAGATCACTTCAAGCTATTAAACTTCTTCTGAGGAACCTGCTCTGATACCAATTGTTGGCAACACAAGGGAAGACAACTGAGAGGGGGGGTGAATTAGTTGTCACAAAAATTATACAAATTAAACTTATTCTCAGATCTGATATATAAACATGAAAGCATAAACAATCACCACATCAAAAACACACATAACACCAATATTTTTTACGTGGAAACCTTGTTAGGGGAAAAACCACGATGGAGGTTAATCCACGAGATTATACTCTGTTAAAAGTATTATAAATGGGGAATGCACATGCATTTAGACACACTACCTAGAGCTCACTACTCAAATACAAAAGGCTTACTTCCTAAAGAAAGACTCACTATCTTACAGTCACATTTAGATTACATCCAGAAGAACTTGAATTGAGAAAATAGCATTTTCTAATACCTGATTACAGTTTTGGTTAATCACATAAACACTTTCTTCTACTCACTCTTCTTCACACTTTACTTCTTCCTTCGGAAGATTAGAACATTATTCGCACACAACACTCAGCATACATCACACACCACACCTTCAAATGGTATAAACAATCTATCATATATATCCACAACAAAGGATAACATCAACTGCATGTTGGCCCAACAAAATATAAAATGTGTACAAATTGTCAGCACAAATCAATAAAAAATTATCAATGTGCACCAAACAATGTTGGCCAAAACAACATGTCTCAAACACAAAACACCTTAAACAATTATGCCTCGAAGATCTGCAACACGCTACAATCACCCTATCGGCCATGATCATGAAAAACATGAACTCACAAAAGAAAAACACCAATCACGAACACAACGATCAATGCAAACCAACAACACAGATAGAGCACAATCTAGAAACATCCACAAGCATCATGAATCACCATAGAAGCATCCGCAACAAATAAAATTACTAGAATCACATCATCTTCTTTTAGGAACACCAACTAAAGCAACAAAACAACTGTCAAAACATAGATACTCATAACTCAATCAAATCTTCATGCGAACCTTTGAAACTTCATGTGGATAAACTAGATATACTTGTCAACAAACCCTTTAATCCACAACCTCTTATCATCAATAGATTGAGCTAGCCACCATGCTGAACTTCACTGCACCATTGACAACCTGCAACTTATTTTATTATAATTTTCTCAATATCCTCGACATATACAACCTTAAAGACATTAATGCCAATAATGTTGACATCAATGACAACCACAAATCAGCAATATCCAACAAATTCAAGTTACAGGAGAGATGTGGGATAAAAGATTGAAGTGGAGAAATGCATATTGAAATTAATTGAAATTGATTGAAATGAGAGAGATAAATGAGATGATTCATTGTATGATGTAGGTTTAGAATTATATTTAAAATGGATTTTCAAACTAATGGTTGAATGATTAAATGAATTAAATGGATTAAATGATTAAATGATCTTATGTATTTAAATTATTTAATGAAATATGTAAATGGATAAAGGTTCATGTCTGAGTATTTTGACGATTAATGCAAAATGGAGTAATATGAAATGGATAAGTGACTAAATATGCAGATGGATAAATGGATAAATGACTGACTATGCAGATGGATAAATGATTATAAATGCATTGATGAATGAATAGAAGAAAGTATTTAAAAGAATTAATTAAACAAATAATAATATCCATTTAATTAATAGACAAAAAATAGGATGATTGTGAGGAAATTTTTTGATTGTCTACATTTTTCCCCTCTTTGATATAATGTTGTTTATCGCATTGTGTCAAAGAAAAAGATATGCCCCAGTGAAAGTAGGATGAGGAAGGATGACGAGGAGGTAGTGGTATGCCCCCTCGAGAGCCCCCTCGAGAGGACATGCGGGTTCAAAGAACATGAGTGTGCTCTCTAAATGGATGAGAGGACTAGAAGATGAAGGAAAAAATGATAGAGGAAAATAGATAAGGATGATGAAGAAAAAATGAAATGATGAAGGAAATGGATGATGGAAGAAATAATAGATGAAAAAAAAGAGAGATATGAAGGAAATGAAGGTGATGAAGCTTCTTGCGCTTTACAAAGTTCTTTATCATCATAGAGCAATAAAATATGATAAATGGACAACAAACACCATGGTATGACATAGACCAACGTGTGCAAGGTCATCCATCTGTAAAACAAACAGTCACAGACAAGGAATGTACTAACTCATACTAAGGGAAAAGTTGCCTGAGTCTTTTTGTCAAGAAAAACCACAGACAAACAATCAAATAAAAGATGAGTCATGAGACATCATCACTCCTCTAAATCCTTCGTGGGACATCCCTAGGTGGATAGTAACATGACCAAAGAAATACAAAAGATAAGACAAAATAGACCAACAAGGTCAATAGACATTCAGATTGTTTGCCAATAAGTGTTTGCCAGTGTGTTAAGGACGAAGTGAGTGACGGGTAGACTATTTTGACAAGGCCTGGTTTTAGGAGAAGAAACATGTCGTATAAGATGTCAAGTCTAGTTTCGATCATGCAACTACCTATATAAAGAAAATGAAAAAGAGTGACAGTGACAAGGTCTGGTTTTAGGAAGGACACATCCTGTATAAGACCATTGGTTGTCATCAATTTGACTGGTTTGATTGATTTGACAAATGACTGATTTGACTTGGAGACTTGTTGGCTTGCTTGTCTTGATTCGGGATTTGTGTTTGAAGTTCAAATGATTATGTCACGTCTGAGTTGACTGTGTCTAATTTATTTTGACTGACTTGACGAACCCTAAAAGACTGCCCTAGAGGGCCTCGGGGGTTCATCGACAAATGACCTTGCCTACGTAGTAATGCGCAGAGACCTCGTAGTTCGACATGACCCTTGACTTTGTTTCAATGACAAAGGACCAAATCATGATTTTATTTGACAACACCTAAAGACTGACCTAATGCCTTAGGGGTACATCAACAGATGGCCTAGCCTACATCCAATCACAGAGGCAACGTAGTTCGACAATGACAAAGACTGACATGACTAACTTTGACTCTGTTTTTGGCATTTTTTGAAAGTTATCTAAATGTTTTTGGGTTTTGACATGTTTTAAATTTTTTTGTCTTTTTGAAGTTTTATAATTTTTTTGGATTTTTTCGTTTTATGATTTTTTTGTCTTTTTGTAGATATTTGATGTTTTTAGAGTTTTGTCATTTTATGATTTTTTACTCTTTTGAAATGTTTTGATTTTTTTTGGTCTTTTTGTGGATATTTGATTTTTTCATCCTTTTTGGAATGTTTTGATTATTTTGTCTTTTTGGAATGTTTTGATTTTTTTGTCTTTTTGAAATGTTTTGACTTCCAATGACAAGTGTAGAATCCAATGAAGCCCAGTGTTAGGAAATTTCCCCCATTTGGGTATAAGACTAACCATTAGGAAAGGGATGGGACAGGGATGTATTATGGATGGAAGATGGAGGAAAAGGAAAAAGACACCAACCGCTTGGAAGTCATGATAGAGATGACAAGACCTGACGATGGTTGTGAAATGAGAGATGATGGAAGGAAAAGGCATTATTTTGGATTAGGGTGGAAGACTAGATAGAGTGATAGTAGATGACAGAGCAAAGGTTGACTACACATGACACCTGTTTTCCAGGTTTTCACCAAGGTACTTATCCAAAGCACCACTGACGTGGTTTTCACTATTGGACATAATTTTTCTCTTTACTATTTTTATGACTTTTTTGTTTTTTCTTTTTCTTTTTTTGTATTTTTTGACTTTTTCTCATTTTTGGTATTTTTTAGGACCTTTTCTCCTTTTTTTGTATTTTTTTAGCGCTTTTTCTCTTCTTTTTTTGTATTTTTTTAGGACTTTTTCTCTTTTTTATTTTTATTTTTTCAAGACTTTTTGACAAGAGCTCTCTGAAGCTAGGTATAGAATTGATAAATGCTAGATCCATAGATTGCCTTGAGGATGCCCTGATCCTATTTGGATGACCATGTTGGATGAAAGGACCCAATCTGGATGATGAGTGCAAGTGGTAAATATGATGGACGATAGATGTGGTGGAGGAAAGAGGCTAGGGTAGGATCCCTAATGTGCACACTACATGGTCCATCAGGCTTCAGATGAAAAGGAGCTTGGGTGACCAATGAGCTAGAGTACGTGAAGGGGTCGATGTCAAAGGTCCATCAAAAAACATCACCAATGGAGGGATATGATGGATATGTGAACATGGACAGATGGAATGGAATATATGGTATGAGAGTGATGTGGATGGATACCTTGAATCAACGAGCTCTTTTTTTGACTTTGTGCTTTGATAGATGCCCCTAGTAATTTTTGGTGGAGAGGTATAATTGGAGATTGACTTTTGCTTGCTTTTTTTTAATTTTATTTTTTATTTGTCCAATAGATTTTTATTTTGGCTAGGGAATTGTCTTGATCTTCTTTTGTTTTTGATTTGTCTAATAGCTTTTTATTTTTTCTAGAGGACTTGTCTTGATCTTCTTTTCTTTGCATTATATCTTTTGATTTTTTATCTCCTTTTAAAAATAGCTCATTCATTGGAGCTTTGTCTTTATTCTTTTCTTGAGCTATGACTTATTGATCCCTATCTATGATGTGGATGGATGTGAGTGAGATGGATAAAATAGGCGGAGTGATAGGAATGTCCAGTGGACAAACGGGGTGGTGATGCCATCAATGGAGTCTTTGGGACTATCCTTTTCGGTACTACTAATGTTAAAGGAAGCTTTTGTTGGTGTAATTAATTAATTAATTATTACACTAGCATAAGTTAACTTAGGTCATAAATCATTTAGTCTTAGGTTGCAATCATTTAATAAATGGGATAATATTCCCTTTCCTAGTTTGTGGGATAAGATTCCTTCTAGAACTTATCTCATCATTTAATGATCATCTAGATAGGGTTCACATGTTGTTAGATCAAGACACATGGCAACATCTCATGCATATTAGGGTTTACCTCTTGCCTATATAATCAGGCATCTTGTTCATTTTTAAATATCATATCAATAGAATCTTTAATCAGCATTCCATTGTTGCAACACTTCTCTTTGTGGTTGATTATCTTTCATGGCTAAAGTCCTGCATTGAAGATTCCAGAGCTTCAGGGGCTGTGCAATTCATCATCTCAACATGGTATCAGAGCTAGTCCATTGAAACATCAACCCTAGATCTAGGAAGTTTGGAGTGCAAGATTCGTGCAGGCTTGGAGTTTTATGTTGCAGGCTAGTTGGTTCTACCCGGGAGCCAAGCTGATTTCTGGTGCAAATCAGGCTCTCTCCAACCTCTCCATTGCGTCCATAAGGCCTCAAAACCCATAGATCGCCTGTTCATTTGTCAAAATCGGAGTAGATTCAACCAGGAGCCTTTGAGGTATGATCTAGGGTTTGCAATTTTTGTACAAATCCGTACATGTTTGAAGAAAAAAACCATCCCTCTCTGTCCTCCATCAAGGCAAAATTTTTTTAGAAAAATCAAAAAAATTATTGGCTATTTTTTGGGCATTTTTTTATATAGTTCTCGGCAAAAATCAAAATCTGCAGAGTTCGACCTGCAAATTTATTCACCCATCGGCAGAAAAATTAATATTTTTGGCTATAGTTTATGGGGTTTTATTTTCTTCGGTTAGCATTTATAATTTATTCTGCAAGGTTTTAAAACAATTTATATCAGCATTTTATTTTATTTTTGAATTGCAATTTAACTGCAATATTCAAAAATTCTTGTTGGACTCTGCGGACATCAACCGTTCCACCGTCAGTTGCTGTCACTGCTCGCGTCACCCATGTCGGAGTCCATTCCCGGCCGTCGATGCCTCCAGCAACGCTCACCGACCAAGCCCCCGCCGACCGCTCACGGTTCCATCACTGACCGTAGGCTACGCCGACCGACTGTCCGACGCCACCAACAAGCCACCGTTCCCGCCACCGGCCCGCCACTCTGACGCCGCCCGAGCGGTGGTGTTTTTTTTCACTGTGAGCGCTCAGCCCATGGTCCTATCACCGACCAAGGGCCTTATTTTTTAAGCCCTAGGTGCTCTATTTTTGTGCCCAGTTAGCCAGCATCACATCAATCAAGCAGAATTCTTCTGGAAGCCATATCTTCTGCATACGGTATCAAAAATTCGTAAACGATATACTGTTGGAAAGCTATTGAAGTCTACTTTTCAGTGGTGCACTTTATTTTTCAAGATTTTTCTGCCATCAAATATTCAAGTCAACTGAAGTCAACCCTCCATTCTGGACTCAGAAGCACATATCTTCGCATCAGATTGTCGAATTTCAGAGATTCCAGTGGCATTCGAGAGATATTTCAGTGGTTTTTTTTTCATCAGCCCAATCACCTTCTTTGGTTTCAGCTCCAGGTATCCTTTTTTTTGGTTTTTTGATTCTTGAGACATCTTGAAGATTGAAGAAGAATTTCTTGATCTCAGAGGCATATTCTCAGTTGCATATCTATTTGGAAGTCTTCTATTTGTCGTTGAAGGTTCGTTTCTTTGTTTTCTTGGAGAAATTTTTGTTATGGGGCTTGCATATTATTCTCCTTTGGTTATGTTGCACAAGGGTAACTATTCACAATGGCGAGATGGGATCTGCCACCATCTTCAGTCACTTGATCTATTGCCTCATCTATATGGTATAGTTCCCCGCCCAAGTGAAGGTATTTGTGAACTTGCTTGGAGTTGCAGCAAGTACACTATTTTGGAAATCATTGCGATGCAAGTTGATTGCAATGTTTTGAGATCTATTGATCATTGTGATTGTCCTCACATCCTTTGGATTAAGCTTTGGGAGATCTATGGAGATTCAGACACTCCACCATTCCCCGATGATCATGATTCAGAATGTCTTTCTTCATATCAAATACCCCATGATGCTATTGTTATGCAGGAAGTTGATTACCTTGATCTTTCCGAAGAGGTTGAAAAGGTTCCTTTCAGTGCTTCTTCTTCATCAGAGACAATTGGTATCCCTTCACATTCAGTGATTCCTTGTCCAGAATCATTGATTGAGGCCTCCACTATCATCATCGATTAGGACACATTCAGTTTTTTAGACTTGACATCACATGATGGCTTCATTTCAGGTATCACTGACTTGGCTACTTCTACAGGTTTGGAGGAAATTCTTGAGGGGATATCACTCCTCTATTCAAATCACACCTTGGAGAGTTTTCTTGAGTATCCACATTCCTTTGTCTCAACCTTGATTGGGAATTCAGAGACCATCTTGGAGGCACTTGGTTTCTCTTCACATATTTCATATCTGAGACTTCTTCCTTGTTATTCCATTCAGGATTTGAGGTTTCTTTAGCATCCACCATTGGATTTGCTTCTTCCTAGCAGGAGATTTGTGGTTTGGACACCTTCGTTGCTTCAGACTTCCTTCAGTGGTTTTGAGGACACTTCATTCAAGGGGGGCTATCAAGTCTCCATCACATCCATCATATCCATTCTATCTTTGTCTTTGGATATTGTTCAGCATCAGTTTCTGCATCATCCTGATTTGTCACCCTCTTCATTGTTTGGGACTATGGCATTTTCATCATCAGGAAAGGAGACAGTTGAGCAGAGTTCAGAGACATCATCATCCATGTTCATTCTCCCTTCCTTCAATTCCTATCTGGAATGGGAAGCATCTTTGCACTTGCAGTTGGTTTTGTTTCTTCCGAAAGGGAGACAAGTTGTTTGTCGGCATTGGATCTTATTTTGTCTTCAGACACTTACCTTTTTTGCAGGTGATATCATCTTCTAGGGGGGCTATATAGTCTCTCTATTGTATCCATGTGACGGATGGTGTCCTTGGGGGGTATTTGGGAGTCCTCCATCCTTCCCATCCTATCTCACATTTTTTCTTTTTCATCTCCTTTTTGAGAGGGGTTTTGTTCCTACTGGGTTTTCCCCTTTTTCTCTGGTTGTGGGAGATTTTTCTGCATCTTCATGTACATGGGTACCTAACATGGCCTTGTAGCCGAGACCCATCATCATCTTTGCATAATCATTGCATTTTCCTCCCTAAGTTGCACTTATGGGGGGTGTTGGTGTAATTAATTAATTAATTATTACACTAGCATAAGTTAACTTAGGTCATAAATCATTTAGTCCTAGGTTGCAATCATTTAATAAATGGGATAATATTCCCTTTCCTAGTTTGTGGGATAAGATTCCTTCTAGAACTTATCTCATCATTTAATGATCATCTAGATAGGGTTCACATGTTGTCACATGTTGTTAGATCAAGACACATGACAACATCTCATGCATATTAGGGTTTACCTCTTGCCTATATAATTAGGCATCTCATTCATTTGTAAATATCATATCAATAGAATCTTTAATTAGCATTCCATTGTTGCAACACTTCTCTTTGTGGTTGATTATCTTTCATGGCTAAAGTCCTGCATTGAAGATTCTGGAGCTTCAAGGGCTGTGCAATTCATCATCTCAATAGCTTTCACATCCTTAATGACTTGGAAAGGTGCCTTAGTAGAGGCGACAGTAGAAGATGCATATCCTAGCCAGGGTAGGTGGGATGGAAGGATGATGATTGGATATCCTCAGTGGGGTCATGTTCAAAGAGTGGGTTATCATAGATGTCCTAGTCAAACAAGGGGTTATTATAGATATGAAAAGCTTGAGTGGAAGTAGATATGGCAAAGGTAGGTGTATCATCAGGATCCCAAAAGGTTTCAATCCAAGCACAACCATATTTTTGCATTCCTTTTGTAGCTATCTTGACATTAGCGTTGGAATTTTGAACCTTCTTAGTGACATTAACATTATCCATATAGTATTCTCCACATCCCATATCATGGACCTGGATCTTGGGGTTTGATGGGAAGGTAAATGGAGCGAATGAATTGGTTAATAAAGATGGATAATGTAGCAAGATGATGAGGCCTCTTGTTTGATAGGAACTTGGAATTGAGTTAGGACAATTGTGAGGACAACTTTTGAGTGTCTACAATACCAACTTGCAATGTGGAACATTCTAAGCTAACAAAGATGAGCACCTTGTCCAATTAGGTAAGGATAATTTCATAAGAAAATATAGATGTAATTATAATAATTGGAATTGTTGTAAATGGAAAGGCTACTCTAGTGGTTAGGTAATTCCTTTTATCCTTGAAACTCACACTAACCACAACATTAGTCTATACATATGGCTCTTACGTTGAGCTAGATTAAAGTCCAAGTGGCAATAATAGAGTTTCTTAAGATCTTAGAGCATAGAGAAAGGGTCCTTTTGTACATCAACACCCCAACTACATTTAATCAGCCCTATGTTTCTCCAAATGACTCCCATGATAAATATGTTAAGTTCAATATACAATAGACTCCAAAGGTATACTTGGAAATGTTTTTGCATGTATCCCAATGATTGTTGATATATTTTACACCTCTTTTCTAATAAAGGTATGGATAGTACATAATTACATGTTGGATTCTAGAGCTTCCAACAATGTAATGCCACTAGATACCATGAATAGATTAAGCTTTAAGGTCTTGAAATCCAATAGAAAGTGTTATACAATGGACTCCTAAGAAGTCATTGCCATTGAGATTGTCAAAAATGTTGAAGTGTAACTTGTTGCATACTCAAGTAAATATTTCTCTATGGATATAATCATCATTGATTGTCAAAAAAAGTGGGGTATGATGCTTTAAATAAAATAGGCAACTTCCTTATATGGTATCATTCAAATAGATCTATCTTGCACTACTATACTAATGAAAGAAAAATAGGTTTGATTCTATAGAGAAAATAAGATACTATACATTGAGAAAAATCTAGATAAGGCAAAGAATGGGGTATGTTACATGGATGTTTTTTATTAGATAAGTAACATTTATAGGGTGTTGTACCCTTGAAACAAAAAGCCACAAGGGCATAGATCAGAGTAGCAACTTTATAGCATAGAAAAAATAGACCAGAGACAACAAATAAACAAAAAAAAATAGATGCCAACAACAAAGGAAATGACTACAAAAAATAACCAACAAACCCCCTACTTGGAAATGTTCTCCCATTCCTCCATGAAGAATTTGAAAACATTCGTCTTGTGTTGGTTGGAACTAGGATTAGTAGAAGTGTTGTGTTTTTTTTATCTCCTCCTGGAGCACCAAAGCCAGAGTGACAACAAAGTGATGGATCATTTTGAGGGTGAAGCAAGTAAGGTGATTAAGCTTCCTTTCAAGAGTATTCACATGTGTCATCAAAGCATTGAAATCTTGGGTTGTTTTCTCATAGTTATGGCTTATCTCCTATTTTTTTCTCATGAGGGGGGGTGGAGTCTGAGGTGGAGTCCTCTGTGATCATTTTATTAAGCTTAGGAAAATAGCTCAGACCATCAGTGAAGTCCTCAACATCCTCATCCATATCATCTTTGTTCTTATCATTTTTTTTGTCCTATTCAAAATCACGTAAAATTTCATCGACAATGACCTCAAGCATCTGCTTACCAGCCAATTTGTGGGATCTTCTCACACTGGCAGTCTTAGAACCAACATTAGGGTCAGTAATTATCATTTTCTCCTCATCACAAGTGTTATTAGTATTCACATCATCCTCCTCATGCTCATAGTTTTCTTCTCTGACAAAGAAGGTGATGGAACTCTTCTTATTGTCTGAGGTTTTCTTCATAGCATGCTTGCCCAAATTTTTAATAGGATAATTTTTAAGCTCACAAAGCCCCACCATCGTTGGCTTCTGGCTCTGAGCTTGGATACTTTTTCTCTTATTATTATAATATTTGGCCAAGGGTTTGGTGTTAGATCTGGGAGTGGACCAATTGGTAGGAGGATTTAACTTATGCTTGGCACTAGGTTTGGTAGAAATCACTTTGCGGGGGTTATGGGGAGTTTCTTCGAGGGGTTGGCAACAAGTTCTTTTTCAACAAGACTAGCACAAATTGGTTTGGGAGGGTAAAGTGAAAGGTGGAAATGGTATAAATGCAGGATAAGACCTTGGTGGAATGTGACATAGATGTTAAGCTAGTTAACTTTATGGGATATTATAATGATATTATAAACCTTGTTGATCTTGATCAATGTCCTCAACCACATTATTTTAAAAAAATACTTAGAACATGCATTTTGAAAGTGCTTGTTCCAAAGAAGGAAATGGTGTAGGAGTTCTTTTCATGTCACATGATGACACATATTATAAATTCACTTTCATGATAAATTTTGATTGCACCAATAATGCAGTTGAGTATGAAGCCTTATTTCCTAGCTTGAAAATGGCTTCCAAATATGGGATCAAGTACTTGAAGGCCCATAGTAATTTGGAGCTCATATTGTCTCATATTAGAAGTATATATGTTGGCAAAGAAAAGAGACCAAGGATGTATAAGAATGTTGTATGGGATGCTATAGAAATATTTGAAGCCTTTGATATCAAGTTTCAAGATAGAAATGAGAATATTATAGTTGATGCCCTTGCTATCCTAGTTTCAAAATTTGATGCATCTTTCACTTCATCTCAGGGTAGTTGTAGTGTAGAATTTCTCACTAGACCCAATATTATAGATTATACTTACAATTGATAAGTATTGATGATGACAAAAATATCTATCTTGAATTTCATCAACCAATTTAAGGAACAAATTGTAGAGTAGCGATGCCTGGTAAAGGAAGAAGATGGGAAAAACTCTCTTTGGCAATGAGATCATCCAAATTAAGAATTTAAGACCATCCCAAGAGGTCTTGTGGCCCTAGAGAGGATGCTTGATAATGTTGATTATTGTAGAACAAGGAGCAAGCATGTCAAGAAAAAAGATGTGGAAGGTGTTAACTTAGGAACTGAAGCAACTCTTAGGATGATATTGTTGGATCTCAGTTGTGTTCATGGTTTGTTCATGGTTTGTCCTTGATGACAAAATCACTTTCTTGGTTCTCATGGTCTGACAGTTTCAGATTTGGTCTTTCGGGATCTTTATGCTTTGACATGATACATATTTGATTACTCTTGGCTATTACACATGGTTAATCATTATGATTCAGGTTCATGTTGATTCTCATGAGAATTTTGGTTCAGTGTTATGAATGCTATTCTTTTGCAAATGATTATGATTATATTGGACTGACAGTGTTGATAAGGTTTGGTTCAGGTTTTTCAGATGGTGTTCATTGTGACAGGGCTTGCATTAGCTTCTGTGATAAACGATATTGTTATCTTGATAGATTGGCCCTTTCTTTATTGCATGACAGGTATATTATTTCAATTGCTCATTATCAGGTTGATCATGGCATCATTGACAAGATTCATTTGATTATGTCTTCATGGCATGTTTTCATTCTATTGATCTTCATGGCTGTCTCATAATTATTTTGGTGTCAACGGTTATGATACATTATTTGACACATGGCATATTGGGTTGGAATTATATTAATGCTCTCTTTGGCACTTGAGTTTGAAATTTCATTTGGCATCAATGGTACATGAGATTACTATACACTCTTCAGCTTTAGATTAATGAAATTGTTACCTTCACATGATCAGGTATATTGATTCAAGGCATATACAGATGATGGTAATGTTTATGGCAATACGGTTTCAGTTGGTATGACTTATTGTTGATAAATATGGCACATATCTTTGGTTCATTGCTTATTTATATTGCTTTATCAACCATTTACTTTGTCTCTCGCAGTTTGGTTATTGTTTCAATGGCTCCATGAAACTTGGATTAGTGACATCATTGCTCTAAAGCCATCATGAATTCACATTTTGTTTGAAGGCATTGTATTCACCTTGGTTCAGGTATCTCACTTATTTGATGGTTTTTATTGGCTCACATGGCATATAATTTTTATCATTTTTACTTGGAGTCTTCTATGCCCAAGTATTGACTTTATAGTCGGCATCCAAAGGCCAGTGTTTATCTTTATTATTCAAAGCCTTTTCACTTTTTACATATGATATTAATTGATCATTGGCATGCTAATGTTTGTGGAGTCGTGGTCATCAATCAGGCTGAGTAGAAGAAGTGTTAGTGCCTTTCGAGGATTTACAACTTTTGGTGGAAATTATATGTTGAACAATATATGAGCTGAGTCAATGTAGAAAGGCACGAATATATGAAGGTATTGAAATTTCAAATAAGATATATGATATTTAGTATGTATCAACAACTTGTATGCAAATTATGGAGGTAATGATAATGTCGACTTTGTTTATCTCTTTGGCACTTTATTTATATATTTGAGTCAGTTGAGCATAAAGTATTGGACAGTCGAAGGCTGAGAATAACCTTGTATTGTTCATGACTCTTGTGGACAATAATATACACGTGGATAGTGTGACTTGGCATTTGAGTTGGTAATAATATTGTCGGTGTTTTTAGTCATGCACACGGATTTCAAATGATATAGGATATCATTCCATTGTGGACTTCAAATCTCATTATGATATTAAAAATTCATCGAATGACTTGATGAAAGAATAGGGAAAAATGATATTGCATTTTTATTATTTATGGGTTTGGAACCCTAGCCATGTCGCCGCCATGAAGGAAGTGCAACTGTTGTTTTTTTATTGATTTGTTGGCTGTAATGGCTTTGATAGGAAGAAAAATCAGTGGAGTATGGAAGCTATGCATAATGCGCTTCATTGACTGAGAGCTCAAAGGTAGAAGAAGATTCTCTGGTGTCTCAACAGATGGGTTAGTAAATTCATCATGACAGAATTTCATGCACTATTTTTTATTTTGTTTTCTTCAGAATATCAGGTAAACCTACCTATCTTTATTGAATGCTTTCAAAGGGTATTCAAATTCAAGGTTGGTCTGAAATCTTTCCATCATTTGGTGTTTACATTTAGCAAATAACAGTTACTGGTTTTCTTGCTCGAATCAGAAAAGGTATAAGCATTTTTATGTGTCAAAAGTTAATGCATTTTAGTTACTGGTGAAATAAGTCATGTCCTGATAAAATAATGAAGATCTGTGACTTTTGGTTGCAGGGTAGTCATGCATTTTGAAAAATATGTCAGTTTCATTACAAAAATGATGGATTCTACATATAGAATTTCTAAAAATAGTTTCAAATGGTTATTTTATTTTTAATGAAGATCTGGGTTTTGTAAAAACTATTGTAGTTTGAAAAGGGAGCTTTGATTTATTCTTGTCAGAGTTTATTGCAGCCTACTGTATAGGCGTTACTCATGTTAATCCATCATTTTTCGATCATCATTCTACTGGTTCATATTCTAAAAATAGAATGGGGGTTTCAAATTCCTTTGAAAAATGAAATCTATGAAGATTTTTTTGTTGGTAGACCTATATTGGAAAATATATATACACAGTTTTTTATCACTATGAAAATAAGGAGGTGATTCTATGATATCATAACTTATTGTTGTATCAAAAATGAAATTGTGAAAAAGCTCTGTAATAAAAGTTTGAAAACATGATGCAGAGTAATATTATAAAAAAAACCTTGTTTATTTAATGTTTTAAAGATTCATGTTGAATCTTTAGGGTATTAGATAGAGAGGTATGTGTGAGCTAAATGAAACAGAGAGATCCTCTGTGTTATTGTAATTATGTAATCTGAAAAGGGGTTGGTGCTTCTTGAGATTGGTGTCTCTAAATGAGGGGTTGGTGCTCCTTGATTCGGTGCTTAGAAATTGGCCTGTAAGGCATTGTAAGCTGTGGTTTTTGAAGTTAAGCCAGTGAGGCAGTTTAGGAGTTGTTTTTCTACCCTAGGAGAGTTTTCCACTCGACAAATTCTTTGTCTTATGGTCTCTTTTTTTTGATGTCATAATGCTTCTTGATTGTGATAATTTTGTGAGTATCAATCTGAGCATTGTTGAATGTTAGTTTCCTCATCTCTGAAAATGGTTATATCAAAATGTCTTGCACAAGTGTTCTATCATTGTTGAAAGTTTTGATTCAATAAAAGGTATTTGTTTGATTCATAACTCAAGAATTGTTATAATGTGCTTAAAGTTTTTCTTGTGTCATTTTCTTGCACTATTGTTGTAGTGTCTTATAAAGCTGCATTGAAATTAGTTGGTTAAGAAGTGATTCAATAATGTTGGTCTTCATTTACACAGTCTTATGAGTTGCACATGTACTGTCATCATGCTTTGTTTGTTAAACATTGTCAATCACAATTGTTTTGGAAAATGCAAGATATCTCACTCAAATCATATTGGCATAAGTTGTCTAATGAACTGAGTTGATGTTGTCATATATTTATTTACCCCTTTTCATAAATGCTTTCAAAGTAGTTACTCTACTCTGTTGTCAATAGATAGGATATTAGAATTAAAAGTCTTGGTCCAAGTTGAAAAAGGTTTAGACGCTAATTCACCCCCCCCCTCTCAGTGTTTGTCCATAACTCCAACAGATCTACCTTGGTAAGAGGCTTAAACTAATAGATAAATAGATATTTATGCACTACTAAAATATTATAAGATATGTTTACCTAGTTGTATGATTAGCTAAAGGCATACATAGAAGACTTATTTTAACATACCATTCCCTTGAAACTAAAGAAGGAATATAGATAAGAAATACTTTTCTTAGTCATATAATGACTTGAAGGCATGTAGAGAAGGATTTTTTTAGCATACAAAGAACCCCTAATTACATTTGAGTAGCCTTATGGTTCTAAATCTTGCAAGTTTAATAATCATTAGAGTGTCTAATTTGCAAATCATGAAGAGGTAGCCAATGTACACAAAATATTTGTAGCTATATGTCTACTTTGCTAGTTTTAAATTTATAGGAAAACTATCTAGCTATCAAGTGTGACATGTTCTTCTTAGCTTAGAGTTTTCTTTCATTGTGTTTGCTAGTGTGAATGTAATATTGATTTAATAAGTGTCACAATACTTCATAAAATTAAAAACATTTTGTGTAATGGTAATTTCCTTATGTATATGAATTTTTGGAGAGGAATTATTAAGCACACTCATTTATAGGTATCATATATATTTTTTCATTTTGATGTCTTGTGTCTTCTATTAACTATGACTCTATAACCAAATATAAGGCACAAACCCTATAAGTGTTTGATCCTTGATACACTTAAAATGAACAATGTCATTAACCAATTTAGTTTAGGAGTAGGGGTTAGTTTGTATGCCTTTGATGGTTTAGTATTTTAACCAAGGAAATATCTCTAGAAAGACTTTAAGGATTTCTACCTTATGAGAACCATATCTTACATACCCACATCTTGTAATGTCACAATAATGTTCTCATCAACATAATAGAGGTTATACATGTAGTAGGTTATTCCTTGGTCTAATCACAACTTTTGGAACCAAGCATATATTGAATACTATTATAGTTTTCTTAATTTTTTATATATTTAGTTGTGACTAAATCTTGTTAAATATTACCTCTATAAACACTCTATTGATTCTAGCAAAGACCAAACCGAAGGAAATATTATTCACTCTAATCAATTGGCCTATCATCACTCACTCTTTGTTGATGAGTTGGTCTATCCAACTTCAAGAATAGCATGTTATCGGTCTTAAAGTGGATTGATCCATATAGAAGTGTGAGTAGCAATTTTGGGACCTAACATAATAAATTTATTGCCAAGGAAGAATTATCCAATACTAGTGAAGTGTTGATTTAAATCATATTTCGCAGACCTTGATATTTCAAAACTTGTGCAACTTTGTGTTTTATTTGTGTAGTTTTGGAACCTATCAACTTAACTAGCATAATGGCGTTGTTGTTAGGTTTGTGAATTATTGCTCTTAGATTTAAGACCCTAGTAATCCAATACTATATACTTTTTATTGGGTAAGCTGGTAGTCTTTCAACTTACACCAATATAATGATACACACTACCTAAAAGGCTAGAGGAAAGTGAGTTCTCATTTGGTACTTCATATTTGAGTTGTTAGGAGAAATGTTTTCTTCCAAGTGAATAATGGTGACTATGTTTCAATCCAATCTTAATCAATTTACAAATTAGAAGAATTAGAAATGGAAGGAAGAAGATAAACCAAATACCAACAAGAACAAGATGAAGCCACAACTCATTCAAAGAGACAAAAACAATGTGGAAGATTATAAATAATGGTAAGTCACTTAGACCTACCTATCAAAATTTAGAATTAGTTACTTTATGAAAAAATAATGCATTCATATATGTAAGAGATCGAAACCTAAATACTTTTTAACCATTATTTGATAACATCATAAAAAAAAAAAAAAAAAATAATGGTCTAATTATGAGATAAAAAGAGAAGATATATTTGTTGGGAGTAGAAAGGTGTGTAACATGATTTTTGAGTATTTGTAAATTTGTGACATGTAGTACTAGGATTTTATGACTTACTTTAATGGCCACTATCCCACCTCTCTCTATCTAACATATAGATATGGAGTTTAATATGATTGCCTAATATATCTCCTTAAAGAGGACATATCAAGGAGGTTTCACACTAGTCAACTTACAAAAATATTAGATATAAATTTATGATATGGCTATTGGAAAAATAAATGTGAAGAAAATCCTTGATGCAGGTTTGTAATATTTTAATATGAGGTATCAAGAAATTATTGACTAATATCCCCTTTATCCCGACATATAATTTAAATAATAAATTGAGTAGTGAATGGGAAAAAAATGAGCTATTAGAAACTCAAAATTCTACATTTGAATATATCAATAGTCTCTTGATGATAAAAAAAGGGATGATTTCCCTTATGATGATTATAAAGAGGGTTTTGATAATAAGGAATCTTAGATACAAATAAATGATATGCTTATTGAGAGAAAATTAAAGGAAAAAATTAAGTTACTAGAAGCTAAAAGTGTTGAACTAAAGCATGCACATACCCTCTCAATAAACAAAGAGAAATAACTCCTTTGTGAGGAGAATTATGTTGAGATCTATGAAGATGAAGATAATCAATATTGTGACTTAGGATATGACTTCATGGAAGAATATGCGTATAGTGATTATGATACATTTGATTAGGATTTTCAAGGTGAAAATAGTGTTGATCTAGATCAATTTGTTCATTCACAATATTAATCATCCAAGGGAGATAATATAGCTATCCCATAAGTCCAAACCATCAAGTGACAACATCATAGCCCATGCATATGCAATAGTAGTGTAGGTATAAAATTAACATTAACCAATGATAAGGAAAGTGCTTGTACAAAGTGTTACTATTGTTGGATCAAATGGAAATGATACGAACAATGGCAAGGAGAAGCAAAAGGTTAAATTTGAGACAAGGAGTACTTGTGCTCCAAAGAAGGAGATGAAGAAAGAGAGACATCTAGTGCAACAGTGGACAATGAAAAATAAATGTGTTAAAATTCAATGATGAGGTGTAACTAGTCTAGCCCCTACCACTTGAAGTACAATGTGTAGACAAGAAAGAGAAGGAAGAATAAAATTCTCTTTCTTGTAATCAAGTCGTGTGTTGTGTTCCTTATGCAACTAAATTCATCTTCCTACATGATAAAATGGACCTATCATGTGAAGAGTTTGGCCTATAAATGGAAGAGAGATTGTTAAACGTTATGGAGGATAGTTATGAGACCACCATTGAAATTCCATCATTTGATGCTAGTAATGAATTTTTAAATGGATTTTATGATGAAAAATATCTTGAAGTTGTTGATTCTATATTTTTCCATACTCCTATTGAGGATGTAAATGAAAAATTAGTCACATGGAACAAGATGTTACCTGATGCATATGTGAAAACCAAGAAATATATTCAAGATGCATCAATATCAATGAGTCTATACTTTCCTACAAGACCTCTCAAACCTTTCCCCTTGTTTATTTGTATTATACTACTACTATCATGTTTCAAAATAATGAATATGGATAGGAACAACATATACATAATGAAGTTTGGCTATATACTGTTTACTCTGTTCATTTGTTTCAAACAATTCTGCTCTTGGTTCTTAATGTTCTGGAGAATTCGAGAGTATGGAATTGACAAACTTTAAAGTTCGCAACTACAGAGTTCCTGTTAAAGTTAAATTTTGGGAGGAACCCTTCTTGGCTTCAATCGACAAGGATGAATTGCAGAAGGTATTTAAAGTTAAGTGCAGATCTGTTTTAAATTGCATTAAATTTATCATTGGGGAGGATATTTTACAAACGGAGTTGTAAAGGATAATTTTTCCTACGAATTTTCTTTCTATTTTCTTATCGAATATTTTGGACCTAGTTCAAAATTTTGATGTTCTGAAGATTATTGCTAACAAGTTTGTTGTTAGTGCATATTTGGAAAATGATGCCCTGCTAAATAGTGTTCAACAGTATGACTTCACATTGGGAGATGGTTTCATAGGTGGTTTGTTTCCACGTCACCTCTTGTTCCATAAGAAGAGGTATACAGAGATTTTTCAGGGCATGTTATTGTCCACAATGCATGATACTTTTGTGCATCTATATCGGGTTCTCAACAAATATAGATTGGCTATTTATATGGAGGAGATTGATGATTTCAAAAGAAAATTTCATGCAATTTATTTTTTGAGAAGTCATGTCTGTATTCATGATTTGCAACTCTCAGCCATTTCACAAGTTGCTAAAAGAAAGTTTTGCTCAATTATGTTCCTGACATTAACAAAACAGTTCCATCTTATGACCGTCAACATAAAGGAAAGCATGTGGATACTGAAGAAAGTTCGGTTAGTGGCTTTCAAAGAGCTGGAAGCAAATCTGCATCTTTTTAGCATAATGTATGTTTTAAATGTGTAATGGGTTGAATTTTGGCTTAAGGGATACTGATGTACATATAGTCTGTATATTTGGTTTGGGTTTTTTGGTCATCAATGTGGAGCTAGTTCAGTTGTATCGGGAAGGATAAAGAATTGTAAATTTATAAATGACCATTCTGGGCTTTATGGTGATTTGTAAAAATTGTTACTCGGACTATGACTGGGGGTTTTCTTGCTGGCTCTTTCCTACCAGTATGTCCGCCTAAACCAGCAATATGTATTAAAATATTATAAATAAAATTATAAGTGGGCTACCACTTTTGGCTTAAAAAAAAAACATATTACATAAATCATCAGGTCTTCACATGATGACAAATGGAGGTGTGCCTAATGGAATGACAAGTTCACATCCATGGAAGATATTAGTGCAAGTTTAGATGCAATAGAGGCTAATGAGGAAAATTTCAATTATGCATCCATATTTTACTACCTTAAGGATGATCCAAGATATAGGGGTGGTATATTTTTCTTAGAACATGAAATATTCACTTATATGGAATGATAATCACCAAGGAACACCTAAGTTACAATTCTAAAGTTATGTGGTTCTATGAAAATATTAGAATGGTATAGTACTCAAATGTTTGGAATGAAAAATAATATGGAATGTGACATAGTCAAATAGATTTGTTGAATGATATGGTCAAAGTGCATAATACCTCAAGAGATTGGTCAAAATTATTGTAAAGTTGTTGGTTCATGTTACTATGGATTAGCAATACTTATTATAAGTAATGGTTCTACCTTGTACATATTGTGTTTTGTGTGTGTGTGTGTCTATTTGTGAAGTCATGAATCGTATTAGTCATAATAAAGTGTGGTTATCCCAATCCCCTCTATGTGTCCCTTTTTTTAATTTTCTCTTAGAGGTTTGGATTCTCACTGTGTCTATAAGAGCCACACATACCCAACCAAAGCCAATATCATGAATTAATCTAACATTGCAAAAAAATTCTTTATGCCTAGCTCCTTTTTGTATTTAGGCAAAACATTTCTCATCACATATAAGTACTCTGAGAAATATTTATATGGGTTTCCATTTGATAATTTTTCCTATGTTTTTGTCTCCTTCATCCCCCATGTGCCTATTATGTGTTATAAGTTTCCCAAAATACAAAAAGTTAAGTTTAGAGGTTTTTTTGTTCAAATTCCAAATTCCATACTAAGTGTTAAGTTTCAAAATTTCCCATCCTAGCATACCTTTCCCTTGACCTATGATTTCCCCTTATATTTATTAGAGTTTTAGAGATTATCTTACTAACATGATTTCCTCAAACCCCTACACTCTAAAACTTTACATAATGTTGCATTTTAGAGCCACAGTTTTAGTCATCCTTTAATCTAGATGCTTTGAGGGATGATTTACCCATTATCCCTATTCATCTATTTTGAATCATTTTCACTATGTTATGTGTTATAGTTTCAATCATTCTTTTACCTCCATCCTTCATCGCATGAGTTCTATGGTATCCTCAATCTGCACATTCTAACATTCCTCTTCGTATAGTTTTTCAAATTTAGAGATGTGGGAGTACAAATAAAAATATACTTTGAGGACTGGGCTATGAAGTATCCCTAACTCTTGATCCTCAACATTCCACACTATGTTATCTTATGAAGTTCATGAGTTTATACTTATCTCTATTTTCATGCCTTTTGTGATGAATTCATTAGTATTGCTAGTCCTTGATTCTTGATTTTTTCCTTCATGTATCCTTTTGGAGTCAACAATATGGAGATACCTTTATTTTCTTGCTTTTGGGATAAGATATCATGTTTTTTCCGCTTTTATCCTTGATAAGTAGTATGGATTCTATGGTATCCTTGATCCTCAACTCTTGACAATTTCCTTCATATTTATTTTGAGAGTTTGTAATGTAAGGAATTTTTATTTTATTATCTTTGGCATGGGTTATGAGGTATCCTAACCCTGAACCCCAAAACTAGATACAACTCCCATATTTTACACTATTCATTCCTATCTACCTCCCTGCATGATCCAATCACCATTAATGACTAGATTTGATGCTAAAAATAATTCAAGATGGTTTTCTCACCCATAAATAATTATTCATATCAAGGATGCAAATTTATGTGCAACTTTAGATGGTGGAAGATGAGAATGCCATGTTGCCATTAATGAAATGATTGAGTTCCTGACACATTATTTGTATGCAATATCTAAGCCACCATTTTAATGGATTTAGTTGGCTTTTGACTTATTCCACATGCAACATTGATGAAATATATTTCTCAATAAATTCCCATAAGTATTCAGTGTGATATATATGTTAGTTCACTAGTCATTCAAATGGTTGCTCATTTTTCAATTTCCACGCAACTAAAACACCACATAACTTCTAGGGTTCCAAATCTTGCAAGTCTATTTTATATTTGAGAAACACATTTTATAAATCATGGAGAGGTAGTTAATGCATAGTATATTTTTATAACTAGATGCCTCCTTAGCAATTGTGGATCTTCAAGAAGACTTGCAAGTAATGAAGTGTGATAGGTTCTTCTTAGCTTGGAGTTTTCTCTTGCAACATTTGTTGGTATTGAATGAAAATGATTTTATAAGTTTCACAATGTTTTAATACATTGTATGTAATCATAATTTACTTATTGCATGTGGATTTCTAGAAGTTTGGAGAGGGAATATTAAGCAAGTTCAGTTATATACATCATATATCTTTTGTCATTTCTATGTGTTATGTCTTTTATTAATTTTGACTCTATAACCCAATATAAGGCTGGAAGTGTTTGACCCTCCACACACTTAAAATGAGCAATATATTTAACCATGATTTGAGGAGTAGGGATTAGTTTGTATATATTTCATGGTTCAAAATTTTGACTAGGAAAATATCTCTAGCAAGCCTTGATGAATTTATACATTATTAGAATCATGTCCTACATACCCACATCTTGCAGTGTTACAATTATGTTTAATTATCTTAATGGAGGTTATATGTATGGTAGGTTAGTCCTTGGTATACAATTTTTTTGAGACCAAACATACCTTGGATACTACTATAGTTATCTTAGTTTATATATCTTTAATTGTGACTAAATATTATTAAATATTACATTTAGGAACACCATCTTGAGTCTACCTGAGCCCAAAGTGAAGGAGATATCATCTTCTCTCATTGATTGGCCTCCAATTTATCACTCTTTATTGAAAATTTGTTCTATCTATCTTTAGGAGCAACATATTAGTAGCCTTGAAATATATTGATCCCTCTAAAATCGTGAGTATTGATTTTAGGACCCAACATGTTACATGGACGTTGAGATAGATAAATTTGTGTGATATTATAATGACATTATTAAAAACCTTATGATTCTAATCAATTCCCTCAATTTCATTGTTTTGAAAAGGATAATATGTGTTTAATATATATTTTGGTGGTGCTTATTCCAAATAAGAAAATGATGTAGGATTTATTGTAGTGTCACCTAATGGCACAAATTATAGATTCAATTTTAAATTAGTTTTTATTGAACCAAAAATATAGTTGAGTATGAAGCCTTGTTACTTGGCTTGAACATGGCTTCAAAATATAAGATTAAATGTTTGAAGGTCCATTGTGATTTGGAGTTGAAAGTGTATTATATCAAGGGTTCCTATGTTGTCAAAGAAAAGAGACTAAGGATGTATAAGAATGTTCTTTTGGATACAATAGAAATGTTTAAATATTTTGTTATAAAGTGGCTAGATATATATTTAAGAACAATGGAGCTAATTCCCTTGTTATCCTAGCTTCAAAATTTGATGCTTATTTGACTTGATCTCACTATAGTTATATTATAGAAGTTATCACTAGACCTAACATCCTAAATAATATCTTAAGTTGGAAATTTTTTAATGATGAAAACCAGATCCATGAGTTCTTCAATTGCATCAACAACTTTGATGAGAAAACTACAAACTAGTAGCATGGGGTAAATGAAGAAGATGGAAAATAAACCCTCTTTGTCAATGAGATCATCCAACTTAAGACCAATACCATCCCAAGAGGCCTTGTGGGCCTAGAGAAAATGTTTGATAATGATAATTATTACAAAAAAAGTAGCAATCCTATCAACAAAGAAGATGTGGTGGGTGTGAACTTAGGAATTGAAGAAAATCCTAGGATGATTCACCTTGGTAAGAGGCTAAAACTAGCAAAGAAGTAAATGTTAATTGTAGTACTCAAAATTATAAGAAATACTTTATTATGATATATGATGAATTGAACACATACAAAGAAGACTTTTTTACCATATACCATTCCCTTGAAACGTAATACAAAAATATTCAGGCAAAAGCAACAACCCATAAATCCCACACTAGTCCCCTAGATGAAAAAGGAATTGATGAAGTTGAAATAGAGTGGTATAATTAAGTCAACCAGGCATTCAAAGTGGGTATCTAATCTTGTCCCAATAAGGAATAATAATGGAGACATTGGGCTTTGTGTGGATTTTTAAAGTTTGAACATAAAGTCCCTCAAGGATAATTATCCACTACCTATTATGGACCATTTTTTGTAGAAGACAATAAGGTAAAAACTAATGTCAATAATCGATGGATTCTTAGGTTATAATCAAGGGTTATGGTCAAATAGTTCGAGCAACCAAAAGAAAACTTCATAACTCTATGGGGCATATTTGTATCTATGTAGATGCCTTTCAAACTAAAAATCTAGGAGCTACATTTTAGAGGCCAATGGATGTTGCCTTTGCTAGGCTAATACATGAAATAATGATGGTCTAATCAGATGACTTAACTACCCACTCCTAGAATATAAGTGACCATTGGTACACACTTGAAGTTAATCTCTCAAAGATGCTTGGAGTATGGGATCTCCTTGAATCCTAAGAAAAATATATTTGCAATGGAAGAAGGTAAGATTTGAGGATAGATCCAGAGATAGTAAAGGAAATTAAACTCATCCCTCAACCTAAAATAGTCAAGGAAGTGAAAACATTCTTTAGTTAGATCAACTTTGTTAGGAGGATCATTCCTAACTTCATTAAAAATAAAAAATCCATATTGAAAGTACTCAAGAAAGGAAAGTTGGCTATCTAGGACAAAGAATCAACCAATTCCTTCATAGAAATAGAAGATGCTCTAAAAAAGGCACTAGTTTTGGTGACCCTTGAATATTCAAACCCTTTCCAATTATTTCCTTTGCTTCATTATATACCATTGTTTTTGTTCTACTTTAGAAGAATGATGTTGTATATGAGTAGCTAATTGCTTTATTTAAAAAATACATGAGAAATGTTGAATCGAACTACTCCACCATGGAGAAGAATACATATACTCTTGTCAAGGAAGTTAAATTTTTTTATCATAATCATAGGAGCCAAAAACATTACCTATGTGCCACATACTATTGTAAGGTACATCTTTGTGCAACAAGAGGCATCAAGAAAAAGTATCATATGAATCAATAAGATCCAAGAATATGAGATGTAGGTGAAGACTACCAAGCTAGTTAGAGGTCAAGGCCTTTCCAAGTTGATGTTTGATACAAATTTTGATGCAATAAACGTACATCAAATGAGCTCTAACTTGGTACCTCCTTGTAATTTAATGGATTGTCCTTGGTACAAGGACATAATTTTCTATTTTTATAACTTGAGTTTCACACTTATAATTATTAATTAATAGAAAATAACTTAATGCTAGTGAATCCAAGGTATATGCTACTCCAAATCCAATCCATGTGGAGAAACATTGATAGTTTACTCCTTAAATGTTAAGATCGAGAGAAACCCACAAAATTCATTAGAGAATTTCACTAAAAATTATGTGGACATTTCCTATCAAGGAATACTACTCATTAGATTACAAAGAGCAAGATATTGGTGATTGTTAGCAAGAAATTTGGGGAAACACAGATCAAAATTTTGAGCCCCAAGTATTTTCTAAGTGTTGTAGTTTATACCTTGGACTCAGTAATATAAAGGTGAACACCAATACAACCATACTTATGATTAACTATTTACACATCCATAGACTAACATATCACATTATATAGATAGAAATTTGATATACATTCTAGTAATCAGATCAAAATTGGTACAATGTAATATCTTCCCCCATACTCTTGTTTAACTCTTATCTAATCTCTATACATCTATCTTCCATACATTAGTCTCTTATACACATATTTCTCTCTATTATATATATACTCTTCTTTTCTTATTAAATTTTGTCATTCATATCTTCTTTTATACACCTATCTATGAGATGGGATGTGACCCATCCTTGATACCCCTAGTCTAGATGATGTCTTTACAATATTATGCTTCGCAAGTCTTTTGTGCCAAAATGTGGTATTTTCTGCTAGTCGATGTCTTCACTGTCCTATTTTCCAGCTAACATCATCCCCCCTTTCAAAATGTTGACTTGTCCTCAAGTCAACGCTACTCTGCTAGAATTATATCTTTGTAGATATCCTTGAGATTGGAAAATGTGGTGTCCCATTTAATTTTGTCTAGGTGTAGATGTTATGTTTGTACTTGGATTTGTAGTAGCAGTTTCTCTGCCTCTGGTAATGTCTAAGGAATTTGTATCTTTTATGTAAGTAGTTGTGTCTCCTAAAGGATTTCAGTAATGTGTGCTAGTATTATGTTGACTTCCTCTCCGAGCTAGTGGAATTTGTTCTAGATCTTATCTCTTTGATCATGTAATTGTTGAAACTGTGCATGTAAGGGTTCTATTTATACACTTGATTGAGCATCAGTGTCTTGTAATGCATTGTATTTTGCCGCTCATTGAAGAACTTGGACTTCTAGCTGATCCATTTGGGACTTTGATGTTGTTGTTACTATTGGCCATTATAAATAAAATTTATAGAGGGAATTCAAATCCCCTTTTGTGTTCTTCAGAGTTGGGATTTATGATTCCAAAGTAGAGTTTGTTATAGCACACTTCTTCCTTTCCTCATCCATCTCGATCTTTGAAACTCTTATTTGATTTTTTGTTGCATTGTTTGCTTCTATAGTTGGTTGTCCTTAATCACCCCCTCTACCAAATTTCTCAATTGTACTACCAATTATTGTGATGAGTCCCTTGAGATGTGAGGGAACTTGCCTTGTATCTCCTTCACTAGCTCCTCTAATTGGTCGTAGCTCTCCACATGATGCTACAAAATTTCCCCTCTTGTTGTTTGGTGGAGGATGTCTCCCAACTAAAATTTATCTAATGGTGATATGCTTCCCATGTCTAATTGTGAACCTACTAGTAGTAGTTGTATGAGTTGTAGAGAAGCCATTGTTTGAATCTGATTTTGCTTAGCCAAGAAGTCCTTGATGGACTGCATAGATGTTGCAGAGGAGGAGAAGAGTGTTCCTACTCTAATGACATTGCCTTAAGCTTTGCCTCCTCTTCTTGTAGCTTGTGATAGGATTTCACTGTAGCCTCTTTTATCTCCTCCTGTATTGTTTGTGTGATCTTTGGCATTTCCATCCTCAATTTATCTAGTCTTTGTTTAGATCACAACTTCTTAGTTTGAATCTCTACAATCCTTTATTTTGTGGGGGGTTATTGTGGTAGCCACCTCTCCAATGGATAGGTACTTTAACCATTCTTTTTTTATGATTTCTCTCTTCTTTTCTTCAATGTGGTGGTCAGGGGGTCCAAGAATTTTTCCATGAGGTCTTCTAATGATAGATTAGATGCTATCATGTACCTAATTATCACCCTCTTTGTGATTGACTGATTAGGTGTTGCCATGTGAGAATATTTCTAGAGTGTTGGGTCCATCGCTTCTTTTTGGAATAGTCCACTGAAGAGTTGATCCTCATTTACCAATGGGGAGACTTCTAAAATGTGTGTAGTCTCTAGAATGATTGTATCTTCCAAAATTGATGTATCCTCTAAAATTGGTTGCTCCTCTTCTTCTATATCTACCACTTGAGGAGAAACATGCCTTTGATATTTTTCCTTTCTCCTCTTGGGTTTCTTCTTTGTACTCATTTATAGTAGGGATTTTGTAGCTTCTTCTTTAGTTGGTTTAGCTCTGGGAGGGTTGGTTGGGATTCTCCTCTTTCACGGCCTGCTAGGTTCACTTTGGGAAGGGCCTGTTGGTGGAGTTCCAAGGTGGAGTCTTCTAGGCCTACAGGGAGTGGACATGCTCTACTCCTCTATCTCTAGCTTTGGAAGATGCCATTTTTCATGCAACTTCTCTTTATTTTTGTCGAGCTATTCCTTGACCTTTTTCTTATGCGTGTTATCCATGTATTCCTAGTAAGTGGTAAATTTCTCTTCTCACAAATCTTTAGGAAGGTTGAGGAGTGTAGAAGAATAGCCATGGATCTTTGTGTCAAATATTTCATATGGAAGTTAGGGTATCCATGAGGTCCTAGGCTTGATGACTTTCATAAAGGTATAATCTTTGTTGACTAGGAAGACAATATTTGTGACATATTGGTGAACCACCTCATATATGAGATGTATTACCTATCCTAGAGCTTTTTTTGGAGGGATTTAAAGAATCCCCAGTAGGTTACGGTGAATTAGTGACATCTTGGAAGTGTTTGACATGATCTTGTATTTGGGCCACCACTGTCGAGGTTGGATCCCATGTTTATCCCGCATACCCCAATAATTGTTTCATGAAATAGAAAGTGAGACATACCAATAGATTCCCATACCTTAATTGATAATGGGATTGCTTTGTGTATTAGATGTTTTCCATGAGTTCCTACAAAACCTCACATGGGTCTATGTCCTTTCTTTTCATGACCATTTGATGTGTTGTGTGAATTGCGGTAGTTGAATCATCCCAATTTGTGTAGCAAACCTTGTAAGCAATGCCCATGGTGGCATAATTGACTGTTGGTTTTGTGATCTTGGTGATTTCTAGGATCCAACCATCATATGTTGCTCCAATGAGCTGTGTGACTTCTATATTCTTGATTGCCTTCTTCAACAAAACTTCTCCCTAAGCCATAGAACTGTGACGGCTTGGATGGCATCCTTAGTAATTTGATTCAGCTTGGTCCAAATAGAGGTATTCATCATGGAATCTACTCAATATTATGCAAGCCCATTCTTCTTATTTGATGAAATCTATAAATTATTGACACACGTCCAACCTCTTCATGGCTATATTTTGATATTGTGGTAAGTGTAAGAGAGGGGGACCAACCATGTTCAAGGCCCAAGGTCACGAAGAGCCAAGAGTGGAAGGCTGCCCTAGCTTATCTCAGCTTAAAGGGTTGTTTTGAAATGAAGGATGAGAATGATGAGGACCTTCAATCACTCTATAGACCTAAAACTTAGAATGGGGCTAGGCGAGCCAGTTTTTGGGTTCAACACTATGCCTTAGGTAGTTCTTTGCCCAAGGACGAGAGCGCAGTTTTGAGATGACACCACAGCGTGCTGGCGTCTCTTAGGTGTGCTAGTGTTCATAAGACCAGAGGAATAAAAAGACAATGTGAACCACCAAAAAATAGGCTATCAACCTAGCTAGTCACTCCCAAAGGGACAAAACAGAGCTATAAAGTAAGATAAATATGAACGAATATGATAAAGCAAATATATGAGAGTTAAGGTGACAAGAATGATCTCACAAAGGTACTCGTTCACCATCTAGCTCCACAAAACATGTCCACCTACACACAAGAAGGAGGAAAATTGTTGGGGGGTTGTATAGGGGCCTGCCTCAATCAGACCCCCGTTTTGGTGTTTCCACCTCCACGGACATCCAAGATAGCAATAGTGGAGAAAAGTATGATAAATGAGAATGAAGGTAAAGAACACAATAAACACTACAAAATAGTATTATGCTACTCAACCAAATCGTAGAGGAGAGGAGTGAAAATCTTACCACCTCCACCAAGAGCTCACTAGCTAATGGAGGAGAAAATGATAGGACTCAAGCCCCTGTTGCAATGGTGTTGTTCCACACTTTCTCTACGAAGTTGATGGAGTGTTGTTGCTACTACTATGGAGTGCAAAGTGTTGCTTGAGAGTAATGGATGCTTGAGAAATGCAAGAAAGGTTGTGTGGAATGCTTAGAAGATTACTTGGAGAGATCAAGTTGAATGCTTAGAAGATGAAATGAAGGAATGGAGAGTGAATTTGAAGGGAAAATAAGAAAAACAACCATATTCGGGTTGGTTGGTCAAAGAGGGGCATTACAAATTGACCTCAATGGGAAGTGTAATGCCTCTACAGGCTTCAAACGCAGGAATCCGTCAGGGATGTAAGTGTGCCATGCAAACATCTGTGCATTGCACGGGCATCCCCGACAGTTATTCTTCTTCCAACGGCACAAAAAAAATGCCAAGTGGAATGAAGACAGTGGGCTGACGTGGATTTTCGCCTTTGGATTTGGTTTTCTAAGGTGAGGAAGTGTAAAAGAGGAATTCGTGCAAGGGATGCAAATTCGCTCCTATACATTTTCCCCCACTTTAGCGAGCATGAATATTGATGAGTGCTTCGGTAAAGTAGATCGAAGAAGTAGTAGAGTTAGAAATGTATACCTGAACTATTGAGGAAGCAGACCACGATTTGGCGAACTCGAGAGCGCAGAAAAGTAAAGGACTTCATAGCCCCGTAGAACTATGAAGCTAAAGAATGAAAGCGTCTTACAGGACCGTGGACCTGCAAAGAGGTAACCCCAAGGATATCTCACATGAAGGAAGCCCCAAGAAGAAAGTGCCTCACAGGCCTGCAGACCTACAAGGAAGGTGTCCTCCAAGATCTCTCACATGAAGGAGACCCAGAAAAGCACCTTACAGACCCACAGACTTGCAAGGAAGCATCCCCCAAGATCTCTCACATGGAGGAAGCTGGGAAAGTTCCCTATAGACTCGCAAACCTATAGGGAAGGTGTCATTCAAGATCTCTTGCATGAAGGAAACCCAAGAAAGCATCCTATAGACCCACAAACTTGTAGGGAAGGTATCCCCCAAGATCTCTCACATGGAGGAAACCCAAAGAAAGCATCCTACAAACCCACAGACCTGCAGGAAGGTATCCCCCAATATCTCTCACATGGAGGAAACCCAAGGAAAGGGGACTCCACAGAGTCAGAAAGCGGCTTCACAGGCACACCCATAAAGCGACATGTTTACCCGTAGATAGAACATGTCATAAAGTGGCCATGCAGGCAAGTAAGCGAGTAGTCTCGCAGACCATCAACAAGTTGAAAAAATTTCAAAGGGGTCCCTTGAGAACTTGACATAAAGAAGTGGTCCACTTCAAGGGACGCATGTTCGAAAGTACGGAAGAGATGTTTCTTTCTCGAATCAATTTATCATCAAGGAATCCTTTTTGAAAGATGTTCACTTCATCAAGGAATTTAAAAGGAAGAAGATGTCCCCACATGAGGGGAATGTCAAAGTTTCTCCCACCTCGGAGGAAGGTTCTCAAGTTCTTTCTTTACGAACCCATAATGAAGGAAACACGTTCCATTAGGGTTTCAAGTCAAGAATGAGATTCTCGAAAAGAAGTTTGTGAAGATTCTTGAGAAAAGATTCGTTGGTGACGAATGCATTTTCTAAAAATAAAAATGTTATGGGAGTGGCGTTGTCACACATGAAAGGGACAAATCAAGCAAAGAAGAGAGAAAGATAAAGGAAAAGAAAAAAAGAAAAGAGCATAGACACAGGGCACAGGGGTAGCCTGATATTTCAGGGTCAGAACTACTCATAAATATATATATGTATAGTAATAGTCTATAAAATTAGCTGTCATCAACCCCCTACTATATCATACCATGTGAAGAATACACGAGAATACAAAGTAAAAATAAAAAATTGGGTCAACATGGAAGGGAAGCCTAAATGCCCCCAACACTTTGCATCATCCCCAATTTATCAAAAATCAAGTCACAAACATGGAATAATGATGATACACATAGAAGAAGTTTTACGACATAAAAACCATGCCTATATCCAAGCACCAACAAGGGTGACGAGGGTCATTTAGGCACACATAGCATGATAAACTGAATACATCACAACACACACACACACATATAATCTAAAGATAAAGAAGAGGCCTCCCCCTAACACTGATCGACTAAGAGGTTGTCTACTTCCCACTCTAGATCATCGTAGGGGGAAGGAGGATGATCCTGTAGTGGTGGAATGTTAAGAGGAGGAGCATCTAACCCTCTCGCAACAAGGGCTAAGGAAGAGGGCCCCACAAGGTCCTCTCCACCGAGCTCTTGTGGAGCTAAGGTCAACGATTTCGCAAAGATCACCGACAAGGACGAAACCTCATCCAAAGAGTTAAACATGGACTTTACAGGAGTGTCATGCTTTACCTCAATGGAGGGGGAAGGTTGTGCTTGAGATTCACCACTAGCCTTGCTGAGTGATTCAGGAGCAGTGACAAACTCAGGGGAAGTCAGAACTAGTTTTGTCACTAGGATAGAACAAGTCAGTGTGGGACCACCTTTCGAAGAAGGTGGGATCCTCTTACGTCCTCTATTTCTAGAAGGACCACTCTCTACCTTCTACTTCGTTGAAGGATGCAAACTCCATGCATGTGAGGCAAGAAGTACAGAGGAAGAGGAGGAGGAGAGAACCGTAGTAGATACGACTGAATTTTTTGTCATATCTATGGGTTTTAGGAAAGGGTAGACATCTGAAAGGTACATCAATAGAGGTAGCTCCATTGAAGGAGTAATGAACACCTACACCGTTTTAGGGTCAGGCTCATTCATACTCATAGTGGGAGCCAAAAGCAATACAGAGCTAGACTGAATGAAAGCAGAGGGAAGGAGAGAGGAAGATGTTGCAAAAGGACCTAATACAGGGGCATTCATCTCCTCTTCCTTCCTCTGTAAGGCAACCTGCTCAGTCATGAGATCCTTTCACCAGTGCTTGCGCTCGCGTGCAAGGCAATTTTTGTGACTCTTTGAATCAGAGGCTAGAGGCTGTGAAGGAACAAAAGGCTCCTGCTAGGCCATGGGAGTGTCCGCTATAGTTGTTTCTGATGGAGGAATAGACTCCTAAATGGGAGCAAGAGGAGCAGGTTGAGAAGTAGCGGGGGGAGTCGAATCAAGTGCCTCAACAAATGTGCCTCTTCCCGTTTGTTGCTTTTCAAGTAGGAGCAGTAGGAGGTCATGGAGGTTGAGACATAGAGGATTCCCCACGAGGACCTTTTCCTCTAACATACAAATAGTACCAAGGTCCAGGCGGTTTAGTAGGGAGGTCTGATACCGTGATCTTGGGTCTATGCCAAGGAGATATCATCAGACTTAACAAGTAGAAGCCAGGCTTGCTCATCCAATATTCCTCCCAAAAAAGGGGAGTGGATGAGTCATCCTAAGAGAGGGAAAGCTTTTCCTTCCCTTTTCAGGAAGAGGAGGCAACTAGCTTTTGTGCTATAGGAAGAGACAATTTTGGTTGTCCCTTGTCCCCGGTCTTATACTTCACGTAGTTTTTGTAAAGTAGGTTCATCCTTGGAGGAAGCAGACCAACCAGGGTGGTCCAAAAATGGTCTAATAAGTATCCCCCATGGGACACCAAGGCTGGTATCTAGTGTCATGCACTACATGGATGACATCTTCACGGGAGAAATTCAGACATTTATAGATAACGGAGGCAATTCCATTCATGGAAGCTAGCCAAGGTATGCCTAGCTTTATCCTAAACAAATCCAACTCTAGGATGACATCAAAAACTGTGTCAATAGCCCTAGGTCCAACTAGGACGGACAAAGTTATCGAGCCATATGGCTTCAGACAAAGACCATCGTGTGTACAGATGGTGGATTTAGTTTCTTCGTACTCTTTTCTATGTAGTGAGTTAAGCCACAATGTCTCTTCTTTAATAACATTCACTCGACTCACGGGGTCTACTAAGACTCCTGTGACAATGTTACCATTGAGGTGAGCAGGAATGTAGAGGGGAGAGGGCTTGTTGTTTAGGGGTAAGTCTTGCAAAGTGAATGTCACATCTAGTGAACTGGTCGCAAGATGTGCAGTAGAAGTAACCATGACCATGTTAACATAGGCCTCGGGCTGAGTGATAGAATCAGTGGGATTGATAATCATGTTAGCAGAATGCGACAGGAATGGGTCCATGTATATCTATAATTCACTATTCGCTTTCACCGCCGATTTGTTCATTTTTTTTGCTTCCATTGATACAAATAGTATTGTCCTCGATGCGGTCCTATATCTCATGACGCAGGCACATACTACATTCGATATCATGTCTGTTAACTTGATTGTACTGACAATAGGTACTTGCATCATACCAACTAATGTAAGGTTCCTTAAGAGGTCTAGGGTTCGACAAGGTTATGATATTATCCTTCACTAAATTTTGCAAGAGAAAAGAGTAAGATTTTGCCAACTTTGTGAAATTTTGGTTGCGTTTGAGGTCATTGTCATCCATAGTGGCTACTACATTTGCAATGTCTTTTCCTTTTCTAGAGATCGATACAATGGACTTTCCTTCAGAACAAGAGCGCGAGGAGGGTCCCCCAAACTAAACTACCGTCTTTTGATATTCTCGTAGGGCTGCACACAAATGTGTGAAAGAATGATATTTCATAAGGGAAAATTTTTCCTACCAAGGCCTTTGCAAGTTCCCTATGAATACCTTCTATACGTCAGAATCAGGCAGCAGATATGAGATTTGTGAGAAGAGCACTTGATACTGCACTATGAAATCAGTGATCTTTTCGTTATCACCTTTTTTGCATCAGATGAGATCTGAAAAGTTCATCTTCGGCCTGATGTTAGCTTGTAATTTTTGTAGAAATTAGTTTACAAGTTGGTCAAATGAGAAAATGGAATTATTGGGCAAGGAACAGTACCATTCAAGTGTTGTATCCTTCAGAGATCGAGGGAATAGTTTTTCCATCAACGCATTGTGATGGAAGAAATTTGTACACAGGGCGTTAAAGGTAGACACATCATTTGTGGGTCCCCTTTTCTGCCATATTTTTCAAATTTAGAGATCTCCATTCCTTGAGGGAAGGGAGTGTTTAGAACCGCAATCGACAATGAGTTATGTTGAAAGAAGGGTTGGAAGATAGGCTAGGTAGAGGCTTAGGAGAGACTCGCCAACTAGCTCTGCATCTTACCCATATTCTAAAGAAGAGTGTTCAAAATAGGGCCATTAGAAGATAAAGGGCCAGAGGAACCTCCTCCAGAACTGCCACCAAAGCCACCACCAAAACCACCGTTGTGACCTTCACCAGAACTACCACCGGAGCTACCTCTGCTTCCAAATCCACCACCATGACCTCCATCGGAACCACTTCCACCAGCACCACCTCCACTGTCAAAGCCACCACCACTACCAAATCCTCCACCACTCATCCTTCCAAAACCTCCACCACTAGAGGTGACAGGAGGGGTGAAGCTGAAACCCAAGGGGATCTTGTTTACTTTGATAGTGTCAAATCCCTCGAAGGCAGAGGGGATGTTGATCGAGGGTATGGTATCGGTCATGTATATAGATGTAGGAGGCATCGACAGTCCTAACTATCTCTCATGATCTTCAAAAGTGGCTCCTCGTATAATGTTAGGATTGTTTGGAGGAGCACATGCATCATTCTGTTAGCTCTCAAAAACGCAGGTAGAAAACCTTAAGAGGCTACCAATCTCTTGGTACGTTTTAGGGTAACAAACAAGGTCAAATGAATTGAACCTTCTACTCTTCAGGTGCTGCTAAATCTAGGCGGGTGTACCTATCTGAATGAAGCAGACTTAACTTATGATTATCTTTCTTGCACAATGATTTGTCCTCAATGGTAGATGGAAGTGAACAAATGAAACCAAACTTGATAGCAATAGCAAAAGCAATCTTCTAATCTAAAACCTAAAATGTTCAATTAACAGATGTAAAGAAATTGAATGAATTCAAAATGATGAAGTGCAGAGACAAGTGCCTTATTGGGTATGCGGAGTCGAATGAAATAGAAATGGGAAACTTATTCTAGAAAAAACTCGAATTGTTGGCATATATTTTGTTTATAACTTGTATAAGCATGCAAGATTATGACTACTAAGCTCTACTTTAATAATCCAAATGAATCTCCCTGATTACTGTGATCAACAAAAAGGATTTAATCTCTTCTTGAGAGAACCGGTTAATTAACCACACAGATACAACAAATGTGTACTGATAAACTGAAAGTAAACTTGTTACATCAATTTAAACAACCAGAAAGAATCAATCATGGAGACAGCTTAGCAATACTTTTCTATAAACTCAACAGACAATTGACACCATAAATAACTTGCCACATCAACTGACTTTCATTGAAATTGCCATTTGAAAACATGCAACATAGCCTCTGATCTGAGAAATTTATTCTACTGTATCCATCTCTACCTACTGTATCTAATCTAAAATCTGATCTCATCCATTTACAATCAGAAGTACATATTTATACACCAGCATCTAAACAGACACATCATTTTGAAATTCCATGTCAGCCAAAATCCATATCGACCAACCGTTATAATCAGGCAAATCCCCATGTCGGCCTGCAACTGTACTTTAGGAATTCACATGGCGGCCACAGTGTATGAGTCTTTGTTTAATCATTTGTTGATGCAATCGCCGAGACATCCTATTAGCTATGCCGAAGGCAATTCAATCGTTTGTCATCCCCTTGGTTATATTCGCCTTCGCTGTGACCTCGCGGAGTCGGGGAAACATCATGCAAATAACGGTTCATTATACCAGAAGTCACCCCGAACGCCATCTCCAAGTCGCTGAGACATAAGAAATTATCTTACCGAGATGCACCTAACATGTGCCTTTGCCAAGACAATAGACAGTCGGAGAGATGTTATATAGATTGCTCCATGTTTCACTGAGAGTACACATGATACATATTGGTCGCCATGACATATGATTTTTCTCGCCGATGAGTTCATCTGTCTCATGTATATCGCTGTAACTTCCAACTGTCAAGGAGATCTCATGTAGACAATATTATGCTTCACCAAAAGTCCCTGAACTCACACCTTCATTTCACTGAGACAATACCAACCTCTCACCGAAATCCACTCATTGGAATTTTTTAGCAAGACCTAACAGGTTCGCTATGACTTTATATCGATATCTTTTTGTCTGACTGAAACAACCTTTGTTCGCTTAGTTAGTAAGACATTTAAAACTCGGTAAGACATTCCCCCGACATCCCTTTGGTTTGGCCAAAAAGAAACCTTGTGAGCCAATCGGTAAGAAATAAAGAATTCGTCATGACCTACTCCGATGCAAAGATTCACACCGATAGGCATCATCATTTATCAGTCGGTAAGACAAAACAATCTCACCATGACATTACATCGACGCCCAAACTCTTGCCGATATATGTATCCTCCTGTCGCCGAAACAATGAAACTGTCATACCGAAAGCTGCCTGCATGTAAACCTCAATCGCTGTGACACCAAATGAGTCTTGCCGATAGGCAACACAGAATCATACAAGCATAAATACAATATGGATCAGGAATCCCTTGACCATCACAAGCCGATATGAACAAGAATGTAAAAAATGCAGACATAGATGATTTTATGGGAAAAATATGGGGAAAAAATGGAAATTCATGAGCATGATCAATATGTAAAAACATCAGAATTTAACAGTTCCAACACATTCAGTCTAGAGAGACTAGCCAAGAGTTCTATGCCTATTCGGTCTTTTCCCACCATGTACTTTAGTCTGCTAATAACCCAGGCAGCCCTAGCCAACTTCAGGTATTTTTCCAAGTGATGTTCCAAGTCACCCAACCCTTTACTGAGGGTGGAGACATATTTTGAAGGAATGTGAATAGCCTCATGCTCGTCAACCGGTGATGGCGTAGTAGATGTAGGAGGAGTTGGGATGTGATCGGTCTCATCAGAGTATCCGACCTTGCCCCTTGACAATTTCTCCTTTGTGACAAGACCAACGGCGGATCCAACAAAAAGGCCTATAAAGAAACCAGTAGTGACCTTCATCCTCTCCATTAGAAGGTGTCATATACTTCTCTGAACAATATACCCAGAGGTTGCAGACTGGGTTGTGATGCTCATAAACCTTCACAACACTCAGGGGCACAACAATCACAAGGTATAAGGGAAAAGCTTCAATACCAATGGATGAGAAAACATTGGTTCATGTCAGGTTCACCAAAAAATGTAAGAGAGGGGGACCAACCACGTTCAAGGCCCCAGGTCAGGGAGAGCCAAGAGTGGAAGGCTGCCCTAACTTACCTCAACTTAAAGGGGTTTTTTGAAATGAAGGACGAGAATGATGAGGACTATAAGGTTCTTCAATCACTCTATAGACCTAAAACTCAAAATGGGGCTAGGTGAGCCAATTTTTGGGTTCAACACTGTGCCCCAGGTAGCTCTTTTCCCGAGGATGAGAGCACAATTCTGGGATGAAAATGCAACGCACTAGCATCTCTCAGGTTAACTAGCGTGCATACAACCAAAGGACTAAGAAGACAATGTGAACCACCAGAAAATAGGTCGTCGACCTAGCTAGTCACTTCTAAAGGGACAAACCAAAGCTATAAAGTAATACATATATGAACGAATATGATAAAGCAAATATATGAGAGTTAAGGTGACAAGAATTATCTCACAAAGGTACTCATTTGCTAGCTAGCTCCACAAAGCATGTCCAACTACACACAAGGAGGAAAATTTTTGGGGGGATGTATAGGGGCCTACCTCAGTCAAACCCCCATTTTAGTGTTTCCACCTCCATGGACAACCAAGATAGCAACAATGGAGAAAAGTATGATAAAGGAGATTGAAGGTAAAGAACACAATAAACACTACAAAATAGTATTATGCCACTCAACCAAATCGTAGAGGAGAGGAGTGAAAAGCTTACCACCTCCACCAAGAGCTCACTAGATAATGGAGGAGAAAATGAGAGGAATCAAGACCCTACTGCAATGGTGTTGTTCCACACTTGCTCTATGGAGTTGATGGAGTGTTGTTGTTGTTTCTATGGAGTGCAAAGTGATACTTGAGAGTAATGGATGCTTGAGAAATGCAAGAAAGGTTGTGTGGAATGCTTAGAAGATAAGTTGGAGAGATCAAGTTGAATGCTTAGAAGATGAAATGAAGGAATGGAGAGTGAATTTGAAGGGAGAATGAGAAAAATGACCATATTTGAGTTAGTTTGTCGAAGAGGGGCATTACAAATCAACCCCAATGGGAAGTGTAATGCCTCTGCAAGCTTCAAACACAAGAATTCCTTGGGGATGTAAGTGCACCGCGCGGATGTTTGTGCACCACATGGGCGTCCCCGAAGGTTATTCTTCTATCGACGCACAAAACAGATGCCAAGTGGAATGAAGGTAGTGAGTTGATGTGGATTTTTTCCTTCGGATTTGGTTTTCTAAGGTGAGGAAGTGTAAAAGGGGAATTTACACAAGGGGTGCAAATTCACTCCTATACAATAAGTATTGATATGTGTATGGTTGTAGGAGGTTGAGCCATAGGGTTTCAAACTTTGTATGGTCAATTTATGTGAGAGGCACATGAATGTATTTCTAGATGTCCTCAATGTAGATAATATTTGTGATCACCCTTGAGAATGCCCTTGCTGGGTTGGTCTCCATTGCTTTGTATGGGAAATGTTTGTTTTTGGGCCTTGGTTTTTGAGAGATATCTACAAGAGTGGGAGCAGCCATTTTTAGGATTAAGTTTGTGTTTTGGATTGGGAGGTAGCTTTAGTATGTAGTATTGGAGTACAATAACTTCACAAAATAGAGTGTGTATTAAGTGAAATGAGTCAATGAGGGTTATTTATAATTTTTATGTGAGATGAGTGCAATAAATGGTGTAGTCATTTCTCATTTTTTTCTGCTTGTTAACTTCCTACGATTCTATTATTTCGGTAAGTGTTTTCTCTTTTGTGGGGGATGAAATGATTATGCTACATGTATGGATTACTTTTATTTAATTTGTATTAATGTATTTAGCTAATACTTTTGTCCAATCCTATGTTTGATTTGTTTAGCGTTAGGTCGATGAAATTAACATTCAAACTCAGACCTACCCATTTCTTATAAATATTTAAGTATTAATGTGGTAATTATTTCATTAGGGCTTATTTATCTATATTATCTTGATTTTTGGAGCCCATGTGTGTTTCTTAAGTATCCTTTCTTTCTTTCGGAGGTTAATGGTTTATGAAATTTTAAATTTTTTGTGTTTTCCTTGTGAAGAAGTTTGAAACCATTCAAACTAGTGTTTGTATGATGTTTTGATGTATTTGTGGTAAGATTCTTGGATTTGAGGTACTTCATGGAGGTTCATCTTGTATCCATGCTTCTAAAACAACATCACTGTTAGTACTAGCAATGTCACTTTCTAATTCAATATCTCCAAAACTATTAGGATCTTCCTCTTCTTCTGTGATGGGTAACTTTAAGACAGAATAAAGGTTCCTTAGATCTTATTCTTCTATGTCTTGTGTAATTTATTCTACATAGGTTCTACCTTCTCTTTCACCTAGAGGAATGTGGACTATTATGTTGTCATCCACTAAGGAGAATTCTTCTTTTCTGGAATATATTATGCTATTAGAGTTTAAAAACCATTTTATCTTAAGAAATGTTGTAAATGTGTTGAAGGGATCCTTCATCTCCACAACTTCAAAATCAACAATTTGTTGCATCCCTTTTATGTTTACTTCTATGTTCTACCATGTGCCTAATTTTTCCATACTAGAACCATCAACTAGACTAATGTTCATAGGTGTGCTAATAAGTTTAGGTCTTCCTAGCCTCTCCCAAGTATTTGTTGTAATAATGTTTGTATGATGTTTTGATGTTATGGGAATCCTTGGCTTAGCATAAGTTACTTGTTATACTTGTAACTTTCCAAGGAAAGGCTGATTTGGGTTATCCTTCCATTGCAGGAGGCCCCTATCTATCCACTCTCATAGACAAGAGGTGATACATAACCTGAAAGGGTGTCCCTCCCTTGTGTTGATGGAGATTCCAAGTTGTGGGCCTGAGCATCGTGCCATTGGATATTGGCCTTATGGATGGGAAGTTCTTGACTATTTTTTATATGTGTTTATACCAGTGGAAATTGGGGTGAATAACCCTTAAACATACACATGCACATACCAAAATTTTCACAAAATCAATAGCCAAATCTATCTTTAGAGTGTTTTCTATGTTTTCATAGTGTCTTCAATCACATTTCCACATTTTCCAAAAATGAAAACCATTTGAGATCATTAAACTTGAAACTAGCACACAGTTCATCGTACTTGCAAAAATAGTGAACCAAAATTGCCTGATAATCAAAATTTCAGAGAATACTTGTCCAATCTTGATCTTAATCATCTTGACAATGATCTTATCATCTAAACATTATACTTGTGAAACCTCATTAGTCCATTCTATCATTTTCATTTAGGTTGCATCACATTTAGGTTGGATTTTCCATCCTTGCCTAGTATAGTAAATCTTAGGTTTGGCTTAGGTTGCACATACCTTTTAGATTTCAGACATAGGAAGCTTATCAAGCCTTTGGAAAATTCATGGTTGCTTATTTATATTGTCATTGATCTTTATCTTTCAACTTATCAATCACCATCATCACCATTTTCATTGTCAAAATTGGGTCTCATTCTCATGTCTTAGTTTAAACTCACCTTGTCAAACTATCATTCTCTCAATATTGGTCCTCATAAAGGTCAATGGAAATTTGGTTTGTAATCTTGGATCAACATAGCTTGGTTAGCATCCTTTTTCTTAGATCTTAAGGTTTGTATCATTAGTATCATTTGATATCCCTTAGTCTCATTTAGCTTCATTTTCATACTATATCCTTTGGTCATAGGCTCATTAACATCATTTCATCCCAAACCTTAGTCTTAGTTGCATTATCATTTTCATCCTCATATCCTTAAAATCCAAAATAGTTCAAAAACATAGATTAATCTCATATCCCATTTTTCATCCTTACATTACGATATCTACCTTGCAAGTCTTACATGGTTGAAACAAGATTATGAGCAAAGAGAAGGGACATGGATTCCTCAAATGACCTCTTTTCTAGTCCTCCACATGGCACAATCCTTAGATCAAATTCAAATCAATATTCACCATCACAAAGAGAAACACCACAAAGAGAATCACCAAACACATTTGATAACCTTGGCTTGAAAGAATTCAATAAACACCTAACTCTAGAATAGGTTGAAAGAGCCTCCCAAGATCCAAGGATTGTACACATTGTAGATGAGCTTGTTAGTGTTGATCCAAATAAATTATTTTATGCACTAGCTGAAAAAGGTCCCAAACTTCCTCAAGGCTATGATGTTTCTACACTTGTAGAGGGAGTTACACAAGGACTAAACCAAGGTTTCACCCAAAACACATTCTCATTAGGAATTCCATCCTCACACCAAATGTTCACTAGCCTACCACTTGGGACAACAACACACTTGGCAAAAAATGTACACATTCCTAATCCACCAACATTTGGAAACAAGAGAACTCATGCCACAACACAAGGACAAACTTTTACATTTGGTGCCTCATCATCAAACCCCATGAGTATGACATTCACAAATCCTCTATTCCAAAACACAAATCAAGGTTCCACACCTCAAAATAAACCCAATAAATCAAGGAGGATTCATATTGTTCCATGAAAGGTACCAAATCAGGGATCTACACCTCTACTCTAAAACACAAACCAAGGTCCATCATTTCAAAATGAAAACCAAGGTCCTACACCTCAATTTCAAAACACAAATCAAGGTCCCATGCCATCATTTAGAAACACAAACCAAGGTCCAACATTTCAATTCCAAAGTACTAATCAAGGCCCAACAACACAATTTCAAAATGCCACACCACACACAAACATGACTTTTGGGACAAATCAAAATACCAATTTAATTACAAATCAAAAAAATACCAATGCAACATTCACACATCAATATCAACAGGTCCCATGCAACAAAATTCCTCTCCAAATCCAACATTTGATACTAAGGTCATCATGCAAAATCAAACAAATGCAACACCATCTCTCGCATACACCTTAATACAACAAACACAAGAAATACAATAATAAATGACAAACATGCAATTGGAGAACAACAAAAAGACATATTGTGTGGAGGAATTGTGTCCTTATCCATTTGATAGAAGCCTATACATGCCACCTTTTCCCCCTCATTTCACTCCACCAACTCTTACCAAATACAAAGGGAAAGGGGATCTAGTGGAGCATATATGATAATTTAACACGAAATGTATGGGCATTGCATATGATCCTACTTATTTGATGAGACTATTTCCACAAATTCTTGCAGGACAGGCTCTAGATTAGTTTGCACAACTTCCTCCAGGGATTCAAACATGGGGTGACTTGGCTGACAAATTCATAATTGATTTTCCTACAATATATAAGGTGACATGACCCTCGCAAAACTATGCACAACTAAATAAGATGAGTGAGAGTCACTCACATAATTCTACCAACAATGGCAAAGTATGGCTAGCAAGTTCCCTTGCTACATACCTGAGAAATAGTTAGTCCTTATGTTTGTGGAAAACCTTAATGCAAAATTAATGACAACTTCAAATATAATGTTGCAAAAATTTTTAGGATATCATTGAAAAAGGTTTCTTTATTGAGAAAGGTCTCATGATAAAAAGACTAGTCAAAGTTTCCAAAGAAACCCAAAAAGCTAATAATGACAAAGGAAAATTTTGGTTGCAAAAGAAGAATATCACTAATGATGGAGTTGTTGATGTAAAAGTCATAAACAAAGGTCACTCTACCATTTATCTTAAAGGTCCCTCCACATCAAACACCCACACACCAAGTCAAGATCAAACATTGAATGCAATACAAAATAACCAGCAACGTAGAGGACCTCCACACACTAAGAGAACAAACACTCCCTTGGGTGAACCTATTGAATTGGTTCTATATAGGATCAAATTTTCACCCCTTATGAAAATTCCCCTTTTTCCCTTCTTCACTTTAGAAAACCAAATTTGAAGGCTAAATTCCACATAAGCCCGTTGCCTTCATTCCACTTGGCACTTGTTTTGTGTGTTGGCAGAGGAATAATTGTCGGGGATGCCCGCATGGCTCACAAACGTATGTGCAACATGCTTACGTCCCTAGAATATTCCCACATCTGGAGCTTGCAGAGGCATTACACTTCTCATTGGGAGTCGAATTATAATGCCCCCTTTGATTGACTGACTCGAATATGGCCTTTTTTTCATCCTTCCTTAAAATTCCCTCCTCTTACATGCATTTCAACCTCTTTAGAATCTCATTTTTCATCCTTCTAGCATTCAACTTCATCTCTTAGCACACTCTTCAAGTATTCCAGCAGTACTCTTTCACTCCATAGTAGCAACAACATCACTCCATCAACTCAGTAGAGCAAGTGTGGAACAACACCATTGCAACAGGGGCTTGAGTCCTCTCATTTTCTCCTCCATTAGCCTTGAGTGCTCTTGGTGGAGGTGGTAAGCTTTCTACTCCTCTCCTCTACTATTTGGTCGAGTAGCACATTACTCTTTGTAGTGTTTTAGTGTTCTTTACTTCATTGCTTTCTTTATCATACTATTTCTCTATTGTTGCAAACTTGGCTTTCCATGGAGGTGGAAACACCTAAACGGGGGTCTGACTGAGGTAGGCCCCTATACAACCACCCAACAATTTTGCACATCATTGTGTGTAGGTGGACGTGTGGTTTGGAGTTAGTTGGCGAACAAGTATCTTTGTGAGGTTATTCTTATCATCCTAACTCTTGTTTATTTACTTTACCATATTCGTACATATCTTGCCTACTTCATAGTTTTGTTTTGGTCCTTTGGAAGTAGTTAGCTAGGTTGTTAGTCTGTTTTCTAGCGTTTGACCTTGCTTCTTTAGTCCTCTGGTCGTAGGGACCCCAGCGCACCTAAGAGACGCCAGCACATTGTGTTGTCATCCTAGAACTGTGCTTCTGTCCTTGGGTAGAGAGCTTCCTGAGGTGCAAAGTTAAACCCAAACACCGACTCACCTAGCCCCATTCTGTGTTTCAGGTTCGCATAGTGATTTAGGGACCTCATAGTCCTCATCATTCTCGTCTCACATTTTTTAAACACCTCGTTAAGCTGAGGTAAGTTAGGGAATCCTTTCGCTCTTGGATCTCTGTGACCTAGGGCCTTGAACATGGTTGGTCCCCCTCTCTTACAGGTTCTAAAGAAACTTTTACAATCCAATGTCATTCAACTTCCAGAAATCAAGAACTATGAACCCACATTGGTCAAACCTAATTGGTGGAATGAAAATGAATACTGTGAATATCACCATAGAAAAGGACATAAAACATTATCATGTTGGAAACTTAAAAATATCATCCAGGACCTTATTGAACAAGGACACATTTTTGTGGATAACCTGCAACCTAAAACCAATGTTGATCATACCATATTCAAAACTCCCTTGCATGACCATGGAAAAGGGAATGCCTCCAATTCAAGTAACAATAGTGTTAATTATACCAATGTCTCACATAACTACAATACCATCATTAATCACATCCAAGCCTTTGATAGTCATGTTGCCATCATCACCATTAATAATAAAAGTTCAGAATGTGTTGTTACCACTTGTAGATCCAAGGTAACCCTTCAAGGGGTTGCCTCTAATCCACAACCAAAAATTCAATACAATCTCCTTGATCATCTAGGGAAAATGCCTGCATAGATATCTATTCTTGAGCTTCTTCGCATCTCCCCAAAGCACAAAGCCATTTTAGACAAATCCTTGCAAGAATCATCTATCCCTTTTGACCTAAGTGTTAACCAATTTCAAGCCATGATAGGATCTATAGCTACAACACACCATGTCACCTTTTCTGAACAAGACCTTTCCACAAAAAATCCAAATCATAATGATCCACTACACCTTGAAGTTTTCATTAATTACCATAAAATCAAATGAGTCTTGGTAGACAGTGGAGCAGGTTTGAATATATTCAACCTAAAATTGGTGAAAGAATTGGGATAATCTGAAGCTTGCATAGATCAATCTAAGATAATTATCATCAAGGCTTATGATGATGTTGAGCGCTCATCTAAAGGATTAATTACTTTTCCTGTAAGGGTTGGCCCCGCTGCTCAAAATATAATGTTCCATGTTTTGGATCTAGACCAGCCATATAATCTCCTCCTTGGTCGCCCATGGATTCATGCCATGAGATTTGTACCTTCCACCTATCACTAATTCCTCAAATTTTCATATGATGGCATTAAGATTACCATACTAGGTGATTTGGATCCTTTCCAGTATCGTGCCAACTTAAGAGGAACCACAAAATATCAAGTTCCCATCCATCAAGAGGCTTCATCTTCCACTTCATCCCACTACATTGATCCCTCTTCCTTGGTCAAATCATCCACTCCATTCACTACACCTTCCAAAACCAAGGTCCAAATCCATGATATGGGGTGTGGAGAGTATCGTATGGATAGTTCATTTTGTGTTGAGAAGTCATTCACAGGAGAAAATGTTAATGCTACTAAGGATATCCAGACTCTTAGAATGATGTTGAGTCAACTTCAAATGGTTTTGCTTCGATCGAAACCTTTTGGGATCTTGATGATACCTTTGTCTTCACCATATTCGCTCATGATCCTATTGAGAATGTTCATGATCATCCCTCTCCATTTGATGATTCTTTTCCTTCAACTCCATCTCTTGAACCATCATTTGTCCATTTTGACCATCTTGAGTTAGGGTATGCATCCCCTATTGTTTCCTCTATAGAATCTTCTTTCCAACTTGTTAAGGATGTGCAAGCTTCCTTTGATGTTAACAGTACTGAAAAGGATAGTCCCAAAGAATCTATTGAGTGCATTGCCAAACTTTTTCATGAATCACACATTCCTACCATCTCATCTAACTCATCCATCCCACCCACGTCCATCCACCTCATAGAAATGGATCAATAAGTGTCACCTCAAGAAAATAACAAGGATATAGCTCAAAAATCAAAGGTGAAAGTGCCTTTTACAAATGGAGATACAAAATCAAAAGAAAGAATGCAAAGAAAGAAAGATCAAGAAAATTCCTTTAGTCAAAATCAAAAGCTATTGGAAAAATCAAAAATAAAAATAAAAGTCAAGAATGAAAGTAAGAAAAAGTTGATCTCCAATTTCCTCTTCATCAAAAATAACTGTGGGAATCTATCAAAGTATAATGTCAAAAGAAGAGCTTGTTGATCCAAAGTCTCCATTTTCATCCTCTTCGCTCAATCCATACATTCTATCAAGTCCATTTATATCCACACACCCATCATGTCATTCCATCTCCCTTGGCGATGTTCTACGATGGACCTTTGATGACAACCCTTTCACATGGTGTATCTCACTAGTTGCCTAAACTCCTTTTCATGTGTAGCTCAATGGCCCACGTAGTGTGCACATTAGGAATCATACCCTAGCTTCCTTCGTCTAGCACATAAATCATCCTCCATATCCATCATTCCCACCCTTCATTCAAATTAGATCCTTTCGTTTGACATGGTCATATAGATATGACCCCAATTAGTTGGGTCCCTACATCATTACATCAACATATGGATCTGAGGCTTATCAATTGTCTACTCCTTAAGGTGAACCATTTCCTGAGCCCATCAACAACATGCATCTCCACATATATTACACCTAGCCTTCAGAGAACCCCTTTCAAAAAGTCAAAAATACAAAAAAAAATCAAAAAAGTCAAAAATAAAAATATTAAAATAAAAATAGTCACCCTAATGAAAGCCTGGAAAACAAGCATCTTGGTGACAACAAAAAAATCAAAATAATAATAAAGAGAAATAATTCATCCAATAGTGAAAACCATCTCAGTGGCGCTTTGGATAAGTACCATGGTGAAAACCTAGCAAATAGGCGCCATGTGTAGTTAGCCTATGCTCCTTCGTCTACTATCACTCTATCTGGTTTTCCACCTTCTGTCCATCCATTCTTACATATCATTCATCCATAATAAAGCTTTGGCATCCTTATCATGGCCTAAGAACCTTTGAAATTTGGCATCCTTTATCTTTCACAACCATCCTTTGCATCCATCAATCACCTCACACATAATAAGTTGGTCTTATACCCGATAGGGGGAAATTCCTTGACTTACATCTTCATGTGATCCTACACATGGTATTAGCTTTTGAACCATCAAAATCCAAAAAAATTAGAAAACCATAAAAATCCAAAATCCAAAAAAATCATAAAATCTTAAAACATCAAAATTCCAAAAATAGAGTTAGGGTCAGAGTCAGAGTTTGTGTCAGTCCAAGACCAATCAAATTGTGTTGTCTTTTCACATTGTTGTTGGGAATAGGATGCCATTTAATTGCAGTCCTAAACATATTTCATGTATCTCCTAAGTCCTTGGAAAGTTTTCCCCAACACTAGGATTAGAAAGAGATTAAATTCGAATGAAATGAACATGTAAATTGACATTTGTGATTATTCCTAAATGATAGGAACATGTGAGGACGCCCAAGAAGAGTCCTACAAAATAGGAGTACATGGGACACCCACATGGAATGTGGAACCCACCTTGCTTAAGTTAACTGTTTGGAGGATTGATAACACTTCAGTAATGCATGTTTTTGTTCCTACAAGTTAGGGATTGATATTTACATGAGTGAAGTTTAGTTCAATTCAATTTAGTTCAGTATTAGTTTAGTTCAGTTTAGTTCAGTTCAGTTTAGTCCAGTTTAGTTCAATTCAGTTCAGTTCAGTTCAATTTAGTTATGGTTCAGTTATCTTCAGTTGCATGTAGTTAGTTTCAGTTGAATGCTAGTTTACTTGAGTTGACTTGAGTTGCATGACAGATAACAGGTGGATACATTCGGTTAAGTGGGGATGATCAATCATGCATAAATGTTTGCATGAATTGGTGGAGAGATATGTTTCAGTTAACTAAGATTGACTTGGACCCACCTTGGGCTCCCAAGTTGGCATCTTTGAGTTAACACCTTTTGCATGAGAATATATTTACAATGCTGAGTTAAGTGGGCCCATTCTTGGGCGCAAACTTTGAGGTGATGCTTGCAAGATATTTTCTTGACTAAGAGTTCAGTTAAGTGTTCAATTTGGGGCACCTAAATTGAGGAAGACTTTGGTTTGATCACATATTATATTGTGGAACTCTACTTGCACAATCTAGGCGTAGATTTTTGTGAGGAGATTTATGCTCTTGTTTTGATCAACTCTTTGGAGTTTACAATGCTCATTAATTGTCTATTTATTGCAGCAATTGCATTAGAGTTTGTAATCTTGTTTGCAAGTTAGCAGGTTGAGCTTGTGCATGTGTGAGGGTTTGAAGCATGGCATGGGATGTGTGGATTCATGCTTGGTCACATGGAATGCATGGATAGCTTGTGCTACAAAAAGTGTATGAGAGTTTATTGCAAGATGTGAAGAAGGATTGTTGAAGGCAAGGAAGCATATCAATCAAGAATTGATACAGTATTATTGTAATCTTTCTCTAAGGTTAAATAATACAAACACTATTGATTTTGGTGGAGTTTTTTTCTGAAAGGGTTTCTCCATGTATATGTTGTGTCACTTCTATCTTCTTGTCTCATTCTTCTACAATCTTCTATCTCTTTCTACAATTGGTAAAATTGATCTCAAAAGATTAATCATACACAAATAATTGTGATAAAGAACACTTAATTAAATCTACAGTATAATAGTTTTACAAGTTTTAAGCTACAATTTCACCTTCGTTTTCAACAATTGCTATGTAGGAAAGGTCATCTTTGGATGGGCCCCCAAGGCACTAGGTCAGTACCTTAGGGTTTTGTTGAGTCAAATTTGTGACCGACGGCTTAGTATGGGCTGAATACACTTGATCCATGAGTATTCGAATCATATTCAAGCCACTAAACATCGGTCCAATAAGATCATTCAATACAAAAATAAACTAAGAATCCATTAAAACTAACATATTAAAATATGAAAGCTTCAAAAACACCTATTCTAATCCATTGAAACTTATCCTATTGGGGGAGTGGTGTCGCATTGATGCGGAATGGCGACCCTTTCCTAATCCTGTGGATAAATGAGCTTGTTTCGATCGATTCTATTGAAGATAATTGATGAAATTGATGATAGATGTGTATGAAAAGATTATCTAAATCTAAATTAACATGATGCAAGCTATTTTAACATGATTTATGCTAATATGATTGATATGAGTGTGTGCAAAGCTAATCTAAATATATTTTAAGCTCAAAAGATTAAAACCCTAATTACCAAATAAGCTAAATGGATGCATCTAATTTACCATGGAAGCTATTAATGGAAGCTAAGCTAATGATGAAAATAAATTAAGCTAAAAATATGCTAAATAAGAGTGCGAGTTAAAGTTATTTTAACAACATAATTTTTCTCTTAAAAGGTGGATGCATTTGTCTCTAAATAGTGACCTATTTATAGAAGGACAAATTAGAAATGAAGGGTTGAGATTAAAAGGTTAATCAATGGTCAAAATTGGAGGAAAGATGAAACATGGATCATGGATTCTCATCAATGGATGAGAATCAATGATCACATGGATCGAGGAAAGAATCAAGGGTTCATATTCTTCCAAACAAACACACTTTCAAAACTTGCATAAGAAGTCTTGTTGAAAGTTTGTTGCAAAAAAGAATATTCCCCTTTTCAAATGAGTGAAGAAACAAAATATTCTCAAAGAATATTCTCATGGGTGAGGAAAATTAGATATTTAGTTAATTAAAACCAAATTAAATTGTGCAAAGGAATATTCCATGGGAATATTCCCTTTTTTGCATGAATGTACAAAGGAGGAATATTCCTTTGGAATATTCCCTTGCAAGTGGGGGGATTAGATTTATTGGTAATTTGATAATTAAATAAAGTTTTAATTATGCAAATTAGGGGAATTAGGATATTCATTAAGTAATTAATTTATTTAATGAAAAGGGGAAGTGATGTGATATTTAATTAAATAACTTAAGATTATTTAATTAAACAAGAGGACTTTAGGGATTAAATTAAATAATTTGATTTATTCAATTTATTAGGACAAAATGTTAGCATGAAAGGGGGTGAATTCACCTAATTAGCTTAATTAGGTTAATAGATGAAAATGATGCAATTAATTAAATAGCTAGGAAAATTTAATCAATTAAACGAAAAGAGGATGGATTTTAGGATGAAACGGTGTTAGTATATCATATTTGACTGCATGATATCATTTAGGACATTTTTTAAGTGTAAATTTTGCCCCTCTTTGAAGCAAGGTACTTGTTATGTTGGTTCAAAGACTGACGCTTTTCAGATTAAAAACTGCTGCTCATATCAAAAAATAAAAAAAAATCTAATTTTTTTTATGCCCCACTTTTACCCCAGTAGAAGGAATAAGTTGGTTCCCTACCCCCTTGAGAAACTGGGCGAAAATTTTGAATTTTGGATTGATTTTTCAAAAAAGGTTAAATATAGGTTGAGGTGCTAAAACAAGCCCCAGGATACCAAAAATGGCTCAAAATAGGTTGCATAGGGTGGAAATAGAAAAAATAGGTCAAAACCCTAGCTTTTGGCTAAAATTAGGGCAAAAAACCCTAATTTTTAGGCTTAAATAGGTGATGAAGGGTCACTTTCAATTCATTTGTGCATTCACACCCTTGGAGATTTTTTCCTTTTGAGCTCTGACCTCTTGACAAAATCGAGCAACAAGTGCTTCCTCTTCACCTTTTGGAGTAAGTTCAAGAGTACCAGCGGCGAGTAGACACAAGATCTTGGGTATGTGATTCAAAAAAAATCTTTATTTTTGCTTTTAGGTGCAATTAATAGGGGGTCAAAATTAGGTCTCTAGGTGCATCGTTGTATAGTGACACTATTGATGCATTGAAAGCGTCCCTATTAATTTTATAGTGACACACCTCTTGTTTAGCAATGCACCTCGACTTTTTGATTTGGGGGTCGCTAGGTTAACAGTGACACAAGATTTTCATGTTTAGTGTCGCTCAAAAGTGGTGGGTGATGCACTTAGGTTTCAACAACACACCCCAATGTCGATTTGTTATTGAGCATAGGATGCTCGTTGCCAAATTGGCGACACACCCCTAAAATTGATATAGCGACGCACCCAAAAATCAATGACACTATTGATTTCAACGATGCGTTTGATGTTTTGGATGTAAAGTCTCAAATTTTGATCAATTTTTTTACTTTTTCAACAAATTGACACTCTGTGTGTGATGCGTGCAGGAGAATCCTCCCCCATTGATGTCACAAGAGCATTGTTCCAACATTTTGGCAGTAGCAAGAGACTTTGATGACTTTGAGGTAGAGCGGTTGGGTAGGTTGGGGTTAGGCTTTATTACTTTCTTGCTTGAGGTCCAGATGCACCTCACTATGATGACTGCACTAATCGAGATGTGGAACAACGAGACCTCCTCATTCCACCTGCCCACTAGTGAGGCCACCGTTACATTGGAGGATGTGTGGTGCATTCTGCGATTGTCGATTCATGAAGAGTGTGTCATATATGACACAAATGTCGGGAGAGACATGTGTCTCTCTCTCCTACACAGGTGGAAAATTGTTTTGATTAGCTCTAAGATTGATCTTGACCTATATCATGGGCAGGTGGAGATCTTTAGATTATTTGTTCTAGCACTGATCTCTAGCATCATTGCCCCAGACCGATGGGGCAAAGGTTTCAGTACCGGATGAGGATTGGCATAGGAGGGGATGATCAGGAGGGACGTTATGTATGCATGAGACCCAATTCTTCTTGCCTCTCTGCACCACAATATGTATGAGGCCGTCTATCATGAGGGCAGGAGTATCAGAGCAGGTGTTACACTACTCCATATATGGGCTGACGAGCATATTGTACTATTAATGCAATTGTTGGTTTTAGAAAACATTCATGAGGATGAGCCTGTCATGTTTAGATATAGGGTGTGGATGATTCTTCAACACATGGGCCCTACAGGTCTACTGTATTGGCGTCATGTCATCAATGGCATGACCATATTTCGATGGAGGCCATGGTTGTAGGCTCCACCTTGGTATGATGATTAGAAGTAGCTATGTGTTGATCGGTAGACCCGATATATGTAGGGGAGAGAGAATATAGAGTGGTACCTCCCAGACCACATTGCCCAAAAGTTTGGAGAGATTTAGGATGTACCAGCTGATGATTACACTACATTGTTTGCTAGATCATAGAGAGAGGTTTAGTGGGGAGCCCAGATTGATCCCATGGTGGTGATCAATGATGTTAGATAGCTAGTCCCACAGCTGTGGGCATATGATCAGGGCCTACCAGATGCAAGAATAACTCCAGCCTATAATGCATGGTTTAGGCTATCCACTCGCCCAAAAAATCTAGCAAGGGGATACCCCAGAGGCTGAGATAGAGGCAGGGATGGTGGTCGGGGTAGAGGCCAACAAGACCAAGATCAGGATAGGGCATAAGTGCTAGGTGATGGGCACCAGTAGTAGTCAAATTAGGTACAGGTTCCAAGGTGGTAGGATGAACATGATGGACAGGTTCTGGGGGCACCACCGCCTCCTCCACCTCCACAACAGCCAAATGCACAGGCATAGATATAGGCCCTCACTGCTGAGAGAGATCAGTTGTGTCAACAACTACAAGATATGACCACATAGTGAGATCATGAGGTTTAGTTGTGGCAATAGTTGGACTTATAGCTAGCACAAAATATTGGGCGGAGGCAATAGCTTGAGGTAGTGACAGCTACATCATAAGGGCAGACAATGTTGGCCTAATTGTATAGACAGGAAGTTATTAAGGCAACCTACTATCATATGCACTATCATAGGGATGTTCTCCAGGCGATGAGACTACCTGATTTTTCACAGCGGAGCGGAGCACCACCTAGACCTAAGGATCATCCATCAGTTAGGGGTGAGTCAAGTAGCCACCAAGGGTAGCCTGCTTGTGTAGAAACATTTTGATTGTTTTCCCAATTCATTTATATAGATATACATTCATGGGCTCATTTTTGTAGTAGGTTGCCTTAGTAACTGCCTCTCTATACAATCGAGTCAATACTGTCTGCCCCTATGATGTAGTCATCACTACCTCAAGTTGCTACCTTCGCCCAATCTCTTGGGCTGGCTATAAGTCTAGTTATTTTTGCAACTAAACCTCATGATCTCACTATGATGTCATATCTTTTAGTTGACGTAGTTGATCCCTCTCAACAGTGAGAGCCTATATATGTGTCTGTGCATTTGGTTGTTGTGGAGGTGGAGAAGGTGGTGGTGCCCCCGAAACTTGTCCATCATGTTTGTCCTGTCACCTCGTCACCTGTACCTAATCCGACTACTATTGGTGCCCATCATCTAGCACCTATGCCCTATCCTGATCTTGGTCTTGCTGGCCTCTACCTCAACCACCATCCCTGCCTCTGTCCCTGACTCAACCTCAGCCTCAGCCTCTCCCTCTACCTCTGGTGTATCACCTCACTAGATATGTTAGGCGAGTGGGTGGCCTAAACCATGCATCATAGGTTGGAGTTGTTATTGCATCTAGTAGGCCCTAATCATATGCCCATGACTATGGGACTAGTTGTCTAAAATCATTGATCACCACCATGGGATCAATATGGGCTCCCCACTAAACCTCTCTTTGTGATCTAGCAAACATTATAGTGTAATCATCAGCATAGGGATGTTCCCCAGGCGATGAGATAGCCTGATTTTTCACAGCAGAGCAGAGCACCACCTAGAGAGGATCAACCATCAGTTAGGGGTGAGTCGAGTAGCCACCAAGGCTAGCCTGCTTGTGTAGACACTTTTTGATTGTTTTCCCAATTCATTTATATAGATATCCATTCATGGGATCCTTTTTGATAGGCTCATGGATATTGTATTTTTGATTGATATACAAACACTGATTCAGATAGTATATCATGGCAGTCACTATTTATATATATATATATTAGATGATTCAAATTCGATATGTGATGTGCCTTTATTTTATGCTTTTATGAATGTATGGATACATATGATGTGATATGATGTGATATGCTTATATGTTATGATTATGTATGGATGCAATGTGATGGATGTACTTTTATTTATGTGTTTATGTGATATGGGATGATGATTTATGATACAATGTAATGCAATGTAATGGATATGTTTATTCTTTTTCAGTATCTTTTTATGGCATGTTATGGGATGGATGTTATGATATGAGATGCTTATGCAAATGATATGGATGTATTTCTTTTTGTGTACTTTTCTATGCAATTTCTGATATGATGATGTATGCATATGGATGGATATAGGATAATGCAGATGTTCATGATAATGCGATGTATGCTTATGATACATGATATGTATGCATGCTAATGATTTTTGGATGTAGTATGGATGAATGATGATGTCTTTTGTACTATCATGATACCAAGTTAGCGTGGAAAGAAGATAGAAGAAATAAGAATGAATGATTTGACCATCGATTTTGAGATAGATTCAAAAAATCCAACAAGTCTATGATCCACCGAGACTTTATTAGATGATGGTGATGAGAGATGATGATAATTTTCTCATATCTTGGGATTGGGATTTTTTCGTCATTCCTTATTTTTGATATAACACATAGAAATGATGCATCAAGGTATTGATAACTAGGATGACGTTGTATCTAGTGTAATGGACTTTGACTATGCAAACAGATAGGATAGTTCTTGTTCACATCTTGAAATACGGAAACCTTGTCAGAATGTAGTTTAGTAGTTCAAAATATATTGGACCAAAGCATATGCAATAGTCAACAATCTACTCTAAACAACCTCCCTACACACAACTAAGCAAGTATGCACCAAGATTATTTTACAAGAATACCCACAAGCACAAAAAATAAAAGATAATGATTGAGGCCCCATTCCTTTCTCTCTAAATAGTTTTGATAGACATCATCGAGAGGTCCTTGGAATGGGTCAATAAGATAAATCATAAGAAAAAATCAAAGAAAAATAGTCAGTGTTATCTATATCTCTTGTCAGTTTAATATAGCTAAGGTGGATTTTGATGTTGATGTCCATCGCAAGAAGGATTCATCCTAGGAAATGTTGATCGGATGTTTTGATTAGGATGAGGTGTTTGATAAGTCGTTGATACAAACTTCACTGACTCGTTTACCTATGATTTAGACTTTAGATTTTGACACTTAGGTTTTCACTTTACGACTTGCGACACTTGTTTTCTATTTATTTTGCCAAAGTTTGAAGATGACGATTGATTTATTATGGTTGAAAGTTTATTGCAGATGAAAGAGAAATGGGACAGATGATTTTGAGATTTTTGGAATATTTCAATGTTTTGGTATTTTTGAAGATGTTTTGAGGTTGTTTAGGTCTTTTTGAAAGTTTATGCGAATGTTTTGGTTTTTTTTGGTTATTTGAGGTTGTTTAGGGTTTTCGCTAAGATATTTGAGGCTATTTAGGTTTTTAAAATGTTTTATAGTGTTTTGGGATTTTTTTGATATTTGAATGTTTTGAGGTTTCCGATTTTCTAAATGTTTAGGGTTTTTCCAAGCTTTCAATGTTTAGGGGTTTTCTAAGTTTTTCAAATGTTTTTGGATTTTTTTATATTTAAATGTTTAGGGTTTTTGATATTTAGATGTTTAGGGTTTTTTGATATTTGAATGTTTAGGGTTTTTCTAAAAGTTTTGACCAAGAACCTAACCTAAAAGACTATCCTAGTGGCCTCAGGGGTTGATCAAAGATTAGCCTTGCCTACGCTATACACGTAAAGACCGCGTAGTTTGATTGACTCAACTTATTGATGATGAGAAATGAACAGTTGATGAAATGTCAATTTATTATGACAAACTCCTAAAGGACTCACCTAGAGTGTCTCAGGGGCACATCAATGATGGCCTTGCCTATGTTCAAGCTCAGAGACTCATAGTTTGACAGGGTACTATTTTTGGATTTTGGTTTTCGATGTTTTGACCTTTTTAGGGATTTTGATGTGTTTTGGATGTTTTGGATTTTGACTTTATAATTTTCCAAATGTTTTTGGATTTTAGTTGTATAGGATTTTGACATTTTTTGGATTTTATGATGAACGTTTTATGAATGTTTTTGGTATTTTCGATGAGATTTCCAAAAAAACTTAAGATATACAAGAACCCAATCTGATCCATAATGAATTAACCACAACGTGATGCAATAGACTACCTCAATATAGGAAGGACAAGCTGACCTTAGGAATATGCCAAGTAGTACTAGAGGGGATACAATACTTCAAAATATCAAGCTAGGATACTGACACAGATGGGTGATGGAATGAATGATGCGATGGATGAATGGTGATGCAAAGAATGATAGGACGAGGAGCCAAAGATTAGATGGAGGTGCTTTATTTATGTGAGGCACCTACTTGCCAGGTTTTCACCAAGGTACTTGTCGAAAGCACCACCGAAGTGGTTTTTACTAGAGGAGGATTGTTTTTCTTTACTTTCGCAATCATTTTTCTCATTTTTTTGGATTTTGATCATTTTTTTTATTTTTTGTATTTTTCATATTTACACCCTTGAAGCTTGGGCATAAAACTTTTTAAGATGCAAACTACTAGTTGGTTCTTGCAAGGGTTCAGATTCAGGTGTAGATAACCAGTACACTCTTGATCCATAGTTTGTTGTGATGAAAAAGGGACCCAACCAGTTAGGCTAAAACTTTCCTTTACTGTCCTGATTTGGAAGATTTTTTTGATTCTGCTTTAGGATGAGATCCACTGTCTGGAAAGACCGACACTTGATCTTCTTGTTATAGCTTTGTTTCAGTCATTTTTGGTATACTTACAAGTGATTAAGGGCATCAAGATGATGCTCATCCAGGAATTCTAGCTCATTTAGTTGAGATACTCTGTATTCTTCATCAGTGATCAAATTCTGCAGTGACACTCATAGCGATGGAAGCTCGACTTCAATAGGAAAGATGGCTTCTAATCCGTAGACCAAGGAGCACGAGGTTGCACCTGTAGGCATGCAGATACTGGTTTGATAGGCCCAGAGGGTGATATTTAACTATAGATTCCAATCACAGCTAGCTTCATTGATCATTTTCTTTAGGATTCTCATAATGGTCTTGTTTGTAGCCTCAGCTTGACTGTTGCCTTGGGGGTAATGCGGGGTAGAGAATTGATGCTAGATATTAAATCTTTGACATAGCTCTTTCGTATCCTAATTCTTGAAGGGTGTTCCATTATCTGAGATAAGGGTTTATGGAACACCATAACGATAGATAAGATAATTCAGGATAAACTTAGCAATTTTCTTCCCCATTATGTAAGTCATAGGAATAGCTTCCACCCACTTGGTAAAATACTTAGTGGTTGTTATGATGAACTTGTGGCCATTAGATGAGGTACGAGTAATTCTTCCTATGAGGTCAAGCCTCCACTGTGATAAATTCCAAGGTATGACCATTGGTTGCAACTCCTGAGTTGGAGCATGAATAAGATCTCCATGCTTTTGACACTAGACACTTCTACACATACTAATGGGCTTCTCTTTCCATGGTTGGCCATTAGTACCCCGTCCTCAACAATTTCTTAGCTAAAGTCATACCACTAGAATAGAAACCGCATATGACATCATGTACTATTAAGGCAGTCAAGGCTTCCTCTTGGTTAAGACATCGTAGTAATGTCCCCTCGATGCTTCTACAATTGAAATGCATAAGACAACTGAGAGGAGGGTGAATCAATTGTAACCAATCAGACCTCAAATAATTATTATCTCTACATCCAATTTAATTCGTTATTAAGTATAAGCATGAAGTGCAAACAACAGAAAGCAATATCAACACAACCAACACCGAATTTATGTGGAAAAATAAATAAGGGAAAAAACACAGTGAGGATTAACTCACAATATAAGAGTAATTGCAAAATCATTTACAAAGAGGCTCACTGCCCAAGATAGGACTCACTATCCAAATGGGAGCCTCACTACCTACAGATACAAAAAGATAGAAAGAAGAATGTTACATAGAGAACACTATCTCAATGCAACATAAGATCCACCACAACAACTTGCACACATCCGCAGCCTTGATCAGATAATTGTAGACACCATCAATTCACTGCTTTTAGGAGTCTAACACATTAAAGTTCTTGCTGCCTCAATTCACTTTCACACAATATCTCACATATATATTGCTTCTTACACTTGTGGCATACAAACCTTAACACCTTGTTTTGTATTTATACCATCTTCAACCTTAGAAACTTTATCCAAGATTGGCTACACATTCTTCATTTTACAAATTCAAATTAGGTCGGCAACTCAACATTCTTGCGGTGGATGAGAATGAGAGTGGACCAAACCAACACTTAACCAAGACCCAAAACAACATCTCAGATCAATCACATGCTTCCTTAATTGATACTTATCCTTCGCATGACGTGTAAACACCAGGTCAGCCAAACCTAATGAAAACACCAATGAACTTTTAAGTGCATGCTTCCACAACAAGAAGATAGCATGTAGACCACATAACATGCTTCACAATACACTGGAACACATCTTAGATTCCTTCATATTCATTCATAGCTACTGCAACAACCTTCATACACAGAACACATTCTATCAGTCCATCCAGACTATACAGACACACACAATAACTCTAAAACTAGTCTTCTGGAGCACCAAACCATGGACACCTTTGATAAAACACAGATAACACCATTACAAGCCTTCTTCTAGATCTGCAAGACCTAAAACAAACCAGTGAAGGACTGCAGAGCAAATACATTTCTCCCAGTCCACAGACAAACAACTCTACCAGACCAATTCACAAACTGGTGAACTCAACTTTCTCTCTTCATCAAACTAGATCCTATAATCCAGGATATATCACCTAATGATGCTCTTAAACAATGCTTCATATCCACACAAGCATAAGATCAACATAGAATAAATGTGAAGCACATACCGAAGCACATTCTGAACACACACAATTTTGTCTTCACTATTTATTAATTTTCTCAAAATCACTTGGTAACACATCATATCAGCACACCTGCAACACCATAAAGATAGCTCCATGTACTCATAGCATCTCTACGGTATCTCAACTACACATGCACCACCTACAATCACTTGTTTCCTTTCTCTACAAAAACCTATACTATGTTGACATCAATGACAACATTAATGACAACACCACCATACTTGCAACAATCTCCCCCTTTGTCATTGATGGAAACACATGACTCTCTCTCCCCCTTTGACATCAATGACAAAGAACAAAAAGTTTTTACATAATCCTAGTCACTCCCCCTTAGGAGTGCACCCACACATCTCATACTGCAACAATGATACTTCCTACTCCCCTTGAGGAGTAGACCCCAGTCATCAATCCAGAGAAATGATGAATCTACAAATCCACTGGACTGATGCACCTCTATGTTCACCTAGTTCAAAGAAGGAGGGGTGTAAACCCCCAACTTCTCCCTGAGATACTCAAAAGTATCTTTAGAAAGAGCCTTAGTAAATATATCAACAATATGATCCTTTGTAGGCACATATTCAAGATTGACTTCATTCTCCAATACCTTTTCTCTTAAGAAATGATATCTGATAGATATATGCTTTGTCCTTGAATGCATTACCAGATTCTTTGAAATATTTATTGCACTTGTATTATCATAGAAGATAGGAATAGGGTCATCACACATCACTCCTATGTCCTTCAATGTTTGCTTCAACCACAATACCTATGTGCAACAAGATGTTGCAATGTACTCAGCCTTTGCAGTGGATAAAGAAATTGAATCTTGTTTCTTGCTTAGCCATGAAACTAACCTGCATCTAAGAAATAATGCACCACCACTTGTACTCTTCTGGTCATCCACACAACCAGCCCAATCTACATCACTGTAAGCACTCAAAGTACAATTAGTATCCTTAGGATACCACAAACCATAATCCGGAGTACCTTTTAGATATTTGAATATCCTTTTCATAGTCGTAACATGTGTTTCTTTGGGTTTTTCTTGAAATCTGGCAACCAAACATATTGCATGCATGATATCCGATCTAGTAGCAGTAAAATACAATAGTCCACCAATCATAGATTTGTACATGCTCTGATCAACTTTAGGAGATTCATCATCCTTACTTAGCTTGCATCCAGTCACCATAGGTGTACAGACCAGTTTGGAGTCATCCATTCCAAACTTCTTCAACAATTCTTTAACATACTTTTATTGTGAAATGAATATTCCCTTATCAATTTGATTTACATGAAGTCCAAGGAAGAAATTCAACTCACCAATCATAGACATTTCAAACTCTTTTTGCATCTCCTCTACAAATTTCTTGCACATACCCTCATTTCCTCCAAAGATAATATCATCAACATATACAACCACTATCAACATTTTGTTTCCTTCAACCTTGAAATAAAGATGATTGTCTATGGAGCCTTTTTTGAACCTTTGTTGAGTCGAATACCTGTCCAACCTTGAATACCATGCTCTGGGAGCTTGTTTAAGTCCATAAAATGTTGTTTTCAACTTATAGACCATGTCTGATTCATCTAATAACTAAAATCCCTCAATTTGTTCCATGTAGACCTCTTCTTCCAATTCTCCATTCAGGAATGCAGACTTAACATCCATCTGGTATACCTTGAAATCTTTGTGAGTAGAAAATGCAAAAAACATCTGAATAGCCTCCATTCTTGCCACTAGGGAAAATGTCTCCTCAAATTATATTCCTTCAACCCATGAATAACCTTTGCACACAAGCCTTTCTTTGTTTCTTACTACTTCACCATTCTCATTCAGCTTATTCCTAAATACCCATTTTGTACTAATTATATTCTTGTTTACCGGTCTAGGAACCAATTCCCATGTCTGATTTTTCTCTATCTACTATAATTCCTCTTTCATTGCTCTAACCCAATTTTCATCTTTGCATGCTTCACACACTATTTTAGGTTCTATTTTGGAAGGTAAACATAGATTTACCTAATCTACTGCCACTTTACTTCTTGTCATTACACCTTCGCCTTTGTCTCCAATTATCTATTCTTTTGGATGATTTTTCTACACATATTTTGGAGTCTTAGGAGTAGGTTCTGGAGCTTCTTATTCTTCAATATGTTCTTCTTCTTCCTTATTCTCTTCTTGTTCTTGTTCGTATACAAGTTCATCTAGTTCAACTTCATTTATTTCAACTGATTTGTGCATATCTTCATCAACTTTTACATTTGCACTTTCAACAATATTTCTCAATCTTTTATTGTAGCATCTATATGCTTTGCTTTTGGTTGAATATCCAAGGAAAATACCTTCATCACATCTTGCATCAAACTTTCCTAGATTCTCATCATCTCTTTTAATATAACATTTGCTTCCAAACACCTTAAAGTACTTAAAGTAGGAATTTTTCCATACCACTGTTCATAAGGAGTCTTTGTGCTATTGCTTTTGATCTGAACTCTGTTAAGAATATAAAAATTAGTGTGAATTGCTTCTCTCTAGTATACCTTAGGTACATTTTCCTCTTTCATCATAGTCCTTGCAGCTTCTTAAACAGTCTAGGTCTTCCTCTTAGCAACTCCATTCTGCTGAGGAGTTCTAGGAGCAAAGAGATGCCTCTTTATGCCATGCTCTTCACAAAACATATTAAACTCATTGGAGGTGAATTCTCCACCTCTTTCAGACCTTAAACATTTTATTTTCAGGTTCACTTCATTCTCTACCATATCCTTGAACACCTTGAATCTATCTAGAGCTAAAGTAACCCATGTCATTATAGAATAATCATCAATAAGAAGCATAAAATACCTATCACCATTAAGACTTCTTGTTCTTGTAGGACCACAGAGGTCTGTATGAATCAATTCCAATATTCTGATAGTTGATTGTTCTTTTCCTTTAAAGCTACAACTTTTTTCTTTTCCCAACTGACAACTTTTGCAAACAGTATTGGTAGGCTTTGTGATTCTTGGAAAATCCCTGACAGCTTCTCTTGAACTAATCCTGATTAGGTTGTCAAAGCTTACATGTCCCATCCTTCGGTGCCATAGCCAACTTTCATTAACTTGATACACAAAAAACTGACCATCAGCACCCTTAAGTTGATAAATGTTTCTATGTGTTCTTCTTCCTGTAGCTACCATAGTTCTGGACCCTTTTTTGATCTCACAAGTATTATCCTAAAACACAAGCTTAAATCCTTTGCTACACATTTGTCCAACATTATGGAGATTATTCCTTAATCCCTTAACATAATAGACATCATCAGTATTGTGTTTTCCATCAAAACTAATTGTTCCTTTTCCAATAATCTTTGCATCATAATCATCTCCAAACATTACTAATCCTCCATCATACTTTTCAAGTTTTGTAAACTTACTTTTGTCTCTAGTCATATGATTTGAGCAGCCACTGGAAATTACCTAATAATCTTCATCTTGTCTAGCATGAAAGGCAGTAACCAAAGTACCTTCCATCTCTTCCTTCTTATTTTCCTGACCACATTCCCTTGCACATTTTCCATTGTTAGTAGACACTGATTTATTCTCTAAGGCTAGAAACAAGCATTCATCTTTATCATCCTCAAAATCAGATTCATCATCAAAAATTCCAGCATCTTCTCTAACATAATACAATTTCTTGAACTTTTTTGTCCTTTTTGTCTTTATTTTCTCTGTTCTTCTTGTGTATGGCTCTATTTGCACATCTTGAAGCATAGTGACCAATATTTCCACAAGTGAAACATTTAAAAGGTAACATACTTTTGTACTTTCCCGTACCTTTCTTCAATTTCCTTGTAAAATTTTCTTCTAACTCCTCTGAACCTTCACTATTTAGATCATCATTTGTCTTTGTGGCTTTAAAGGATTTTCTAAATTTCCTCATTTCAAATGTGGTCAAGATGCCAAATAGTTGTTCTTTAGTGAATTTATTTGGATCATAAACTTCCTCAATGGTTGAGACTTTGTCACTGTAGCTCTCTAGAAGGTGAATTTGAAATGTCAGTGATTGGTGAGATGAAATTCTTTTTGGGATTGCAAATTACTTAGTTAGACAAAGGGATTTTTATATCTTAGTCCAAGTATGTGAAGGAATTGTTGAAGAAGTTTGGTATGGAAGATTCAAAGCCATTCAGTACACCCATGGTGACCGGATGCAAGTTGACAACAAAAGATGATTCTCCGAAAGAAAATCAGACTAGATACAGATCAATGATTGGTGGATTGCTTTACTTAACTCAAACTAGGCCTGATATCATGAATGATGTATGTATTGTAGCAAGATTTCAAGTTGATCCGAAGGAATCTCATGTGACTGTTCTAAAGAGAATTTTCAGATACTTCAAGGGGGAAGTTGACTTTGGCCTATGGTATCCTAAAGATGATGATCTTACTTTGAATTCCTTTACTGATGTTGATTGGGCAGGAGATGTAAATGATAGGAAAAGTACTAGTGGTGGAGCATTTTTCTTGGGTAAGAAGTTGATTTCATGGTTAAGTAAGAAGCAAAATGCCATTTCCTTATCTACTGCAGAGGTCGAATACATTGTTGTTGCTAACAATTATACTCAAGTCTTGTGGATGAAACAGATGTTGAAGGATATCAGAGTTGTGTATAATGAGCCTATTGCTATATTCTATGATAATTCAAGTGCTATTAACATTTCTAAGAATTTGGTGCTACATTCAAAGACAAAGCATGTATCTATTTTCACTTTTTGAGAGAAAAGGTGAGTGAAAAGGAAGTCAAACTGGAGTATGTGCCTACTAAGGAGCAGATTGCAGACATCTTTACCAAGTCGTCGCCTAAGGATAATTTTGAGTATCTCAGAGGGAAGTTAGGGGTGATTACCCCTCCTAATCAAAACTAAGGATGCATTGCATTGCATCAGTCTGTGCATTTCAAAGTCATATCTTGATCTGGATTGATGTTGTGGTGGCTTCTACTCAGGGGGAGTAGTTAGATGTTTAGAAGTTTAGATATGTGGTTCAGAGCTTGTATAGAAGAAATATTTTTCATTGATGTCAAAGGGGGAGAATAACATGTGAAAAAAATTATGGGAAGACAAGATCATGTGAAAATGTTGAGAATAAAATGAGTTAGAATCTAAGGGGGAGTAAGTGTCAAGAGTTAGCTGCGTTGATGGTGTTTTTCACACCATGTGTTGCCATCAATGCCAAAGGAGGAGATTGTTGGATATTGTGGTTGTGTTGTCGATATGTGGTTGTCATTGATGTCAACACTATTAGCATTAATTCATTTTAGCATTAATTCATTAGAAGTTGTATATGTCAAGGATATTAAGAAAATTGTAATGAGATGAGTTGCAGGTTGTCAGTGGTGAAGTGAAGTTCAATATGTCAGAAAGTTCTATACATTGATGATCAGAGGTTGTGGACTAAAGGGTTTTTTTTTAGTGTATCTAGTTTATCCATGTCAAGTTTCAAAGATCCATGTGAAGATTTAATCAAGTTATGAAGATTTATATTTTGTTAGTTTTTTTGTTGCCTTAGTTTGTGTTCCTGATTGAAGATAATGTGATTTTAGTTAGTTCAGTTGTTGTGGATGCTTCTCTAATGATTCGTGATGTTTTTGGATGCTTCTAGATCATGCTATATCATTGTTGCATGTTCACATTGATCGTTATGCTCATGGTTGGTGATTTTCTCTTGCGTGTTCATGTTTTTCTTGTTCTTGGATGACATGGTGGTTGCAGCGTGTTGTGGATCTTTGAGGAGTAATTAATTAAAGTGTTTTCACATTGGAGATGTTGATTTGGGTCTTCACTAATTTGTGGCCAACCTTGGTTGATTCGCATTAATAATCTTTAGTATTTTGGGCCGACAGTTTATATTCATTTTATTATTTTGTTGAAGCTGACATGTAGGGATGAAATTTCTTGTTTCAGATATATAAGAGCGATTGCTTACTCGAATTGAGGTGTGCTTCTGTGTGTATATGTGTGAATATTGATCTAAATCATTAGAAGGCATAGCAGAGTGTGAAGAAGATTGAAGAAGAGTAAAGAATTCTCATGAACTTAACCGAAACTGTGATCATGCATTAGTAGATGCTATTCTATCAGTTCAAATCCCTCTGAATGTAATCTGATTCTTTCTGTAAGACAGTGTGTCTTCCTTTGGGTGGTTAGCCCTATTGTAATTGAGGAGTGAGCTCTAGGCAGTGTGCCTGAATGCAAGTGCATTCCCCATATTTTCATTTCTTATACTTTTAATAGGGTATAATCTTGTGGACTGACCTCCACTGTGGTTTTTCCCCTAACAGGGTTTCCACGTAAAAAATCTTAGTGTTATGTGTGTTTCTGATGTGTTGATGATTTATGCTTTCATGGTTATTAATTGAATCAAAGAATAATGTTAATGATTTGAATAAGTTTTAAATTATGTGACAACTAATTCACCCCCCCTCTTATTTGTCTTCCCTTGTGTTGCCAACAATTGGTATCAGAGCAGGTTCCTTGGAAGAAGTTTAACAACTTGAGGTGATCCGGGATGGTGACTTACAAGAAGGATAGTCTGAGATTTGATGGAACAAATTATTCTCTGTGGAAAACTCGAATGGAGTGTCATTTCAGATGCATTGGTGAACCCTTCTAGAACATTACATGTAATAGGTATGTTATTCCTCATAATGGTCCTACTACTACTGCTGAGATTAGAGATGTTGAGTATAATATCAGGGCTAAGGAAGCATTGTTGAGTGCCTTGACTGATTCTGAGATTATAAATGGTATGGATCTGAAGACTGCTTATGAGATATGGAAAAAGTTGGAAACCTTGTATGAAGGTGATACTAATGTGAAGATTGCTAAGTTGTGGAATCTGAAAGGAAAATATGAAAAGTTTAGAATGGGTGATGATGAGAACATTACTATTTTTATGCAAAGGGTGAATGAACTTGTGTGTGGTATCAAATGTGTTGGTGGACAGATAGACGAATCATAGATTGTTGCTAAAGTTCTTAGATCCTTGCATAATTCTTACAAATTCAAAGCTAGTGCTATTGAAGAGCTCTAGACTGTAACAAATGTAACCAGAGATAGGTTGGTTGGTAAGCTTACTGCTTTTGAGTTGAGTGAATTTGGTGATGCCCTTCCTAAGGTTGAATCTGCATTTAAGGCTACTACTTTCGGAAGAGATAGACACGGATATGATCCAAGTGAGAGTTCATCTAGAAAGACATTCAAGTATGAGGATGAAATCAGACAAATTAAAGAAGAAGAAAGAGAGTTGGAAGCACTTATTGTCAAAAGAGTATCGAGAGGAAAAGGTAAGTATGAAGGAAAACTGCCTCTTAAATATTTTTATTGCAATAAGATAGGTCATTTTTCATCAAGGTGTCTAGAAATAACTCCTAAACCAAGACATAACAAGCTTAGGTTTCAAAAGAAGTGTTACTATGTTGCTGATGAAGGTGTGACAAATTATGAATCTGATAAAGGAAATAGAAGTGATGATGAATGTGTATTTATTGCCATCAAGGAAAACAATCCTATATCTACTAGTTGTACAAATGTGGAGAAAACCCTAGTTGCTCGAGTTGAAGAGAAAGATGAATGGGTGATTGATAGTGGATGTTCACATCACATGATAGGAGATAAAAGTAAGTTTGTGAGATTGGAAAAGTATGATGGTGGTCTTGTGAGATTTGGTGATAATACAGCTAGTGTGATATGTGGCAGAGGTTGCATTTCTCTTGATGGTAAGCATAATACTGATGATGTCCTATATGTGGAAGGCTTGAAGCATAATCTTTTAAGTGTTGGTCAAATGGTTGATAAGGGATAAAATCTTCAGTTCAAAGATGGAAAGTGCAGAATACTGAGTTCCAGAAATGTAATTGCATCGGGTACAAAAACAAAAGGTAATATCTTTCACTTGAGTTCTACTAGTAAAAGTTGTTTGATTGCTCAATTTGATGAAAGTTGGTTATGGCATAGGATAATGTGTCATGTTAACTTTGATAATATTGTTAAGATAAGTTCTACTAAGGCTGTGAGAGATCTACCTAAGTTGGTGAAACCTACTAATGTCATATGCAAGGAATGTCAGTTAGGAAAGCAAACTAGAATTTCATTTTGAAGCAAACAACATTGTTCAAATGAATTGTTGGAACTTGTGCATATTGATCTTTGTGGTCCCTCTAAGGTCAGAATTTTACAATGTTACAGGTATTTCATGTTACTCATTGATGATTATTCAAGAATGGTGTGGATTACTTTCTTAAGGGAGAAATCTGAAGCACTGGAAAAGTTAAGACCCTTAAAGCTATGGTTGAGATAGAGACAGGTCTATAGATTAAATGTTTGAGATCAGATAGAGGTGGTGAATTCACTTTCAGTGAATTTAATTCTTTTTGTGAAGAACATGGAATAAAGATACAATTATCTGCACCGTGGACCCCTCAGCAAAATGGAGTTGTGGAAAGGAAGAACAGAACAATTGAATATGTTGATAGAACTATGATGTTGGAAGGAAATGTCCCTCATATCTACTGGAGAGAAGTTGTGAGTACTACTGTGTACACACTCAACCGGGTATAAATCAAAGGTGATACTGGTAAGACCCCTTTTGAGCTATGGATTGGTCAAAATACTACTATTAAATATTTCAAGATATTTGGAAGCAAATGTTATATCAAGAGAGATGAAGACATAGGAAAGTTTGATGCTAGGAGTGATGAAGGTATCTTTTTGGGTTATTCTACTAATAGCAAGGCCTACCGTTGTTACAATAAAATATTGAGGAAAATGGTTTAAAGTGAAAATATCAAGGTTGATGAAGACTTAGGTACACCATCCAAAACCTATGGATATGATTATGATGATTAGAATTTCAGTACAAACAAGGGAAAGCAAGTTCAAACTACAAGTCAAGTACAAATCATTCTAGAAAATCAGGAAAATAGAGAGGAAGAAGAAACCAGTGAATTTGCAAAAGAGAGAACACAAGAGCATGAAGTTGAAGAATAACCTAATAGGACTTTGAGGTATGTAAGATTGAATCATTCAGAAGATCAGATTATAGGAGATAAGAACAAAGGTTTCCAGACTAGGAGAAAGATTGTAGAAGAATACTGCTTGATTTCAAAGACTGGGCCTACTAGTGTGAATGAAGCATGTAAAGATGAGCATTGGGTTGAAGCAATGAAAGAGGAACTAAAACAAATTGAGAAGAATGATACATGGATTCTTGTTCCCAGACCTAAGGATAAGAATGTCATTGGAACTAAATGGGTCTTTAGAAACAAACTAAATGAGCAAGGAGAATTGGTTGGAAACAAAGCAAGACTGGTATGCAAAGGATATTCACAGATGGAAGGAATTGATTTTGAAGACTTTTTCCCCTGTTGCTAGAATTGAAGTTGTAAGATTATTTATTGCCTATGTTGCTTACAAGAACTACAAGGTTTATTAGATGGATGTCAAGTCAGCCTTTCTAAATGGTGAATTGGAAGAAGAGGTGTATGTTGAGCAACCTGATGGATTTTAGTTGACTAATAAGGGAGATATGGTGTGTCAGTTGAAGAAAGCATTGTATGGACTCAAGCAAGCCCCTAGAGCCTCATATGCCAAATTGGACAAGTATTTGCTGAAGCTTGGATTTAACAAAGGTACTACTGATAGTAATCTATATTTCAAGAATGGTAATAAAGATTTGATTGTTGAATTCTTTGTTGATGATATCATTTTTGGAGGAGATGATGGTTTGTGCATGAAGTTTGCTAATGAGATGAAGAGTGAATTTGAAATGCCAATGATTGGTGAGATGAAATTCTTTTTGGGATTGCAAATTACTTAGTTAGACAAAGGGATTTTTATATCTCAGTCCAAGTATGTGAAGGAATTGTTGAAGAAGTTTGGTATGGAAGATTCAAAGCCAGTCAATACACCCATGGTGACCGGATGCAAGTTGACAATAGAAGATGATTCTCTAAAATCAAATCAGACTAGATACAGATCAATGATTGGTGGATTGCTTTATTTAACTCAAACTAGGGTTGATATCATGAATGTTGTATGTATTGTTGCAAGATTTCAAGTTGATCTGAAGGAATCTCATGTGACTGTTCCGAAGAGAATTTTTAGATACTTGAAGGGGACAGTTGACTTTGGCCTACAGTATCCTAAAGATGATGATCTTACTTTGAATGCCTTTACTGATGCTGACTGGGCAAGAGATGGAAATGATAGGAAAATTACTAGTGGTAGAGCATTTTTCTTGGGTAAGAAGTTGATTTCATGGTTAAGTAAGAAGCAGAATGCCATTTCCTTATCTACTGCAGAGGTCGAATACATTATTGTTGCTAACAATTGTACTCAAGTCTTGTGGATGAAACAGATGTTGAAGGATATAAGAGTTGTGTATAATGAGCCTATTGCTATATTTTGTGATAATTCAAGTGTTATTAACATTTCTAAGAATCCAGTGCTACATTCAAAGACAAAGCATATATCTATTAAGTTTCAATTTTTGAGAGAAAAGGTGAGTGAAAAGGAAGTCAAACTGGAGTATGTGCCTACTAAGGAGAAAATTGCAGACATCTTTACCAAGTCATTGCCTAAGAATACTTTTGAGTATCTCAGAGGGAAGGGGTGATTACCCCTCCTAATCAGAAATAAGGATGCATTACATTGCATCAGTCTGTGCATTTCAAAGTCATATCTTGATCCGGATTGATGTTGCGGTGGTTGCTACTCAGGGGGAGTAGTCAGATGTTCAAATGTTCAGATATGTGGTTCAGAGCTTGTATAGAATAAATCTTTGTCATTGATTTCAAAGGGGGAGAAGACCATGTGAAAAAATTTCTGCGAAGAGAAGATCATGTGAAAAAGTTGAGGAGAAAATGTGTCAGAATCTAAGGGGGAGTAAGTGTCAAGAGTTAGTTGTGTTGATGGTGTTTTTCACATCATGTGTTGCCATCAATACCAAAGGGGGATATTGTTGGATATTGTGGTTGTGTTTCTAATATGTGGTTGTTATTGATGTCAACACTATTAGCATTAATTCATTAGAAGTTGTATATGTCAAGGATATTGAGAAAATTGTAATGAGATGAGTTACAGGTTGTCAGTGGTGAAGTGAAGTTCAGTATGTCAAAAAATTGTGTATGTTGATGATCAGAGGTTGTGGACTAAAGGGTTTGTTTCTGAGTGTATCTAGTTTATCCACGTCAAGTTTCATAGATCCGCATGAACATTTGATCGAGTTATGAAGATTTATATTTTGTAAGTTTTTATGTTGCCTCGATTTGTGTTCCTAATTAAAGATGATGTGATTTCAGTTATTTTAGTTGTTTTGGATGCTTCTCTAGTGATTCGTGATGTTTGTGGATGCTTCTAGATCATGCTCTATTGTTGTTGCACGTCTGCATTGATCGTTGTGCTCGTGGTTGGTGATTTTCTCTTGTGTGTTCATGTTTTTCTTGTTCTTGGCTGACATGGTGGTTGTAGTGTGTTGTGGATCTTCGAGGAGTAATTAATTGAAGTGTTTTCACATTGGAGATGTTGATTTGGTTCTTCACTAAGTTGTGGCCAACCTTGGTTGATTCGCATTAATAATCTTTAGTATTTTGGGTTAACAGATTATATTCATTTTATTATTTTGTTGAAGCTGACATGTAGGGATGAAATTTATGTGTGTATATGTGTGAATATTGATCTAAATCATTCGAAGGAAAAGTAGAGTGTGAAGAAGAGTGAAGAAGAGTAAAGGAGTGTTCATGCACTTAACCGGAATTGTGATCGGGCATTAGCAAATGCTATTCTATCAGTTCAAATCCCTACGGATGTAATCCAATTCTTTTTGTAAGACAGTGTGTCTTCCTTTGGGTGGTTAGCCCTATTGTAATTGAGTAGTGATCTCTAGGCGATGTGCCTGAATGCAAGTGCATTCCCCATATTTTCATTTCTTATACTTTTAACAAGGTATAATCTTGTGGAGTGACCTCTACCATGATTTTTCCCCTAATAGGGTTTCCACGTAAAAAATATTGGTGTTATGTTTGTTTTTGATGTGTTGATGATTTATGCTTTCATGGTTATTAATCAAATCAAAGAATAATGTTAATGAGTTGAATAATTTTTAAATTCTGTGACAACTGATTCACCCCCCCACTCTCAGTTGTCTACCATTGTGATGCCAATAGTAGTGTCTGAACCTTTGTGAAGAAAAAATCACTTCTAAGCATGCTTTCTCAATGGATGAATAGTTTATTTCATAACCCACCAAGGTCCTACTGATGTAATAGATTACTCTTTTCTTTCCATTTTCATCATGTTGTGCTAGAAGAACACCTAGTGCTATTGATGTTGCTAAGATATACAAGATCAATGGTTTGTTTGGTATCGGTGGCATGAGTACTAGAGGTATCAATAGGTAGTCCTTGATCTGCTAGAAGGTTTTATCACACTTCTCATCCCACTTGTAAGTTATTCCTTTATGGAGAAGATGCGAAAAAGGGTAAATTTTGTCTGATAAACCTTCTGATGGATTGCAACCTTCCTTGTAGCCCTCTCAACTATTTCAATGTTTGTGGCACTGGTTCCATGTCGAGGATGGATTTACTTTTGTTGGATCAATTTCATCCCTCTTTGTGAGACGGTATAGCCAAGAAGTTTCCCTGATGTAACCCAAAGACACTTTTTTGGATTCAGTTGTACTTTATACTCTTCAATCTTGTTGAAGATGGGTCCTAAGACTTCTATGTGCTCATTCCTTTTCTTTTATTTTGCCAAAATATCATCCACATAGTCTTCGACTGTTTTGTGGATCATTTCATGAAAGATGAGGGTCATTGCTCTTTGATAGGTTGCTCCTACATTCTTTAGCCCAAATGGAATCATGTTCCAACAATATGTTCCCCATGGACAAGTGAATGTGGTTTTGTGTTGATCCTACTTGGCGATCATGACTTGATTGTAGCCTAAAAAATCATCCATGAGTGATAGCATTTCATTCCTTGTTATTAAATCCATGATGATGTTGATATTAGGCAAAGGGAAATCATCCTTCGAGCATGCCTTATTTAAGTCTCTGAAATATGTGCATATTTTGATGCCCCCATCTCACAAGGTAAGCACCAAGAAGATAATCCTTAATATTTCCATACCTCTATTAAATATCTCTCTATTCTAGTTTCTGGCCTAAAATTTTAAAATTTTGGGGTGTTATGTTCATTATATCACCTAACGAGGGTCTTGGCAACATAACCAATGTTAGCAAGAAATATGGGTAAACACAAATCGAAGTTATAAGCCCCAAGTATTTTCTAAGTGTTGTAGTTTATACCTTGGACTCGGTAATATATAGGTGAACACCAATGCAACCAGACATATGATTAACAATTTACACATCCATAATATAATAGATCACATTATATAGATAGAATTCTGGTATCTATTCTATTAATTAGATCAAATTTGGTACCAGGGAATATCTTCCCCTATAATATTGTTTGACTCTTATCTAATATCTATACATCTATCCTTCTAGACATTATTCTCTTGTACATATATTTTTCTCTATCTATTACATATATCCTCTTCTTTTCTTATTACATTTTTCCATTCATATCTTATTTTATACACCTATCTATGAGATGGGATGTGACCCATCCATAATACGCCTAGTCTAGATGATGTCTTTACTATATTATGCTTTGTAAGTCTTTTGTACCAAAATGTGGTATGTTCTACTAGCTAATGTAATGCTTGTGAATATTTTTAAGAAAGATGAAATTTGTAGGAGCAATCCACTGTACATCCATATCAGTTGAGGCTCAATTCCAAAAGTGCAGTATTAATTTTATATTAGAGATTGCTAAGAAATCAAGCAACAGATATAAACATATTTTTGTGGCTACTGACTACTTCACTAAATGGGTGGAGGAAATCCTAGTTAGAAATACTACATCCTAAGTGGTGATTTAATTTGTATTTAATAACATCATCACGAGGTTTTGTGTGCCCACAAGGATAGTTGTTGAAAATCCAATGTGTTCTAGATCCCATGAACTTATTGGAATGTGTTCTCAATATGGGATAACTATAACACACTCATCCCCTTAGCATCCATGAGGAAATAACCAAATTGAATTTAGTAACAAATGCATCATGAGTATCATCAGGAAAACCTAGGATTCAGAAAAGAAAAGATGGGATAATAAGGTAAATTTGTTATTTGGGAAATAGGATAACTTATAAAAAGGCTATTAATAGGGGCTAAGGCTATTATTAAGAGCCCCTTTTGAACTGGTATATGGAATTAAAGCCAAGATGTCAATTAGTGTTGAGTTTCTAATATAAAAAATATTGTAGCAAGTTGAAGGAGAAGAAGATAATGTCATTTCCTTGAGAGTGCATGAATTGATCAAACCTAAAGAATACAAGAGAGCTACCCATGAAAGAAAATTTTCATGACAATAAAAGATGAATAATTCCTTCAATAAGAAGACTATTTAGAAAGAGTTTCCAAGTTGGGTACATTATACTCATGTGAATTTGAAGATAAAGGAAAACATGACAAATTTGAAGCCTTATGGGTTATAGACCCTATCAAATTGTAGATACATGTGGTCAAAGAATTTTATACCTCAAAATTGTTGATGGAGAATTTATGGAATTGTTCATTCATTTTCAACATTTTAAGAACTATTTCTCTTGATGGTGAGGCTCTCTTTGGGCTTATGTACATAGTTATTCTTCTTTTCCTTGATTGTGTATTATCTTAATTTAATATTTTTTCATGTCAGTCTTTCCTTCCCCTTTCAGTCTACACTCTAGAGTTAGCTAGATTCTCACAATGCCTATAAGAGACACATGTACCCAACTAGATCCAATGTTGGCATCCCATTTGATTATGTCCAAATTTTCTTATGTTCAACCCCTTTTTTCAAAATTTCTTGTCGATCCCATTATTCATAACTAATTTGAGAAAAATTTAAATGGGACTCCTTGGTCAAAATCACCAAATTTTCACTCCTCCCCATCCTTAAAATTCATTTTATGTGATATAAGTTGTGAAAATTTAAGATCATTCTAAGTTTGGGTGTGTTTTGGCCATATTTTGTTGTTCTCACAGTGTTGTAGAATTTAGCTTTGGAATGGATTTTTTTGCTTAAAAAAAATCTAGATATAGTGTCCAATCCCTCATGAAAGTTCCACATGGTCTCTTGAGGCATTCTTTCTTTTGTTTCCTTTCACTTATCCAATCTCCACTTCCACATCATTTCTTTGTAATCTTCCATTTCCTCCTTTGTAAACATTTAAGGTATGTTAGGGTATTCATCTTCTCCTTTACTCGTCCTAACCTCTAATCCTTCCTCACTCTCAATCCTTGTAAATCCTTAATCCTTCATTCTCTTAATCAGGTTGCAAATTTTCAATATGGATGCACACATTTATCTTGTGTCCACATCCTATATCTAGTCTCCCAATATTTTCCCACTTCTTCCCAAGTATTACTTGTGTACTTATTGAATTCATTCCATATGGCTAATTTCCATATCCACTTTTGCACTATATTCCCACAAGGATTTTCCTTGGCCTTTCTCACTCATTTCTTTCTATGTAAAGGTTGGCCTAACTTTTGAACTTCCTTCACCCCATCCACTTCCTATATCTAGTCTAGACCTAAACTTTTACATCCTCCATTTTTACATCTTGTTTCACCTCAAACCCTTGCAATTATTCTAGATTGCTTCATGCACTCCCCTAAACCTCCCCACAATGTAATTAATACCTATATTTGACCCTGCAACTACCCAACTTCATACTTTTCCTACCTATAAAATATTATTTATTCTAGGGTCCATATTCAAATGTAAAACAAATAATAAAGAATGAGGGTGGGCATGCCACCATTAAAATGAAGTTGTTTATTTTAGTTCTTGAGGATCTCAATGCTCAATCTTATCATTTTTCTGGTATATTTCACAGTATTTATCTTGTGATAATATCCACTTCTATGTTGAGATCCCACAACCAAAATGAAATGAAGGCTATCTACTTCCCTAAACAATTAAGAATGTCATTAATGATATAGGATGGATGTAATTCAAAGAAAGATAGCCTTAACACATCACCTAGTACCCATAAACCTCGTTGAAGCATAATTTTGTATCAAAATGTAGAATTGATAATGTGAAAGGCACGAGTGACCTCTGTAATTGTGGGTAATCTTGTACATCATCCCAAGACTACCCAAATGTGTTGAATGATGCATATTTACAAATTTTAGTCATTCAATGGTTGGAAAAATGGGTAATGGAGCACTAATAGACAAGAAAATAAACTAGATTGATATGGTTTTCCTTTCAATGAAGGGTAAAGGAATTTATAATGTAATGATCTAGGTTTTGTCCCGAACATGTAATATCATACTATAATCCTATAAGAATGAGTATAATGTGCAAGTTCAACATTTAGTGAATGTACTTGTGTATATTGTATGTGTTCCTAAAGATTTCCTAGGTCTTCTGAATCCCATTTAATAATTTGAGTATTATATGTCCAATTAGTTTGTCATATGGATGACTATATAATTCTTGTAAAGAATTTGTGTAGCATATTTTAATATTAATACAAGGAATGTATAGTTTTATGAATGGATAACTAAGTTATGTTCATTTGGATGTTCTTCAAATTTTATTTATTTTCTTGCTTACATGTATAGAGTTGAGCTCATGTATGTAGTTGAAAACATAAAGTATTAAGTGATATCTCAATTAAAACATTACAAAATGGATTTCAGTCATTGTATTTTTGGTCTATGAAGCTTATGACTTTGTCACCCAATTGGATATAGGAACCCATCTAATCTTTTCTCAACCTCCCATAACTTCAACACACTTAAAATAATTAAATGTAAACTTTATTTCATATCATGATGTTTCAATTTCATGTCTAGAGATGCATAAGAACACAAGGGGTTATCGTAGCCACATTCTTAAAAATTTTACATGGTATTTTATCTGCTTAATGAAGGTGTGTAATCTTGCATTGTCAAACTAGCATACATATACTTAGTGGAAAATAAATAGGATTGTATTATGTGTTGTGTATGGATTGCATCAAGGTGTATGCTTTTTTATTATAGTTGTATCTAATAAAGCACCTTAGGGAAGCCCCCTTGTCCTATTAGAACCTAAATTTGAAAATTTTCTTACCATCATTAGTAAATTAGTCCATAGTTACCTTGCCTAATTGTAAGTGTGAAGTATTTGACCCTAGCTTTGACACCCCTAGTTCTTAGAAAAAGCTTACCTTTAGGGATTTTGGACTTACAAATCTAAGCACCAACATAATGTGTCATTGTCAAGGATATTATAATTTTGTCAATATATCAAACACCTTGGTAATTTAAATCACACCTTTTTAAAGTACCACTTTGGTGCAACAAAAAAGATAAGTCCTTTCTTGATATTTTAAAGATATATGTTGATAAAGAAAGTTTTTCTCTCCTAAGTGGAGAGTGGTTACTCTATTTAAGGTCAAATCCAAAAATGGATTGCAAGTTGGAGGATAAAAATAGAAAGAGGAGGTCATTCAAGGGATTTTAAAGGATGCGAGAATACACCAACTTAAGCAAGAAGATAAAATACCACTCAGAAAGCTAAAAATATAGATATATCTACTACATCCATTTCCCATAGAGACGATGTTGGTACTTTCAATAGAGATAGTATGTTTGTTGAATTGAAGGATTATTATCCATACATCTCATACTATAGTAATAAAATGATTAGTAATGGTAGAATTTTTTTTTGACATGAATATGACATGCATGTGAATGAGATAAATATGGATACAAGACATAGAAATACATCTCATGAGCTATCAAAGAGATGAACCTACACAACCCTCCACATGCAAGAATTACAAGAGTGAGTCTAAAACATAATTCCATAACATCCTCACATATATCTAACCAAGAACATGATCCTATATTTCATGATTCTAATGCAACTATACAATAAAAACTGAATGTAGAGAAAGAGAAGTAGATCTAGAAATAGACTTGCTTGACCAATTGAGAAAAAACAATGTGAAAAACTAACTAAAAATTAAAATATTGAAGTTTGAACCGTCTAAAATGTTTAGTAGCTAAATCAAAATTAGAATATTGGTCAACATAATCCAAATAAAAAATAACCTAACTATCAATGCCATCAACAACACAATGTTAGGAAAAAAGGAGAATTCCCCTAAGAATCCAAGATCAAAGTTATATGCCAATTAGACAGTTATATTAGGAATGGAAAGATATAAACATTTGGAATTTTATTGCATTATGAATCATCCTAGTCCAATACCAAATAATATTAGATTGATCCTAATCCAACACCAAATGAGATTAGAGAAAAATTTCCAAAATTTCATGGCAACAATGTTGTCACTAGAGAAGAACACCTCAAACACTTCACTAACGTGATCAATGAATATGAAATTGAAAATGAGGATGTCATGATGAAGCTCTTTGTGCAGTCATTGGCAGATTGTGCTAAAGAATGGTATAAAACCCTACTAAACAACAACATAGATTAATGGAATTAATTTATGAGTCTTCAAATTGTAATATGGAGAGGGATTTGATCTTAAGTTTGAAATCCATGAGTTTATTGCTATAAAGAAGGTGTTCGAGTAAATAGGTAATCACCTAATGATTAATTAATTATTAGGTCCCCTTTTACTTTATTACACTTAAGCTAAAGTTAGGAGTGTTTTTTATTATTAGGTTATGTACCATTTATCTCATAACATATGATGAGGACACTTTTAATAATCTAATTTAATCCTCACCTAGGGTTTCATCTAGGTTGCTTTTTCCTTTTCACAAGGATTCATTATAATTTCAATCATTCATTCAAGAGATTATTGCTTCAATAAAATCCTTAGGTTGCATAGCAAAATCTATTACTTATGTCTCTCTATTGTGATAGGTGTTTTGGTTGTAGGTGATTTATGGGAGCTATGGAGTTCAATCATTAACTCCAATAGAAAGGGGTAAATGAAAGGATTGTTGATTTATAGCAAGTTTCTAATGATAATGAGGAAGGTGTCTCCCAAGTTGAGTTTGAATTAAACAATATACCTGGTCTTGTATTGTAGAGAATTTGATAAAAAATAGAATATTGTCTTTGTGATAAGAATTCTTAAAATTTAAGGATAGCTTACGATGTGGAAATCAAAATAGAGAGAAATATGATATCATCTAGAAAGTATATTAAAAGAGTTGTTGTGAAGATTCTAAAGTAAGATGCAAGTACTTCTGTGTGTATGAAAATATGCCTATCATAAATAATTCAAAACACAATCAATAAAACCTTATATCAAAGAAGCTTAAAGAAAAATAAACAAACTCTTATTACAGCTTCCTCAAAGTCATTTTATTGCTCTCTATCTCTAGCGTTTCGTTGATTCAAGTTGCTCTCAGATTTAGTATGCCAAGCTCAACGAAATGGACTACTAGAGAATGAGATATAAACTAAAATGCATTCTATACTAAGATGCACAATTATGCTATGATATGATAAAATTATTGCTAAGATATGATTATTGCTAGAATGCTAAAGATGCGAGTGTATAAGTGTAATTGCATGTGTGTGTATATATCTATATCTGTGTGTAAACAATGGTTGGATTCGCACATGTATTTATAGAGTTTTTTGAGGATTGTGATTGGCTGAGTTGGTCAACGGCTGTGATAATTCCTGATAGATCAAACAATCGAAAATGAATGAGACTACAAAGAAAAATAGAAGAAAACGAATAAAGCAGGTTTTCTCCATTTTTATGGAAGAGATAAGATGAGATGATGAAAAATCATCTTTTTTAGAAGATAATGGAAAGATATTGAGAAGATAAATAATGAATTATCCAATTCAATTATTTATTTATGGGTGTATGTAGATTTTTCTTAATTAAATAAATATTTAATTAAGATTTTGAGGAAATCAGAAGATTTCATAATTAAATGAAATATTTAATTATGATTTGAAGAAAAATAGAAAATCTTTAATTAAATAAAATATTTAATTAAATTTGAAGAGATGACATGTGTTATGAAATTAATTAAATAAAATATTTATTCAAAGGTAGAAAGATTTAAAATAGAAGAAAAAAAATATTTAAATTTAATTAAAAGATTTAATTAAATTGAAAGATGATATTAATTTAAATAGTAAAATGTATTTATTTAATTTAATCAAAATGAACATGTAGAATAATTAAATAAAATAAATTTAGCCAATTATGGTGGGAGGAATAAAATAATTGAACAATATAATTAAATTAATTAAATTTAATTACATGTAGAAGACTTTAGATAAATTAATTAAATAATAAATATTTAATTAAATGCAGGGATTAACTAAACATGACCAATTTATGCACACCCATTTTGCCCCTCTTTAGTGATGTGTAGAAGCGCGTTGCTTTGAAGAAAATAAATTTGCCTGCAGTATGCTTTGATCTTTGATGTTGATGATGCCCTCTCAGGAGGTAAATCACGAATGATGATATTCTGCTGGTGATTCAGTGATTTAGCTCCCGATACTTGGTGTAAAAGATGCCCCTGGTGGAAAAAATAAAGTGATAGAAATGAAAATGCCATAAAAAACCCACCTTACTTGACCCATATAAGGTAAAAGGGGTAAAAGTGGAAGTCATTTGCACCATTTTACTATAGTGATTTTGATGCTCTGACAGTGACTTGTGAGATCACGATTCCATTTTCATGAAACAGATTAAATGAGCCATCTTCCAGGAAACTAATACGTATATATGGACCACTAATTAGTCGATTGACCCTTTATGATTCAAGGTATGATTTGATCCAATTTTTAACATTTTAACTCGGTTGGGGAAAAAATAGCATTTTTAATTATCGGTATGCATTTTAGTGCATTCGAAAATTTCCATAGCGCATATAGGATGTTCTTTAGCATATAGGTGCGGAGTAGAATTTTAGGTTTTTCTAAGCCGCCTCTGAGGAAGTGTGAATTAGGCGCTTATAGGGGGTCAAGTCGGCTAGAAAACTTCATGTCCCCAGGCACAAAGTCGTGCATTTAGAATTGGTTGCAGCAGTGGATTAAGCGCATTTAGGGTAGCAAGTACTTTTGTCAATTTATCTTAAATGTATGTATAGGGTTTTAAACATAGGAAAAAATGTAGCACTTTTAGGGCAAAAGCGCACTTCACGGAGTTTAAGCGCTTCGAGGTAAACTATAAACATGAGTTTTAAGCCTTTGAGCCTGATTAACATCTGGAAATTTTTGGTAGAATACCCAATTTATGATGAAAATGATATTGTACATTGCTTCCTTGGTCAATAGATAGATAAATTATTTTTCCATTATGTTGATATGGATAGAAATGATAGAAAATTTGATGATTAACTGATAACTTTGCTTCCCCGAATAGAAAACAAAGAGTAGATAGCTGATAACTTTGTTTCCCAAAAATGAAAAACAATGAGTAGATTGATTGACTGATTGACTGATTGTCTGATAACTTTGTTTCTCATGAATGAAAAACAAAGAGTAAATGTCTGATAAATTTGCTTTCTATGATAGAAACCAAATAGTAAATGATGGTTTTCAAGCGTATTTGCATTCATGACTGAAGTACAAAATGATTGGATTGTTGATAAATTTGCTTTCCTGAAAATGAAAAACAAATAGTATAATGATGATAGAGTAGATTGATTTGATATTCAGATAGATAGATGTAGCAGTGATTTGCCTAATGTGATTGATTGTGTGATATGGGTCACTGATATGATATGTTGATATGATTCGTTGATTAATTTGATATGGGTCACTGATAGAGTTCACCTGATAGATAGAGCACATGATATGAGCCATTGGTATGAGTCTGATTAATTGTCGTTGTGATGACCACACAAAAAAAATATAGGAGGTTTTCGACAACCTCCAGATTAGAGAGTGTTTTTCGATATGTTGGGATCAGGTAGGAGAGCTGACTCCAGCGGAGATACAGTGGATAGGTGCTTGTGGGCTGGGATCTTTGTTGACTATCCCATGAGGGATTCGAGTCAACAGGGGACTGTTGACTGCATTGGCAGAGAGGTGGCATTCTGATCATAACACCTTTCATTTACAGACTGGTGAGATGACCGTGACACCCGAGGATGTGTACAGGGTTCTAGGGATTCCTGTGGTAGGTGCCCTTGTGGTTTATGACCATAAGGAGATAGGAGGAACCAAGGAACTGAGGAGGATATGCGGTGATATGGCGATAGTAGGATATTGGGTGTCATGGGCGGATTTCAATAGATATCCAGCCTTAGTTGTTGTGTTGGGTGCATTCGTAGGAGGCTTCCTTAGACTGGACCATCGGTCGAAGGGATTTTTAGTTGGTTGGGGTAGGATGCTAGAGTGGATGGTGACTCAGCCGTGGAGGTATGCCTGGGGAGCTGCATTTTGGCTCATTTGTATCATGATCTGCATCAGGTGGTATACCGAGGATTAACAAGTTTGGCCAGTGGTGTGACTCTGCTCATTGTGATTACGAGGCCAGAATGTGCTAGGGCTAGGCCACCAAGTAGGCCATATGTATATGTGTATTCAGGTGCACTTGTCCAGCCCAAGCTGGGCAAGTTGGAGTACTGGCGGCGCATGTTAGATGATGTGGATTCAATTATATGGAGGTCGTACATAGATTGCGACCCCTAGGACATGGATCATTTGGAGATGCCATTTGTCTATATGCCCCGATATCTAATAGGACGGACCCTGTATATTATTGAGAGATTTTTGGCCTTACAAGTTCAAAGACAGTACGGATACACGTAGGGGATGCCATAGGGCGTTGCTCACTATGGGCGGCGCAAGGATGACCCTCGATGGGGATAATGTATTACATACCAGGTGGCATATACAGAGTATTCCAGCTTACAGCCTGACGTATGGGCATACAGGCCAAAGGTGACAGATGCAGGGATGTCAGATGAGTACTTAGTGTACTTCCACACACATCGATTCCCATGATTTACATTTCCAGATGAGCCAGGGCCCATTGCAGTAGTACAGCAGCCAGGGGTGGAGAGACAGGAGGAGGTGGCGGGCGGCGAGCAGGCGGTGGGTGGAGGAGAGGAGGAGGAGCAGAGCAGAGATGATGATGAGGGGGATAGAGATGAGGAGGGAGACAGAGATGAGGAGGAGGGAGTTAGAGATGAGGATAGCTCAAATGATGGAGATGATGGAGGAGATGGTGGAGGGGAGGCAAAGAGGGTAGTGAGGCAGAGGTTTGATAGCCTAGTCAGTGCTCAGATTGTACGGTGGCCTAGATCTGGTGGCAGGCCACAAACCATTATCAGGGTTTCCTCCTCATCACAGCAAGCGCAGATAGACATGTTGCAGACCCAGGTGTAGACTGTTCAGGGTCAGCTAGGTCAAGCGCAAAGTGTGATAGCGCAGTTATAGTCACAGCTGGCACAGGCGCAGGTGCAGGCTCCAGCACTGACATAGGTATCTCAGCCTACCCCAGACCCACAGATAGCCCAGCTGATCACAGAGAGGGATGCATTGAGACGGAGGGAAGTGGAGGCTGAGGGTGTCGCTCAGAGTCTTATGGGCATTTTAGAGAGTGCATCTTTACGAGAGGCTATTGTCGAGGGCATGGAGATGGAGAGGGAGGAAGAGTACTACCATGTCATATATGAGGAGTTGTGTCCTCCTGAGCGCAGGAAGCCATTCCCACGATCTCACAGTAGGACCAGGAGCAGGTCACAGACAGCCACACAGAGCATGGGGGTTACTGGGCCCCGGCGGGATCTAGACGCAGGTACTAGTGGTAGGCCACCTCCTTCTAGACCAGCTCCATTAGGGGCATCGACCAACTAGTTTATGATGTTGTAATGCAGATATATTTCACACATGTATATCATTTTTGGAGCATGTCCATGTGATTTTTGATCATATCCCATGTATCTCTCTTTGGAATTTTCAGTTTCTTTGGACATTGGACATTTGTATTATTTATGATGAGCGATGATATGCAACGGCGGTGATTTTTGATGATGTGATGTGCATTTATGGGATGATTATGTGATATGCATTTATTTTGATATGTTATGGATTTTTGGTATGCATTTTAATTCTTTGATGACTAACATGATATGCAAGATGAGTTGATACGATGTGTTTATGATGATGATGAAAAATGATGGATGATGCGTACTAATGATGTCATGCAGGTGGATGACCTATGATGTGATTATGAAAATATGTCATGGGATTATTTGATATGTTTTATGAAAAATGTTGTTTGGCAAATGATATAAAAATGCATGTATGGAATGTTTGTTTTTGGATTTTCGAATACAAGTAACTGATAAGATGATGGAAAATGAATGTTGTGTTTATGGTATGCATCATGCATTTGTAATATGAATTTGATATGGAAAATGATAGGATGATTAAAGGTATGATGTTAATGTAATGTGACAAATGATGAATGCTATGAATAATGATAGGAAGTGAAATGATTAATAATAATGAGATGTATGATAAGATGATAAATGATATGTTTTGAAATGTAATGTTTTATAATGATGATGAAATGATAATGAAATGATATGAAATGAAATGAATGATAATGAAATGAATGATAATGAAATGATAATATGAAAATGAAAGTGATATGATAATGACATGAACAATAATGAAATGATAAGTGATAAGTGAAATTAAATGAAATGAACGATAATGAAATGATATGATAATGAAATGAATGATAATGAAATGATAAATAATTTGAATGATATGAATTGATAATGAGAATGAAATGATAATATGAAAATGAAAGTGATATGATAATGATGTGAACGATAATGAAATGATAAAGAATTGGAATGATATGAAAGGATAATGATAATGAAATGATAAGGAATTTGAATGATATGAAATGAATGATAAATGATAAATGATAGGACCTAGATGAAATGATAATAAATATGAAAGGTGATGATGAAACAAATGTCCAAATTTCCTCCACAAATAGTCCAAAGATATATGACAGCCGTTGATATTTTTGTTAGCCCTTCAAAACTCTGATGTGAATCCATTATGCAGTCATATACAATGATCTAAAATGAACTGCAACTAAATGAAACGAACCATTTGTTGAGCTTTTTGTTAGCTTTTTTGAATCATCATAGATCCTTTTAAAATGTTGGAAGTATGTACAAGCATCAGAGGGTAAATTAGCACCAATGATGACCTGAGTACCACTTTCATGATTTCTGATATAGCAAGTAAACACAAGCATCGAGGTATAATTGAACCGAGATGACCTGAGCATTTCTTGCATAAACAGACAAAGACTAACCACCTTCTTATGCAAATTTGGAACTGTCATCATGTCTCGCGACATATTTGCAATAGATGGATAGTTAACCTCAAGACAGTAGGCAAAGAAAAATCATCCTCTTTCCTCGCCACTCTAGTTCAGTACATCATCGAGTGTGCTCCAGAGAGATGATATCGAAAATTAAACAACCATTGTTCAAAATTTAGTACTGCTATGCCAACATTATTCAGATTTTAGATCATCCAGATATGAGTCATGATATGGTACTTAGCTGAAAACTGTTGTGATATGGATCAATGATTGGATAGTTGTTCATAAGATTTGATTGTTTGTTCGCAAGATTGGATTTGATGACATTTTCTAGCTATTTTGGTAACACCTAAAAGTTGATTGCCCCTAGTATGTCAACGTTTGCCCCCAGTATTGACACAACTTGCCGAAATGGATATGTACAATGATCAAGCCATGGTAAGACGTTGTCGTTCTAGGCAAATGATGACAACATGATGTTGGTATGGCCCTAAGATGATGAAAAGATGCATGAAATGAAGGCTAAGAAGCCAAGTGCAGAACATGAACTAATAGATGGAGAGCTACAAATAGCGTCTATTTGCCATATTTTCACTATTTATTTTTATTGCACTTTTCTTGTCAATAGACTGCTTGTCGCCAGGTTTTCACCCTATGACGATTTTTTTTTTAACTTTTTTTTTTAATTTTTATTTTGTCGCTTACCGAGATGTCTCCGTTTTTGTTGGTTACCAAGGTAATCCATTTCTTCTGACTTTTTCCTCATGCATTTCTTTTAGTTTTTCTTCGTGGACTTTCTCTACTATTTTTGTATTTTTTTCAGGACTTTTTCTGTGGTTTTTGTATTTTTTCAGGACTTTTTATGGATGATGATAGCTGACTTAAACATAATATTTCTTTAGGTGCATGTTCTTAATCAGTTCGTCAACCAAGTCCCCTTTTGGCGTTGATAGCTTGTAGGCTTCGAAATCGTAGACTGCGATAACCACATAAGGACCTAGCCAATTTGGTTCAAACTTTCCTTTCTTCTCTTTGTCTTGTTGATTGTGTGGGTTCTCTTTCAGAACCAAATCACCCACCTGAAAGGTACGTGGCTTTACTTTGTGATTATAATTGTGGGACATCATATGTTGGTATGCTTTCAAATGGTCAACTGCTCTTTGTCTCTTTTCATCTAGGAGTTCTAGCTCTTGGAGTCGGGAAACTCTGTATTCATCATCTGTTGTGAGACCTTTCAGTGACACTCTGAGTGAGGGTATCTCAACTTCTAAAGGTAATATGGCTTCTACTCCATAGACAAGAGTATACGGTGTTGCTCCTGTTGGCGTGCGGACACTGGTTCTGTAAGCCCATAAGGCGGGATTGAGTTGAACATGCTAATCTTTCCCTGCATCATTCACAGTCTTCTTCAAAATTTTCAATATTGTTTTATTTGAGGTCTCTGCTTGGCCATTCCCTTGTGGATAGTAAGGTGTCAAATATTTGTGTTGAATATGAAATCTCTCACAAAGTTCATCAACATCCTGATTCTTGAAAGGTCGTCCATTATCTGTAATAATGGAGTTGGGAATGCCATACCGAAAAATAATATAGTTGAGTATGAACGATGATATTTGTTGGTCGGTAACTTTAGTAAGAGGTATTGCTTCAATCCACTTGGTAAAATACTTTGTGGCTGTGATGATGAACTTGAGCTCGTTCGATGATGAAGGATGAATCTTGCCTACTAGATCTAATCCCCATTGGGAGAATGGCCAGGTTGGCGTAAATGGTTGAAGTTCCTGTGCAGGAGCACAAATGAGATTCCCATGAATCTGGCATTTTGAGCACATTTTCACAAAGGTGAATGATTCCCTCTCCATTGTAGGCCAGGAGTAACCCATTCTAATCAATTTCTTGGATAAGGTTAGTCCACTCAAATGAGTTCCACAAATGCCACTGTGAACTTCTTGTAAAGCTTTGTCAGATTCATCATGTTCAAGACATTGAAGTAAAGTACCATCAAGACCACATCGATAAAGGGTGTCAGTGATAAGAGTGTAGCAAGAAGATTAGCGGATGAAATTTCGCTTTTGGTTACGGGATAAATCAGGTGGTAAGATATCGTCTTTTAGGTAGGAATAAATCTTACCATACCAAGGTGAATCAGATCCCACCAAGTGGCAAATGATTTGGCTTTAAGGGGTGTCATAAGCAGGTGTAAATGATTGTTCCACCAGAAATTCATAGCGAACCTGATTTTTTGGGAGTTGTAACAATGATGCAATCGTAGCCATGGCATCGGCTGCTTTGTTATCAAGCCTTAGAATTTGTGTAAATTTGATGTCCACAAAGTACTTCTTGAAGTCGTCAACCATCTTTTTATATGGTAACAGTTTTTCATCTTTGGTCTGATAATCATCATTGATCTGATTAATGACTAACTGTGAGTCGCCATACACTTGTAATTCTGTAATCCTCCATTCCAATGCTATTTCAAGTCCAAAGATTAATGCTCAGCGTTTTGCTAGCGTTGTTGGTGCATGGAACATCAACCTATGCTGGGATCGAGAGGGAAATGGTGTGTCCTTGGGGTGGTGGAAAAATTAAGGCCCCGCCTCGATCCATGCTGGAGGAAAGAACCATCAAATATAAGGGACCATGGTTGTTTGGATTCCTCGGTAGCGAAGACATTAGCATTCCAAATTCAATGTGGGATGGTCTCATTAGGGTGCTTCAAATTATTGATCAGCAATAACTGGTCCTTGGATCGCCTCTATGTATCAAATATAATGGGCATCAAATTCACTTAAGATCATAACCCATTTTGGCTAGCCTTCCGGCCAATGTAGCCTGTTTAATGTGATATTTCTTGAGTGCGGACTAATCTTTGAAACAAGATCGATTGTATGAGTTGGCCATGTACCGCCAAAATTTTGGTGAAGCAAAGATAACCGCTAAGAAGCAAGCCTTCTTTATGAAGTGTAGTTGAGTTCAAGGGGATTTGTTAGGTGTTCCTCAACATGTATAACTCACAATGCTCTTTCCCCTCAGATGTGTTCTCTAGCAAGAATGCACCCAAGGATGTTTCTGTTGCTGCAATATATGAGATCAATGGTTTGTCTGGATTCGGTGGTACTAGCACTGGTGGAGTCATTAAGTATTGTTTGATTTGTTGAAAATCCAATTCACACTTGTCATCCCACTTGAAAGGAACATTCTTATGCAGTAGATGTGTGAAAGGTAGACTTTTGTCGGCCAGTTGTGCAATGAACCTTTGTATAGATTGAAGTCATCCCTGTAATGATCTCAATTGACTGATGTTCCTTGGGGGAGGCATTTCCATGATTTCCTGTACCTTGGCAGGATCTACTTCAATTCCTTTTCATGATACTATATATCCTAAGAGTTTTCCAGATGTGACCCCAAAAACACATTTCTTGGGATTGAGGCGAACTTTGAATTTCTCCAATCTTGCAAATATTTTGGACAATATTTCCAAATGTCCTTCTCTGGTGTATGACTTTGCCAATATGTCATCTACATAATCTTCCATGAAATGTAAAAAGAAACAGCGCAAGAAAAAATTGTAGTCATAGCTCTTTGCTAAGTAGCCCTAGTGTTCTTTAGACTAAAAGGCATGGCATTCCAACAATAAGTCCCCCATGGACATGTGAAAACTATTTTATCCTAGTCTTTGGGTGCAATCTTGATTTATTGTTAAATTAAAACCATCCATTAATGAATACATGGTGGCATGGCTAACCACATCGATTATGCAGTTGATAAGCCTAGCGAAGTCATCCTTAAGACATGCTTTATTAAGATCTCTGAAATCTGTGCATATTTTAACACTTTTATCTGGCTTGGATACAGGAACAATGTTGGAAATCCATTCTGCGTAGTCGATTGATCTTATGAAGCCCACATCAAGGAGTTTTCTCTGTTCTTCCTTAACCAATAATGCAACATGGGGGTGCATCTTTCTGAGTTTTTGTTTCACAAGATTAACCCCTAGTTTGATAGACAAGTGATGCATGATAAGATCAGGATCAAGACCTAGCATGTCCGCATAAGACCAAGAAAAGTTGACTTGATTTTCTCTTAGAAATTCCATGAACTCTAGTATTTCTTTCTCTGTCATTGATGCAACTAAAAGTAAAATCCTTGGTTTGTCTGAAGTTTCAAGATTGACGGCATTTGTAGGCTCAATCAAAATAGGCGATCGCTCATGATAGTGCTTCAGGAGAGTGTTAATATTCCCATCATCTGGTTCCTTAAAAAGGTTTTCACCATCCGATACGCTCTTTATTTTATCTTTTGTTTGATCTAACACTGACAGATTCTGGTTTTCACCATTAGATCTTTCTTATTTATTTTTATTTTTGCAGCTAGGAGAATTGACACTCTCTTGATTAAAGACTCTATGCCAAAAATTTCCAGTGGAACAATCATTTGTGTCATCTACAGAAAGGAGGTTTACGGTAGATTCATCACTTGGAAACATAGGTATATCGATAGGTTCGGATGAATCCCAATCAATGAGATCAGGATGGATCAAAGATAGCGGGTCGTCGGGTTGCATGAAATCGGCTATGGTTATGGTCATAATAGAGTTGACCGTAGGATTTGAGGTATGAGGTGGATCAATGATGATACTGTTCTCATGATAATCTTGTTCGTTTAAATTTGACTCAGTATCACTAGAATCATAGTCACCTTGTAGTTTAGATTCTCGTGTTTGGGTTCCTGAACCTTGACCTTTGATTAGAGTTGGGGTATACTGGTGTATTACATCAACTTCTTTGTCCCTCCAAAACTCATCATTGTAAATGGTGTCCCATTCACATTCAGCAGAGTCTGTGTCAGAGTGATTATCCACAAAATTATGAATTGTTGCCAAACATGCTTCTCTTGAATCTGAACCTTCTTGCAATGTGAAGACAATGCCATGCAGTTGTTTGGATGTTCATTCTTTTGAGTTAGTATCATAGCCTAATCTGGTTTTCTCTTTCGCAGCAAGTCCTCAAAGGTGAATAGGCTCAACTACTCCTTTTCTTTTTCTGATAGGACCCTTATCATAGCCCATCTTCTGCATGATTGAATACCATTGTCCATATATATCTGTTGGTAATTTGATATTAAAAACTACTTCATCTTCATCTTTATAGAGCCAGTTTAGAATTTCTCTATCCTTAGGATCTTCCATGGAGAATTTTTCTTTGATGAATCGTCCATTAAACTTTGTGCTTGGCTCTTTTGGTGGTTGTGTTGATGTTGATGTTGCTGATATTTGATGTTGTGTGATAGAAGGTTGTCCATGTGACCGAGGTGATGTAGGTAAATTAGCCAAACAGAGAGAGTACTCCTCGACACCATGATCTTTGAATTTCAATTTCTTGTCAAAACTATTGGTTAACTGATTGATTTGTGTATCAATCTTGAGAGAAGTACTAGCACGAGCTTCTCGATTGTTAGGAACCAAAGTATCTTGACTAGCTTTGATGTTGGCACAAGTTTGGACATTTGATTTATTGACTGGTATCATGATTTCCTGCCCATCATAAGGAAACTTAAGACATTGATGATACGTGGATGGGACAGCTTGCATTTCGTGGATCCAAGGATGACCCAACAAGATGTTGTATGCAAGATCACGGTCTAATACTTGACAGAAAGTATTTTTGATAACAGGCCCCACTCTGATTGGTAGCATGATTAAACCCTTGGATGCTCTTTCCTCATCATCATATAGGCTTTTATTAGTAATCTTCCTGGATCAATGAGTCCTCGTGAAATCCTAAAAGCCCTAACTAACTTCATGGTACATATGTTCAAACCACCTCCATCTATTAGAACTCTGGCCCCATTACCTAAAACTTGTGAACCATTAGGACTTCTAGGTATTAATGATGACCAAGGGAGGATGAGCATGGGAAACATCATCCTTTCAGAAAAATGTGAGGTACGTGTAAGGAGGACAAGCTCCTACCATGGTTCGAAATTGGTCCACATCCAAAATCAATGGGATGTTGGTTCTTAATGATGGGCCTTCTTCAGGAATCTCATGTGTGCTAGGAAATATCTTAAGAGTTAGTAAGTGATAGAAATTTGAGTGTGAGTTTTCAAAGTTCATTGACTACATTACTTGATGCTGGAGGTGGAGTGCCCAGTTGGATTCTTGAAGAGGCCTTTTAAGACAACTTCTAGCTTAAAAATTCCCTTGCTGGGGCCAAGTGCTGGGACTCCTATATATTCCATTTTTCCCCGGATCTTTATGAACATTGACCTGCCTTTCTGCCAAAGCCGGTAGATATGGATTGATTTCTATCTGATCATCACTATGGGATTCACACTTTTCCCTCAAGACTCCAATTTTTGATATAGTTGTGGAAAGGGCTGTGAAATGCTTGTGGTATCTATATCTGATTGTTTGTCCCTTCTAGATATATTTCATTAAGTCTCTGAATGGAATTCCTTCAAGGCTTCTGATAAATTATTTAAAAATGACCTTTCGAACTGGAAGGATAGTCACAATAGTATACCTCATTCCATGATGGAGGCTTCACACTGGGTTCATAGTTTCGTTGAGGTGGCAAGGTAATGACATTTTTAGCCATCAACTCTTTGAATGCAGATTCCAAAGATTGACCCAATGGAGTGTAAGTTCTTCTACTAGAGAAGAATGAAAATCATTGTGGATTTGTATTCGAGGTATTCCCTAAGGAGTTGCTATTGTTAGTGGTTCCCTAGTAACCTTGATTGCTGACAGTCCCTGGATTGGGAGTAGAATGTTGATTGACATTGTTCCTCGGAGGAGGAGGATTGTTTCCTTGATTTGTAACTGAGTTGACATTGTTATAGTTGTTGTTACGAGGAGTACTCGGAGTACTAAGAACAAATGGCTTAGTCAAGACATGATTCGCATCAACAACACCATCATTCACCACGTTCTTGTTGCGAGTCCAAAATTTAGACTTGTCCTGATTGTTATGATGATTGAATGAGCTAGGATTATCCTTGTCAAGTTTTATTATTCCTCTTTTGACCAAATCACTTTCAATGGTTATAGCATCTTCAATCAATTTCTCAAAAGAGGGAGGACAATATAAATTCAAACGATAGCTCATTTCTGAATTCAAGCTGTTAATGAAGGTGACCATCTTTTCCTTTTCAAGAACAGGACGTGGATATCTAGAGAACATTCTTCTCCATCTCTGAAGAAAAGTAATAAAAGGTTCACCATTTTTTTACGCAACTTTGCAGAGACCTATCATAGTGATTCAGTGTTGGATGTTGTAGGAATATTGTAATATTAACAGATTGATTAATTCCTCAAATGTCTTGATAGGAGGTGTGATTTTTGATATCCATTCCATATAGTGCGCTACAAGACTCCTAGGAAACAAACGCATCAAGTAAGTGTCTTCATGAGCGAAATCTAAAGTCATGTTTCGGAAGTCTCTAACATGATCGATTGGATTTGCTTTCCCATTATAACGATCAAATTTCAGAATTTCACAATGTTTAGGAAATGGAATCATGTTGAGACTTCGATCAAAAGGATAAGGACAAATGTCCTCAAGAGTATATTTCTTTGTTGTGGTTCCCCCTTGTAACTCTTTAATTTTTCCTTGAAGTGCCTTAATTTGTTGAGTCAAAGCACTAAAATCAGATAGGGGTGTTTCTTCAGGTTTTCTCTTCAAATTATCGGTATCAAAGTCATGAGGCAATTTAGCTCCTTGGTCAGCTAGATAGAGGAAATATTTTTCCTTATCGCGTTGCAAGATCTTTTCTATGGCTTTGTGAAATTTGGGATCTTTCTCAGCCTCTCTAAGACATTCTTCATCTCGTTCCTCATCACTATCTATATGGGTTTTGTTCATGTCTCTGTAGTTGTGAAATAGATTTTCTTCTCTGTTATCCATGTCGTTGTTGAAAAGTGGATTACGACTTACACTGTAAAGAGGATTACTGCTTTCACCTTCTTCTTGAGTGTTTTGGGTATGACCTTCTTGTTGGATTTCGTCCTTTAATTTATTGTACTGAGATCTTGTAGAGATAGGCATATGATTTTGAAGAGTTCTTCTAAACTTAGATCACAGTTCTGATAAGTGCAACAATGATGATATCTTGATCTGATAAAATGGGAATCTTATGATATGATCAAAGATGTTCCTAATTTTTTATTGTGGCTTCCAATGATGAAGGATGTGAGAATCCTATTGGGGAAGATGAATCAATAATCAGAAGTTTTGTTTGAAAGGTACACTCTTAAGATTTTGATCTTTGTTTTTAAAGAAAAGGTTTTAAAATCATTGAAGGATTTGACTGGGATGTGATGGATATTCAATAGAAGGTTGTGGTATATTATCAAACTCAAGAGGTTGATTAAGATTATGTCGTTGAGATAGAGCTAATCTCTGATAATAAGCTTGAGAATCCAAAGGCTCTACAGCGAACTCGTCAGTGAATCCCCTAACAAAGTCTTGGTATCTATGAAGAAATCCGCGGTAATGAAGCAAGACATGTCAACTTTTGTACAAAAATTTTCTCCTTTGCACTGTTTTCTTGTACCCTAAATGTTTCTTGGGTTTCCTGATCCTATTGGAAACTGATTTCTTGACAAATTTTGTTGATTTCCACTCTCTAAGCATGGGAGAGATATCAAAATGTTACTGGACGAAAGATGTCAGAAAGTTAGGTGCGTGAATGATTTAGTTGCTATTTTTCATGATCATTTCAGATGATCTTTTATCTGAGTTAATGTGATGGAAAACACAACAAACAATCTGAATTAAATGGAATGTAACCAAACATAGATAAAGCAAGCACATCCTATGGTAAAGCTAGGACAATATCCGCTAGATTCCACGCAGGTTTCCCCAACCGCATATTGGTAGCATGTGAATTCAGAAGCTTGGTTGCACGGGCTCCCCCTTACAGTGCACTCTCTTCTCAGGCCAACCAAACTTCCAACCCCCATGAAACTCCCATGGCAGATTGATCACCTCTACTACAGACTGCGAAAGTGTGGATGCCTTCACATCGACCGGTGTTGCGCTAGCAAATAGAAGGTTTTTGGTTTACTAAACAATGGTGTTTAATTCGGGACCCCCATTCGAGTGGCCATACATGGGGCAAGAGATTAATCACCAATTAGGTGGCACTCCAAACAAGAGGTTGCCTCAATGTGGTTTATGGGAGTACTACTTCCTCGCCCCTGGTGCATGACACATCCGCACTCGAATCTTTAGGTTTCCCTTAAGATTCACATTTGTATACCGGTCGGGGGTAGCTTGGCTTTAGCTCCATTTCCAGTTTGAGTCATGTTGGGGTGATGAAATCCCCAGGAAGGCCCAATTTCTAGAGACAATAATCATTTCTCTTACACCCAGGATCGCATCACTGCGCAAGGGGAGAGGATACTTCAGTTATTGTATCAGGGTTACACAGGGATAAAGTGGGTCTAGCTTTATGATCACCTAATTTGCATAGGGTGAGAGCATAATCACCTACCACTTTCAAGCACAATCAAGCAAAGTAAATAGATTCATTTTAATGCAACTGATAAATCACAATGGATTTTAAGCTAAGTGGAAGATATTGTTTCACAAACTCATATGGGGTCTATTTTCACCCATGATCAAGTGTGGTGACTATCCTAGATTGGATTTATTTTAAACTAAAAAAGATTGGTCTCGCATCGCGCCAGGACTTAGAATCCCATTTTGTAAGCCATTAAGGAAACTGTGACGCGAAATGACCCTAAATGCGCGTAAATGTAAATTTTAAATGCAAGTAATGTGTAAATGCAATTCTTAAATGCGCTACTTTAATTAAACACAAATTTAAATCTGTAAATAATGCAACACTAATGCTCTAAAATCTACCTTAAATACACTAATTTAACTCTTATATGCACTAAAATAGTTCTTAAATGCGCTACTTTAATTAAATGTAGATTTAACTCTAAGTAATGAGACTATACGACTCCATTCTATCCCTTTGATGTGCTACACCCTCGGCGCCTAAACAAATTCCTGCGATGCACTGAAATTCCTACAAAATAGAAAAATTAAATTCCCAGATGCGCTACAGAAAGTGTCGAATGCGCTAAAACGCTGAATTTTTTCGAAAGCTGAACTCCAAAATGCGAAAACCTATCAAAATGTTCTACAGAAAAACATCAAAATTGGGGCATAGACCCCATGGTGGGTTCCATTTTATGTGTGTATGAAAATATACCTATTATAAAGGATTCAAAACACAATCAATAAAACATTAGATCAAAGAAAACTGAAAGAAAAATAAATAAACAAACTCTAATGCAAATTTCAAAGTTATTACCTAATACCTCATCTCCAAATATTTCCATTGATTCAAGTTATTCTCAAATTTAGGCATGCCATTCAACTAAAATGGACTAATTAGAGAAATCGAGATTTAAACTAAAATGAGACCCGTATATCAAGATGTACAATAATGCCATGATACATGATAAAACACAAGCTAAGATATGATTACTGCTAGAATGCTAAAGAGATGGAAAGTGTATGTTTTAAATCAAGGCAGTGCAAGACCATATCCGCAGTAGAATGTGCTTGATCTGGCTACAATGCATTTACAAAAGCTCTTTCAGGATCGTGATTAAATGAGCTACCAAACGGCCATGATAATTCCTAATGCATCAAACCACCTAAAATGAATGAGAGACCGCTAAAAAGAAAAATATTAGAAGAAAACTAATAAAGCAGGATTTTCCATCTTTTATGGAAGAGACAGATGAGAGATGTGATGAAAATCATCTCTTTGAAGATAAATGGAAAGATATTGAGAAGATAAATAAATGAATTATCTAATCTTAATTATTTATTTATGGGTATGTAGATTTTCTTAATTAAATACATTTAATGGTAATTTGAGGGAAATTAAAGATTCTATATAATTAAATGAAATATTTAATTATGATTTTGAAGAAAAGGAAAATCTTTAATTAAACAAAATATTTAATTAAATTCCAGTAGTATTTACATAAAGTTATGTGAAATTAATTAAATAAAATATTTAATTAATTAGAAGAAAGTTTTAAAATAGAAGAAAAGAATATTTGAAATCTCTGTTCCAAAAAAGATTTTAATTAAATTAAAAGATGATAATCAATTTTAAAATAAATAAAATGTATTTATTTAATTAATCAAGTAGACATGTGAAATAATTAAATAAAATAAATTTATTCAATTATGGTGGGAGAATAAAATGAATGAACAATATAATTAAATTAATTAAATTTAATTACATGTAGAAGACTTTTAGAGAAATTAATTAAATAATAAATATTTAATTAAATGCCAGGATTAACTAAATATGACCAATTTTATGCACATACAACTTCAATTAAACCCCTCACTACTATGAGACATGGGAAATGTCAGTGAGGGTGGATTACACTTGACTCATGATGAATCGAAGCATAATTTCGCCAAACATACCTACATCTACAAACAAGATCATTTGAAATACAAATCTAAACTAAGAATTTAATTGAAAATGAAAGCTACAAACTACACAAAAATAGTTAAACTCCTAACCTAGCCCATCTGAAACTTATCTTGTTTTGGAATTGGTGTTGTGTTGATGTGAAACGATGACCCTTTCCCAATCCCATGATTAGTGAGCCTGTTTCAGTCGACTCTATGGAAGAGAATCGATGAAACCATTGTGATTGATGTATGAAAACCTAGATTATGCTAAAAATGAACATTATGCAAGCTAAGTTACCTTGATTTTATGCTACAAATGATCTAATTATGCTATTGCTAAGCTAATCTAAGATACAATTATGCTAAAAGATGAAAACCCTAATTCATATACAAACTAAGATGGATGCTCTAAGCTATTATGCAATGAAAATGAACAAAAATAAGCTAAAAAGTGAGTAAAATGAGAGTATGGATGCAAGTGAATTCAACAGCATAAGTTTGCAATTGAAAGATGGATCCATTTGTCTCCAAATAGTGACCTATTTATAGGATAGCAAATGAGGAATGAATGGTTAAGATCAAAAAGCTTAATCAATGGTTCAAGATGAAGGGGATAAGAGGCATGGATCATGAATTCACATCAACAAATGAGAATGCATGATGAAAGTTAATCAAGGGCTCACACTTGCCTCAAACAAACACACTTTTGACCTACTCACATAGGTTAAGGGTGACTTGTTCAAGAAGCCAAGTGAGTTGATTGGAGGAGAGAATATTCCTTAAAATATTCCTTTGGGTGAGGAAAAAGGTAATTTACAAATTAAAACAAAGTTTTAATTGTGCAAAAAAGGGATAAAGAATATTCCATGGGAATATTCCCTTTTCTTAGAGGAAAATTAGTTTAACTAATCAAACAATGCTCTAATTTATGCAATTAGGGAATTCGAAGATTTAGGAGATATTTATTAAATTAGATGATTTAATAAATAGGGGAGGGGTGAAATGATATTTAATTAAACAACTTAGGTTTATTTAATTAAATAAGATGACTTAGGAGATTAAATTAAATATTTCCTTTGACGGAATTTTAATTTAATCATATGAAGTGTTAGTGTGAAAAGAGATGAATTAACCTGATTAAATTAATTAGGCCAATAGATGAAAATGATGCAATTAATTAATTAGCTAGGCTAATTAAATCAATTAAGCGAAAAGAGGATGGGTCAAAGAGGAAATGATGTTAGTAAATTTGATTTAAATGTATGATAACGATTAGGACATTTTTCAATGTCTACAACTACTAAAGACAAACTTGAAAAGTTGATGGGGGCAACAAAGGATCTCTCATATAGGGTTACAAGAAATGAGAAGGAATTTCCTTCTAATAGTGATACCACATACTTCAATGAAGGTTAAAGGTTATGTAATAGGCCCTAAAACATTGATTGGTCTAAGAGACTATGAAAAAATGAAAAGCGAATGGTTCCTTGATAAGGAAACCAAGGACACACATCCTTGATTCCTTGAGGAAGGATCAAGTGAATCTCTACGATGATTTATTGTGGTGTGAAGTATGTTATTTTTATTATAATTCAAATAGCCCTTTATTACAACAACACTATTGAAAGAGAAATAATTCCCAAATGAAGATGGTACCCTAGGATGCTATGAAGATGATTTGGTGGGCCAACTTGATGCTTGCAAGGAGGATGAATTATTTTAGTATGATCAATATATCCACGATGTTTAATATAATTTCCAAGACCAAATTTAAATCATTTCAATGAACTTGTGTAGCAAAGGTACAAAAGAGAAAAACCCTCAAATTAAGATATTGAGGACCTTATCGATGTAGTTGTGTTGAAATTTTAGTGTCAATACTAGCTTAAAAATAGACAAGTGACTACCAACTTGGTCACATTGAAAATGTATTCATACTTGAAGCATTAGTGATACATGCAAATAAATGAAAATAAAGAATGTACAATATAGAAAGAAATATGATCAAATCTATAGGAAGTTCACCACCAAAGAAGATGCACATGCTAGAAGTCTCTATGGAAAACAAGAATGTTCCAAAAGATAAATTTACAAACATTCCATTAGGCAATATGGAACATCCTAAGGTAACAAAAGCAAGCACCATGCATAATTAGGCAAGGACAATGCCACAATAAAATATAGATGCAAATAGAAGAATTGGAGTTTTAGTAAATGAAAAGGCTACTACTAGTGGTTAGGTAATGCCTTTTATCCTTGACATTCATACTATATCAATACCTAAGTCTACTTTATTACCACAATATTAGCCTATAAATATGGCTCTTGTATTGAGCCAACTTATATTTCGGGTGCTAGTAAGGGAGTTACTTAGGATCCTAGAGCATAAAGAAAGGGCCTTCTGTCATCAACACCCATACTACATTTGATTATCCCTACGATTATTTAAATGAATCCCATGATAAAGATGTTGAGGCCAATGCATAAGAGACTCCAAAGGTATACCTCGACAACATGTTCACATGTAGCTACATAATTTTTTATTCATTTTTGTAGACACTTAAAAATGTCCTAAATGATACACACACTTGATTCCAATATATTAACATTGTTTTGTCCTGAAATCCATCCTTTGTTCGCTTGCTTGATTAAATTAACCCAGTCATTTAATCAAACGTCTCATTTTCACCTATTACTCCAATTGACCTAATTGGGTTAATTCACCCCCTATTGCACTAACATTTCGCCCTATTAAATTAAATAAAACAAATTATTTAATTTAATTCTTAAGTCCTCTTATTTAATTCAATAACCCTAAGTTATTTAATTAAATATCATATTACATCACCCTTTTCATTAAATCAATTATTTAATGAATATCATATTATTCTTCCTCTTGCACATCTAAATTTAGTTTTAATTAACTAAATTGCTAATTAGCCTCACCTTCTCACTTGCAAGGGAATATTCTTGGAATATTCCTCTTTTGTATATTCCTCCAAAAGAGAATATTCCTATGAAATATCCCCTTTTGTGCACTCATTCCTCCAAAATATCTCTTAACCTATTCCTAATTCTTAGGAAGTGTGTTTGTTGAAAGCTAATTTGAACCATTGTTTAAATTAGTTGATCCTTGTCAACTTTCGACTTTGACCATGGATTGGAATCCTCAATCCATGTTTCATCCTCCTTTCATTATTGACCATTGATTGGTCTTTTCAATCTGAGCCCTTGATTTCTCATTTACTTTCCTATAAATAGATCACTATTTGAAGACAAATGGATCCATCTTTTGATAGCAAAGTCATGTTGTTGAAAATCACACTTAGCTTGCATCCATATTGAGCACTTTTATTTAGCATATTAGATTAATTTCATCCACTTAGCTCAAGTATCCATTAATGACTTCCATGTTAGCTTAGTTTGCATACATTTTAGCATAAATTCATAGTTATGGCTTATATCTTTGAATTTTATTTACATTTAGCATAGACTGCATACATCTTAGCATTTAACACTCATCTTTATCATATTAACCTAGTTCACCATCATGTTTCAAACACATCTCATCGGTTTCGTTAGTTTTCTTTAATAAAACTAATTGGAACAAAGCTCATATTATCCAAGGGATTGGGAAAGGGTTGCCATTCCACATCAATGCGACACCATTCCGCCAATAGGATAAAATTCAAGGTCTTAGAGTAGTATTTTGTTATGCTTTCATGTTTATATCATGTTAGTTTATCCCAAAAAACATTGACTACAAACCTTGTTTTTAGTAGCCAAACTTTGTTCATCCAACGAGTTCTTTGAGTGCATTGGAACTTAGATTCCAAGAATTTACTCGCCATGTCTGATCTTGGTTAAAAGTGTAGAGGTTAAGAGTTCATTCTTAAAATACCCCTACACTCTTACCTAGATTGCATGTAGACTCGTCTCTTCTACTATGAAGAGCATGAGGCAAGCCCATCAAAAGAACGTACCACTTGAGCTAGGGTTGTAATTTCTTGTGAGTCAGTGTAATACTTTGCTTGGTTCCAAAACTCTTTCACAACACACATCAACAAGTTTCTCTAATTTTCAAACCCTTTGGTTTAAGCATGGATACCCTTTGAAAAGTCTTGATATTGATGCTTTCCTTAGGGACTTCTAAATATTTTGTCTTATATCTAAATCCATACTTTCCAAAGTTAAAATAGGTAACTATGGCCTTAACTTCATGATTTTCACTTAATGAACTTTGTGAAATGAAGGATGTTTTTGACATAGACATTTGTAGTTTGAAACTTAAGCAAGCCAAGTGTATGTGGTAAAAATAAATTCATTAATCAAGATAAGCACACAATTGAACCCCACACATGTGCTTGTCTTCATGATCTCTTTTAAAACCAAAGTCCTTAAACGAAGATCCATATTCCACCTTTTCAAGAATAGGAATCATAGTTCAAGGTCTATTGAGAGGTCCATCTTGAAGACTTACCGCAACTAGGACATCTTGCTAAGAAATTTTTATACTCACCTTTTGAGGAACGAACCAGACTTGCATATCCAATTTGATCTTAGCATTTAAATCATTGAGTTATTTAGGGTTGTATCACTTTAGAGGTGTAGCATTTTTCTCACTACCTTGGTCTAGCAACACAAATGTTCACTCTAGGTTAACATCATTGGGTCAAACATTTCATCCACCCTTCATCTTATTTCACCTTTCACTTCACCAAACTTTATAAACTTTTTGACACACCAACACTTTTGACTTAGACATCATCAAACCAATCCCCTAACTTAGCTATGTTGTGTGTGAAATGGATCCTTTTCCATGCACTTAGTTGAGTTGGCTATCACATTTTCTAGACAAATTTATCTTGAAAGTCACAAGTCTACCTTCAAGATTTACAAGTTCATTAACACCTTTCATCAAAACATCAAATCTCTTTGTCTAAAAGTGTTGTCCCAAAAGTTTACCAAGATCACTCTCCCCATATCATTCACCTCATTTCATCTCCCATTCGCACCATTGGTCCAAAATGACTTAGAGTGGCCCCTTTACCAAAATTTGAGTCAACTAGAGAGTTTAAACATTAAAAATCCCAACATAACTCTCCCATAAGTGACCCATAATTTATGGTAACAACGAGATCACAACACAAGAGAATCATGGAAAAATCAAAAGTCACATCCACCACAAGTGATACCAATCCACAATAATTTTATCCAAGGATTCATTCTATCCCCTCACAACAACCCCAAAATCCATTGGGACCATATGATGTAGAAGACGTCACAAAAAATCCATTTGAGCTTACTAAGGAAGAACTCCTTGAGTATAAATAAGAACATCAAGCCTTAGACAAAGTGGCTTCAATTCCCCCATCCACGATTCCACCAATTTCATCACTTGGGCCAAGTCAAACACAAATCCTAGTCTCGCAACTAGTCTTGCTAAAGACTTTGGTCACACTCTTCCTTTGACAAGAAACACACTTGTGGGTGTTAGCAACACAAGGGCAGACAACTGAGAGGGGGAATCAGTTGTCAAAAAATTTAAACTTATTAAACTTATTAACCTTATTCCTGGCATCTCCTCCGATTAATAAACGCCAAGCATAACCATCAACACATCAAATACACATACAACAATATTTTTATCGGCAAACCCCGTTAGGGTAAAAACCACTGGAGGTCACCCACAAGATTATAACCCCTGTTAGTATAAAGAAGAATAAAATGGAATGCATACGCATTTAGGCATATTACTGTCTAGGAGCTTCATCGCCTAATTACAACAAGGCTTACTGCCCAAAGGAAGATACACACTGTCTTACAGAAACATTCGGATTACATCTACAAGATTTTGAACTGAGAAAATAACATCTGCTAATGCCTGAATATAGTTTCGGTTAAGCACATGAACACTTCTTCACACTCTTCTCACTCTTCTTCACACTTTGCTTTTGCCTTTGAATGATTATGACATTATTCGCACATCTCATACACGCATGCCTTCAAATGGAATAAGAAATCACTTATATATATCTGCAACAAGAGATTACAATGCTACATGTCGGCTTCAACAAAATAATAAAACATATGCAAACTGTCGGCCCAAAACAATAAATAATTTTCAATGAGAATTGACCAATGTCGGCCACAACATAATGAAGACCCAAAACAAAATCCTCAAACATGAAACACCTTTAAAAATTATTCCACGAAGATCCACAACACGTACTTAAGCAATTACCTTGTTACATGAACATGAAAACATGAACACGCAGAGAAAAATCACCAATCATGAAAGTACAATCCATCAATGCATGTGCAAATAATGAGTAGAGTAATGCATCTTAGAAACATCCACAAACATCATAAATCACTAGAGAAGCATCCAAAACAACCTAACTTACTAGAATCACATCATCTCTATCTGGGAACACAAATCCAAAGCAATGTAATGATCTCAAACACAAATCTAACCTCGACTCTCAAATCTTCACAACTTCTAAAATTCAATGTGATAAACTAGATATACCTACAAAAACCCTTTAATCTACAACTCCATCAATCGCATCGAAGCTATAACTTAACATTGAATCCCATCAGACTGGCTTATAACCTACAACCCACATTACACCTTTCTCTAATATCCCCTTTAAGATATTAATTCTAATAAGTTGACAGAATGACAACCATATATTAGAACATCTCCCTTTAGTATCAGATGGCAACACATGATGTGAAAACACCATCAACACAACTTTCTCTTGGCACTTTCTCCCCCTTAGATTCTGACTCTTTTCTCCTCAACTCTTTCACATGACTCGTCTCCCCACAAAGTTTTTCACATGACTCTTCTTCCCCTTTGAAATCAATGACAAAGATACATTGCCTTTTGAAACTACATATTTGAACATCCCATCACTCCCCTTGAGAGCCACACCACAACATCAACTGATCAAGATATAATCGGGAAATGTACAAACCGCTAAAAGTCAATTCTATCTTAGTTTTGGATTAGAGGGGTAATCACTCCCTAGCTTCCCTAAGTGAGATAACACTCAAAGTATCCCTAGGCAAAAGGCTTGTAAAGATATCTACATAATCAGTTCTCAGTAGGTACATACCCAACTGACTCTCCCTTTCACTCACCTTCTCTCTCAAAAGTGAAACCTGGATAGATATATGTCAGTCTTTGAATGCAAATAATAACTTGATTCTTTAGAAATGTTAATTGCACTTGAATTATCATGTAGAATATAAAATAGGTCTTGTGCATACACAACTCGGGAGCATCTTCTAAATGATTCCATTTATATCCACAACATAGTACAAATTGTTAGCACAACAATGTATTTTGCTTCTGTAGTAGATAAAGAAATGACATTCTACTTCTTACCTAACCATGAAATCAACTTTCTTCCCAAGAAAAATGCACCACCACTAGTACTTTTTTGTCATTCACATCTCCTTTCCAATCAACATCGGTAAAAGTACTCAAAGTAAGGTCATCATCTCTAGGATACCATAGGCCAAAATCAATTGTCCCTTCAATTATCCTCAAATCCTTTCTGCTAGTCACCATTGAAATTTTAGATCACTGAATTCAGTAAATAAATGTATATATACAACATCCACATAGTTTGTCAGCTGATCAATCCACCAACCATCGACCAGATTCATTTGAATTGCCTTAGTGAATAAATCATTTTGTGTCAACTTGCATCCGGTCACCATAGGTGTACCAACCGGCTTTGAATATTCCATACCAAACTTCTTTAACAATTATTTTACATACTTGGACTTTGATACAATGATCCCTTTATCTAACTGAGTAATTTGCAATCCTAAAAATAGGCTTCCATCTCCAATCAGGACATCTCAAACCACTGTGATCCTATCACAAACTTCTATGCACAAAACTATATCATCTCTCCAAAACAGATATCATCAACAAAATTCCAACAATCAAATTCATTACCAATAATCTTGAAATACAAATTACGCTCGCCAGCATTCTTCCTTTATTAAATCCAAAGCCGAGAAAGGGGCCGGTTTTGGTCCACCGTACATACTCATGCCTGGGCTATTTAAGTCCATACAATGTTTCTTTAACTGACACAAACCATATCTCCCTAATTAGTTACCTAGGGAATCCAGTTAAGTGCTGCTCAACATACACCTTATTCCAATTCACCATTTAGAAATGCTGTTCAATAGATCCATCTAATAAACCTTGTAGTTTTGTGGCAGTATAAATAAGAAATTAGTCTCATGTTTCCAAAGCTTCAATTCCCATCCGAATATCCTTATATACTCAGCCTTGCTTTCTGAGCCACACCCCACCTTGCTCATTTAGTTTGTTTTATAAAGACTCCATTTAGTTCCGGCACCAGGATTTTGTCCTTAGGTCTTAGGGAATAAGAATCCATGTATCATTCTTTCCTAATTTGTTGTAGCTCTTCTTTTCTATTGTTTCCACCTGAATGCCCAAATTTCAGATGTTTCCATTGAAATTTTAGGTTTAGTCTTCGAAATCAAATAGTATCTTCTCTGCACTTTTCTCCTGAATCAACACCTTGTTCCTTATCACCTATGATCTTGATCTTTGAATGATTTAGTCTTACATAACTTGGAGTCTTAGGGGATGTTCTTGAACATTAGGCTCTTGTGATCTCTCTTCTCCACTTTCACTAGTTCCTTCCTCTTGATTTTCTTGATTCACCGGAATGATTTGAACTTGATTTGAATTCTAAACTTTCTTTCCTTTATTTGAGCTTTCATTTGTATCATTTGAATCATATCCATAGGTTCTAGATGGTCTAGCTATGTCTTCATCAACCTTGACATTTACACTTTCAACAACTTTCCTCAATCTCTTATTGTAGCACTAGTAGGCCTTGCTTTTAGTAGAATAACCAAGAAAGATTCCTTCATCACTCCTAGCATCAAACTTTCCTATATCTTCATCTCTTTTGATATAGCATTTACTCCCAAAGATTTTGAAGTATCTAACAGTAGGTTTATGACCATACCATAGCTCATAAGGAGTCTTACCAGTATCACCTTTGACTTGTACCCGATTGAGTATGTAAACAACAATACTCACAGCTTCTCTCCAGTAGATATGAAGAACATTTCCTTCCAGCATCATAGTTCTAGCAACTTCTTCAATTGTCCTATTCTTCCTTTCCACAACTCCATTTTGTTGAGGGGTCCACAATGTAGATAATTGTCTCGTTATTCCATGTTCTTCACAAAAAGAATTAAACTCACTAGAAGTGAATTCACCACCTCTATCTAATCTCAGACATTTAATCTTCAAACCTGTCTCTAACTCAACCATAGCCTTAAAAATCTTGAACTTCTCCAAAGCTTCAGATTTCTCCCTTAAGAAAGTAACCCACATCATTCTAGAATAATCATCAATGAGTAACATGAAATACCGTATCCTTGTAAACTTATGACTCTAAAAAGGACCACACAAGTCAGTATGCACAAGCTCCAACACTTCATTTGAACAATGTTGTTTTCTCTGAAATGAAATTCTAGTTTGCTTCCCTAACCGACATTCCTTGCATATAGAATTAGTAGGTTTTATCAACTTAGGAAGATCTCTCACAACCCGAGAGAGATTATCTTGATAATATTATCAAATTTTACATGATACATTCTCCTATGCCACAACCAACTTTCATCAACTTGAGCAATCAAACGACTTTTACTAGCAGCACATAGGTGAAAGATATTACCTTTTTTTTTGTACCTGATGCAATCACATTTCTGGAACTCCCCAATATTCTACACTTTCCATCCTTGAATTGAAAATTGTATCCCTTGTCAACCATTTGTCTAACACTTAAAAGATTATGCTTCAGACCTTCCACATACAGGACATCATCAGTATTATGCTTACCATCAAGAGAAATGCATCCTCTACTATGGATTACACCTGCTTTGTCATCACCAAATCTTACAACACCACCATCATACTTTTCCAAGCTCACAAACTTACTTTTATCACCTTTCATGTGATGAGAGCATCCACTGTCAATCACCCATTCATATTTCTCTTCAACTCGAGCAGCTAGGGCTTTCTCCACATTTGTACAATTAGCAAATTCAGTAGACACAATATTATTTTCCTTGATAGCAATAAATACCCATTCGTCCTCACTTACATTCCTTTATCAGATTCATCATCTGTCACACCTTCATCAACAACATAATAACACTTCCTTTGAAATCTAGGCTTGTTAGGTCTTGACTTAGGAACTCTTTCCGGACACCTTGATGCAAAATGACCTATCTTATTGCAAGAAAAACATTTAATAGGCAACTTCCCTTTATACTTACCTTCTCCTTTGGCTTCTCTCTTGACAATAAGTGCTTCAAGCTTGTCTAGTTTTCTCTCTTCTTCTTCAATCTCTCTCTTTTCCTCCTCATACTTGAATATCTTTCTAGAAGAACTTTCTCCTGAATCATATCTTTGTTTATCCCTTCCGAAGGTAGTAGCCTTGAATGATTTTTTCTTACGAAGAGCATCACCAAATTCACTCAACTCAAAAGTAGTAAGCTTACTAATCAACATATCTCTGGTTACATTTGTCACAATCCAGAGCTCCTCAATAGTAGAGCTTTGACTTTGTATGCAGTAGCAAGGATCTGAGCACTTTAGCAACAATCTCTATTCTTCCAATTGTCCACCAAGCACATCTGATACTGCACACAAGTTCATTCACTCTTTGCATGAAAGAAGTAATGTTCTCATCATCACCCATTCTCAACATTTCATATTTCTCTTTCAGAATTTGCAACTTAGCAATCTTCACATTAGCATCACCTTCACACAAAGTTTCCAACTTTTTCTAGATCTCATAAGCAATCTTCAAATCCATAACATTTGTCATCTCGATCAGTCAGCAACTCACAATGCTTCCTTAGCCCCTGATTTACTCAACATCCCTTAATCAGCAAAGTGAAGGGACTATTATATACACATACTATTCCTTGTAATGTTCCAGTAGGGTTCACCAATGCATCTCAGATGACACACCATTCAAGTCTTCCATAGAGAGTAATTTGTTCCATCAAATCTCGGACTATCCTTCTTATATGTCGCCATCTCGGATCACCTCAAGCTATTAAACTTCTTCCAAGGAACCTGCTCTTATACCAATTGTTGGCAACACAAGGGCAGACAACTGAGAGGGGGGGTGAATCAATTGTAAAAAAATTAAACTTATTAACCTTATTCTCAGATCTGATTAATAACCATGAAAGCATAAATCATCAACACATCAGAAACACACATAACACCAACATTTTTTACGTGGAAACCTTGTTAGGGGAAAAACCACAGTGGAGGTCAGTCCACAAGATTATACCCTATTAAAAGTATAAAGAAGATGGGGAATGCACATGCATTCAGGCACACTACCTAGAGCTCACTACTCAATTACAACAAGGCTTACTTCCCAAAGGAAGACAGACTGTCTTACAGAAACATTCAGATTACATTTGTAGGATTGTGAACTAAGAAAATAACATCCGCTAATGCTTGATTACAGTTTTGATTAAGCACATGAACACTTCTTCACACTCTACTCACTCTTCTCCACACTCTACTTCTGCCTTCGAATGATTAGGACATTATTCACACATCTCATACACATGCATGCTTTCAAATGGAATAAACAATCGCTTATATATATATCCGCAACAAGAGATTACATTGCTGCATGTTGACTTCAACAAAATAATAAATCATATGCAAATTGTTGGCCCAAAACAATAAATAATTTTCAATGCGAATCGACCAATGTCAGCCACAACCTAATGAAGACCCAAAACAAAATCCTCAAACACTAAACACCTTCAAAAATTATTCCACAAAGATCCACAACACGCTACAATTACCTTGTCAGCCATGAACATGAAAAACATGAACACAAAAGAGAAAATCACCAATTGCGAGCACAACAATCAATGTAGACATGCAACACAGATAGAGCACGATCTAAAAACATCCACAAACATCATGAATCACCAGAGAAGCATCTGCAACAACTTTTCTTACTATAGTCACATCATCTTCATTCAGGAACACCAACTGAAGCAATAAAATGACTGTCAAAACACAATTGCTCATAACTTGATCAAATCTTCATGTGGATCTCTTAAAATTAACATGGATAAACTAGATATACTCAACCACAAACCCTTTAATCCACAACCTATGATCATCAACGTACTGAGCTAACCAATAGACTGAACTTCACTGCATCACTGACAACCTGCAACTTATTCCATTATAATTTTCTCAATATCCTCGACATATACAGCCTTTAAGACATTAATGTCAATAGTGTTGACATCAATGACAACCACATATCAGAAACATCCAACAGTGGGTACTCTAAACACCAATCCTCTCCAAAACACCACTTGGACACCTAAATTTGGTGTTCCTACCATTCCTGAGCATCCCCTACATCGACATAAGCCACTTACACTCCATAACTCCACGACAACCTTGACATTTTGAGCGCAGCCATCTTCATACATCCCCACGAGTACCAAAAGTGTGCCTAATGTTACACAAGGTAGTGTGAACCAAGCATCTCAAATAGATCAACAAGGTTAAGTTAACACCCTTATGCAAAATCATCCCTTAATGCAACAAGGGACATCTTCATTTAACCACCCCATTGGTGTATCAAACCCTTCGATTGCACAAAATACATCCATCCCATCCATCGCCAGCCCAAATCAAAACAACACCTTGGTCACAAACCCCATCAACCAAGGTAATACCTTGGTCCCACCTCATACAATAAGGGAATCCCCTACCCATCAGTCAAGGGAACACTTTCAATCAATTTCAAGGTCTGAATGTGCCATTGCTATCACAATACCAAATGACACCATCAACATCTTTACCCTTGGTCCCCCACATCATGCAAAATCAAATGAAACCTAAAACTTACATTCCTCTATCCCAATCCACCATTTTACAAGGAATGTTAAACCAAGGAAAACCCCAACCTCTTGTCATCAACCCACAACCCACTCAAACCATAAACACCCAAAACCCTTCGCAAATGTCCCAACAACAAAACAATCCTACATTTCAAGCATGTGCTCTAGCTTTGAAACAAGCACAACAAGCTTATCAGTAAGCCTTACAACAATGTTAGCAACAAGTAGCCTTAGTCGCACACCAACAACAATAAGCCCAACAAGTAGCCTTAGTCGTACAACAACAATAGCAAGCGCAACAAGCAACCTTAGTTGCACAACAATAATATCAAGCCCAACAAGCAACCTTAGTTGCACAACAACAACAATAAGAGCAACAAGCAACCTTAGCCACACAACAACAACAACAAGCACAACAAGTAACCCTAGTGGCCCAAGTGCTTGCACAACAACAACAAAAACTAGGCTTATACTATAATCCTCAACAAAACATCATCAATCCAAACATATTAGGAGCATATATGACTCTACTACCATCACCTTCACAATATCCCACACCACCATACACACCATACAACACCCCATCATATCAAAATCCCACTTACAATTCATCTACCATCCCATAATACACACCTTATGCTCCTCTATCAAACTTGCAAGATAATATGGAATCACAACTCAAGGTGCTAACGCTACAAATATAGGACATTCAAATGGGAAAAACAAAGAAATCCCATACACAACAAAGCTTGTGTCCATACCCATTCGATAGAAACATTGCAATGGTACCTTTCCCTCTAAGTTTTGAGGTCCCTAAATTTGATAAATACAAAGGGAGAGTAAATCCTATGGATCACGTCAAAGAATTCAACATCATGTGTATGGGGGTTTCCTACAATGATTCTTGTTTGATGTGCCTCTTTCCACGAAGCTTGATGGGCCCAACCATCAATTGGTTTCACAGGTGCCTCCAGGTGTCAAAACCTTCCAAGAAATCATTGATAAATTCATAGATCACTTCTCCTTCAATCTAGACATGGCAATGAGCTTAGAAGAGTTGTACACTCTCAAGAAAAATAAAGGAGAATCCTTCACTAATTTATTGCAAAGATGGAGACAAAGAGCTAGTAAGAGCAAGTGGCCCATTCCTAATGAACAAGTGGGAATTATCATAGCAAATGTTGATCCAGATCTATCATTCCACTTAAAGATGCAATGTATCACCACTTATGATGAGCTTGTCTCTAGGGCCCTTAACATCAAGAGAGCCCTAATCTCACAGAGAAACACACAAGCATATAGAGACAACTTCCCATCAACTAGTTCAAACGACAAGCCCCACATCTGGGCTAAAAACAAGAACGTGACAAATGATGGTGTGGTGGATGTTAAGGTGGTTATAAGTGCTTCAAGGCCAAACACAAATCATCCAACCAATGCCCAACCAATTGTGCAACAAACCACACCCTCACCATAGAATAATCAAGTTAATAACATCAAAACTCAACAAAGACAAGCCCCCAGTAGGATAACTACCCAAAACGTAAATACACACTATTGGGGGAACCTATTGAAACTATCATGAAGAAATTGGTAGAGTAAAACTTGATAACGCTTCCAAATTTCCAAAAATACCAAGAACCATAGGATAAACCACCCTGGTACAACGAAAAGGATCTTTGTGACTTTCATAAAATCAAAGGACACAAAACATCGAGCTGCATGAAACTGAAGAATGTCATCCAAGACCTTATAGAGAATGGAGACATATTTTTTGATGTACCACCTAGTAACTAGGACCTCAAGATATACAAGAACCCTATGCCAGATCATAGCAAAGGGAACAACAATGGAAAAGGGAATAATTACACTAATGTGCAGCATGTCTACTCTAATGTGGTCACCTCTTGTGACAATGTTGTAACAGTTGTTACTATCAAAGGACCTAGTGCAGAGTGTGGAGTCACCACACGACATGGAAAGGTTACCATCCAAGGAACCTCATTTCAACCAAGGGCACAACCTACATTTCCAAATCCAACCCTAGCAACTATAGTCTCCTAGATCAACTAAAGAAGACCCTCGCACAAATCTCTATTTTGGAACTATTCAGGCTATCCCTTGCACATAGGGAGATATTAGAAAAGGCTTTATCCACTTCCTCTATTTCTGAGAATATTGATACAATGCAATCTTAATCTATGGTAGGGCATATCACTACCCCTCATCTTCTCACCTTTTTAGAACAAGACCTACCAACACAACCATCTCATAATCACACCTTACATCTTGAGGTCATTGTTCATAAGAATAAAGTTAAAAGAGTCTTAGCAAATGGAGGTGCTACTCTCAACATTTGTACCCTTCAATTGGTCAAGAACTTGGTTTATTCAGAAGACTCTATTGAAAAAATAGAGTACAACCATAAGGGTATATAATGATCAAGAAAGAGTGTCACAAGGCATCATCATACTACCTATTCAAGTGGGGCTCGTCATTGGTGAGACTACATGCCAAGTACTAGACCTTGATCTCCCCTACAACACCCTACTTGGTCAACCATGGATTCGTGCCATACAAACAATAGCTTCCACATACCACTAGTGCATCAAGTTTCCTTTTGAGGACAAGGAATTTACTATCCATGGAGATCCTAAGCCTTTCTACTATTGCAAGAACCTTGAGGCTAAGTTCTACAATATCCCCTAGATACCAAAGAATGATGAAGGCCCTACATCCTCATCTTCATTTGTTGACCCATCCTCCCTTGCATCCACATCAGAATCCAAAACACCCATTGTGCAAAATATCCCTGACATAAAGGTATTAATCAAGGATGACAGTTGTGGAGATTATAAAATGAAGGACACTTTTGTGCTGGCTAAGTTACCTCTTTCCCCCAAATATCATGGAAAGCCACACCATCAACAAAGTGAATGAAACGTTGACACTTGCATCTACCACCTTCACCAAGTGGGGGGACTTGAACAAAGAGGATTTCAATGAGGAGGACATATCTAAACTGATCTATCAAGATAAACAACCCGCACCTGTTCTTCCCATGGAAGATGATAATAAAGTTCTATAGTTAATGAAGGGATGGGGATACAACAAGAATGAAAAGTTGGGAAAAAATGACAATGGCTTGCTAGAACCCATCATTCCTGAGAGACGTCCAAAGAATCTAAGATTAGGATGTACTACTAGTAAGGTAACCATTCTTGGAAAAGGTCCATCTGGTAAGAAGGCTGAGGATTCCTCTTGGTTACCAACATCACGTGATCCTACCCTAGATGTCTTCCCACTTGACGTCACCAATCTATTTGATGGTACCTCTCTCTTTATGATATCTGCAACATCTTTTACCCCCAATGATCAAACCAATGAAATAAGCCTAGTATACCCCCAACTCATTGACTAGGACCAACAAGGACCACTGATTCTAGATTTAGTAAAAAACGATGAAGCAATCTCATAATTCATGGGACTCTATGACAACTTACCATGGGGGGATCACAAAGTTGGTTTTGATATAGAGTTAGACACACAAGCATACTATGGGGAGATAATTGAATCCTTTAGTCCCAAAATTGATGACATGAAAATAACATGTAGATCTTTAAGTGAAAACCACACTATGGCACTTTTTGATCATAAAATAGTAAAAAGAAAGGACGTATCCAAGGGTGAAAACCTCTCTAAGGTGCCCAAGGATGAGGGATTCAATCTCCCCCTAAGTGCAATGCATCTAGAAAAATCAATAGTGCTAGTAGAGAAGGCTAATCTAGTGACTGTAGGAACAAAATAATCACCTATGATCACTTTCTATGTTGAATGAAGAACAAAAAAACTTAGTAGCGTTCCTAAAAGATAGAAGAGAAACCTTCGCATGGTCATACAAAGATATGTCGAGGCTTGATCGAGAAGTGGTTGTGCATCATTTAGCAGTCTACCCTGAAGCCAAACCAGTTAAACAAAAACTAAGAAAAATGCACCTGCGAATGACACTCTTGGTTAAACTTGAGTTGCAAAAGCTTCTTGACTATCCTCAGAGGGTTTCAAACCTGGTACCAGTTTCCAAACCCACTAGGGGCATGAGAATATGCACAGATTTTAGGGGTTTAAACAAGGCATGTCCAAAGGATGATTTCCCTCTTCTCAACATTGACATCATCATCAATTTAACCGCAAGTTATGAAATGCTATCACTCATGGATGGCTTTTCAAGCTATAACAAAATCATGATCACCAAGGAGGATCAACACAAAACTACATTCAATTGTCTATGGGGAACATATTGTTGGAACATGATGCCATTTGGGCTAAAAAATGTTGGATCAACCTATCAAAGAGCAATGACCCAAATCTTTCATGATATGATCCATAAAATAGTTGAAGATTATGTAGATGATATTTTGGCCAAATCAAAGAAAATAAATGAGCACATAAAGGTATTGAGACCCATATTTGACATACTTGAAGAGTATAAGGTACGGCTAAATCCAAAAAAGTGTGTCTTTGGGGTAACATCAGGAAAGATTCTTGGCTACATTGTATCACAAAGAGGGATAGAAATAGATCTAGAAAAGGTGAAGGAAATCTTAGACATCGAACCTCCTCAAACACTAAAACAAATGAGAGGGCTACAAGAAGGATACAATCCATTAGGAGGTTCATAGCACAATTATTATATAAGATCCATCCTTTCTTGCATCTTCTCCATAAATGAATAACGTACAAGTGGGACGAGGAATGTGATAAAGCCTTCCAACAAATCAAGGACTACCTACTATCACCTCCAATTCTCATATTGTCGGTGCCTAACAAACCATTGATCATGTATATCTCAGCAACATCAGCAGCACTAGGTGCTCTTTTAGCCCAATACCATGAAATGGGAAAGGAAAGAGCCATCAATTACATCAACAGGACCTTGGTAGGCTATGAAATGAACTACTCATCCATTGAGAAAGCATGCTTAGTAGTGGTCTTTGCCTCACAAAAGTTCAGACATTACATATTGGCACACCAAATCAAGCTTATTGCTAAGATTGACCTATTAAAATATCTGTTAGCTAAAGCAACTCTCACCAGGTGAATGACCAAATGGGTAATGATCTTAACTAAATTTGACATAGAGTATGTGGAGCACAAGGCTATCAAAGGACAAGTTATTACAGACCAACAAGTTGAAGCACCCATTTATGTAAAGAATCCTTTGATATCTGAATTTCCTGATGAATTAGTGTTTCTTGTCAATACAACATATCAGTGGAAAATGTACTTTGATGGATCATTTACCCATCATGGATAAGGGGTGGGTATTATCTTTATCACCCCTCAAGGTGATTGTATTCCAAAATCATACTAGCTATCATTTCCATGTACCAATAATATTGTTGAGTATGAAGCCCTAATAACAGGTCTAAGGATAGAAACCCAATGGAAAATACAAGAGTTGAAAGTCTATGGGGACCCACAGCTAGTTGTCAATCAAGTCAATGATGACTACGAAGTCAAGGATGATAAACTCACTCCTTCTAATATGGTAGAAATTCTTAAGGACTTTTTCATTGATATAACCTATGAGTAGATACCTCATGTGAACAATTGAGCAATAGATGCCATGGCAACAATTAGATCATTTTAAGACATGCCACACAATGTCCTTCAATGTGAATTCTTGGTAGAACAACTTCTTGTATCAGATTTCAAAATGATTGAATTTGAATTCGTGTGTGAAATCGTTGGTCCTAGTTCCCCATGGTATCATGATATATTCACCTACCTTAGTAGAGGTACCCTCCCATCTGATATCACCTACAACCATAAAAAGACCTTTGTTAAAAAGGCATCTTGATTTGTAATCTTAGGTGATACCCTATACTGTAGAAATGTCGACGGGACATTACTATGATGTCTCAACCAAGGGGAAGCCTTGACCACCTTAACAAAAGTACACGAAGGAATTTGTGGTTCCCATTCTAGTGGAATAACCTTATCCAAGAAAGTGTTGAGGACGAGATATTACTGGCCAACCATGGAAAGAGAATCTCATCAGTATGTGTAGAAGTGTGTTTGATGTTAACATGGAGACCTTATTCATGCTCTAGCTTAGGAATTACAACCAATGGTCACACCTTGGACTTTCTCATAGTGGGGGCTTGACCTCATAGGAAAGATTACTCCCACCTCATCTAATGGCCACAAATTCATCATAACAACCACTGAGTACTTTACCAAGTGGGTGGAAGCCATCCCTATGACTTACATAATAGGGAAGCTAATCCCCAAGTTTATCCTGAATTACCTTATCTGCCACTATGGTGTTCCACAAACCCTTATCTCAGATAATGAAACACCCTCCAAAAATTGGGATGTAAGAAAGCTATGCGAACAATTTAATATCCAACATTGATTCTCCACCCCATATTACCCCCAAGGCAATGGTCAATCTAAGGCTACAAACAAGACCATTCTGAAGATCCTAAAGAAAACGATCAATGAAGTTGATCATGACTAGCATTTGTAGTTAAATCTCACCCTATGGGCCTATCAAACCAGTATCCGCACACCTATAAGTGCAACCCCTTTCTCCTTGGTCTATGGATCAAAATCCATCTTACTTATTGAGGTCGAGCTTCCTTCACTGCAAGTGTCACTGTATAATCTGATCACTAATGAAGAGTATAGGGTATATCGACTGAATGAGTTAGAATTCTTGGATGAGCGTCGCCTTGATGAATTAAATCATTTGCAAGCTTACCAAAATCGACTGAAACGAAGGTATAACAAGACAATCAAGATTCGGTCTTTCCAGGTAGGGGATCTTGTTCTCAAGCATAATTAGAAGAATCTTCCATATCAGGATAGTAAAGGAAAGTTTGAACCTAACTGGTTAGGTCCATTTGTTGTCACAACAAGCTATGGATCAAGACCTTACCAATTATCAACACTGGAAGGTAAACCCTTTCAAGAGTCAATCAATAGTTTGCATCTTAAAAAGTTTTATGCCTAGGCTAGAAGGGTGTAAATCTCAAAAAATTAAAAAAATCAGAAAATGATGAAAATCCAAAAAATAAGAAAAAGGATTGAAAACAGTAAAGAAAAAAATCATCCTCTAGTGAAAACCACTTTGATGGTGCTTTGGGAAAGTACCTTGGTGAAAACTTGGCAAACAGGCGCCTTACGTAAATAAAGCACCTCCATCTATTTTTGGCTTTTTGGCTTATCACTCTTTGCATTGCATTCATCCTATTTATTCCATCACCCATCTGCATCTGTATCATAGCTTGATATTGTAAAGTATCAAATTCCCGTTTAGTACTACCTGGCACATTCCTAAGGTCAGTTTGTATTGCCTATATCAAGGTAGTTTATCACATCACACTAGGGGCAATTTGTTATGCATCAAAATGGGTTCTTGTATAACTTAAGGTTATTGGAAATATCATCAAAAATCCCAAAAACATTCGTGAAACCTCATCAAAAAATCCAAAAACATCAAATCTTGTACAACTAAATCCAAAAACATTCAAAAATTGTAAAAATCCAAAACATCCAAAACACATCAAAATCCCTAAACAGGTCAAAAAATTGAAAATCCAAAAATAATACCATGTCAACTACATTGTCTCTGAGCTTGAATGTAGGCAATTCCATCACTAATGTGCCCCCAAGACACTTTAGGTTAGCAGTCCATCATAATAAATTGGCAATCCATCAATTGTCTGTATCTAATCAATAGTAAGTCAAGTCATTCGAACTACGTGGTCTTTGTGTGTATAACGTAGGCAAGGCTCATCTTTGATGAGCCCCTGAGGCCCCTAGGATAGTCTTTTAGGTTAGGTTTTTGGTCAAATCTAAAAAAAACCCAAAACATTTGAAAACTTAGAGAAAACCCTAAACAACCTCAAATAATCGAAAACATAAACATTCACATAAGTTGTCAAAAAGATCAAAAAACAACCTCAAAAAAATTTCAAAACACCAAAAACATTTAAATATTCAAAAAAACCCAAAAAACCATTCATCCCATTTCGCTTTCACCTGCAATAAACCTCCACCCATAATAAATCAATCATCCTCTTCAAACCTTGGCAAAATAAATAGAAAACAAGTGTCACAAGTCGTAAAGTGAGAAATCTAGATCATAGGTAAATGAGTCAATGGTGTTTGTATCAACAACCTATCACACACTTAGTCATAGTCAAAATATCCGATAAACATGTCCTAGGATGTATCCTTCCTACAATGGGCATTAGCATCAGAAATCACCTTATCTATGTTACTTTGGCAAGAGATATAGATAACATTGTCTGTTTATTTTTTATCTTTTCTTATGATTTATCTTATTGACCTATTCTGAGGACCTCTCAATGATGTCTTAATGATTTATAGAGAAAGGAATGGGGCATCAATCATTATCTTTTGTTTGTTGTTCTTATGGGTATTCTTGTAAAATAATCTTGGTGCATACTTGCTTAGTTGTGTGTAGGGAGGTCGTTTGGAGTAGATTGTTGACTATTGTATATGCTTTGGTCCGATATATTCTAAACTTCTCAACTACATTCCAATGAGGTTTTTGTATGTCAAGGTGTGAACAAGGATTATCCTATCTTTTTGTAGGGTCAAATCCCATCACACTAGATACAATGCTATCTTGGTCTTCAATACCTTGATGCATTGTGTCTATGTGTTATATCAAACATAAGGAATGACGGAAAGTCCCAATCTTGAATATGAGCAAAATCATCCATCTCATCTCGATAATCTAATAAATTCTTGATGCATCAGGGACTTGTTGGATTTTGAGTCAATCTCAACATCAATGGTCAATTAATTTATCCTATTCTTCTATCTCTTTTTTGTGCTAACATGGTATCATGATAGTCAACAAAAATATCATAATGCATCCATATTGCATCCAAAAATAATTAGCATGCACCCTCTTGCATCATCATAGCATATCATCATAACAGGAAACATAATCCACTACATCATAATTATCATTTAAGTTGTTTAGGATATTATAGATTTGTTATTCTAAGCATCTTAATCCATTGCATAATCATCCATCACATCCATATCACAATCATGAACATGTAGAAAAATACACAAAAAGAAATGCATCCATACATACATCCTGCATAGGCATCATATCATCTGCATATTATACCATCCATCTCATAGCATGTCATAAAAAGATACTGGAAAAGAAGATAACACATCCATCATCATCATATCATATAAATCACATCATAGATCATCTCATATCACATAGCATAAATAAAGAAGTGCATCCATAACATAAACATTTGTATCCATTACATCCATACATATTCGTAACACATGAAATAAACATCACATCACAAAGTATATCAACACATCACATCATAAATCTACATCAGGCCATCTCATATATATCAAAAATGAATATCGTGATACAATATTAGAGTCAATGTGTATAACTATCATAAAAAATACATATACAAGAGGCTATAAAAAATGAGCCAATGAATGTATACATGTATAAGAATCAGGTTGTATGACAAAAATGTGTCTACAAAATGAGCAAGGGCTATCCACTACTTTGTTGATCATCGTGTCTATGGCTCAGCTCCCTTGGTTGTCTAACTGAGGAGTATCCATCAGAAGCCCCGACGTTGCTCCACTCTTCTCGGAGTAGTATGGATGTCTCATCTCCCAGGGAACATCTTTGTCATAGTACATCCTATAATAGGCAACCTCTGTGACTACCTCCTTGTATAATCGAGCGAACATAACCAATTCCTATGCAGCAACTATAATGACCTCAAGTTTTTGGTGTCACCCAATCTCTTGTGCTAGTTGTAGGTCCAGCTACTATCACAAATGAGCCTCATGATCCCTTTGGGCCATCATTGCTTGTAGCTATTGGCATAGCTAGTCTCTCTCTGTTGTAAGGGAAAGAATCTACCCATCTCTTAGATGTGGACCTTGTGGCTACTATAGCTACCGTGGCTATTGATCGGGTTGTTGGGGCTAGTTGGTTTGGTAGTGCTCTAGGTCCTGATGACGTTGATCCCACCCTACTTGCCCTAGGACCTATGCCTTTTGGTGATATTGCTACTGGTTGAGCTGATACCGACCTCTACCCCAACCTCTACCATGATCCATGCCTCTCCCACGAGGGTATCCCTCACTAGGTCTATCAATCGAATAGGTGGCATCCACCATGCATCATATCCTGGGGTCATGCCTACATCTAGTAATTCTTGATCGTATGCCTAAGGATAGTTGTCTAAACTAATTGATCACCACTACAGGATCAATTTGTTGTCCCCACTCCACCTCTCTCTATGATCTGGTAAATATGGTTGTATAATCTTGTGGGGATATGTTTTGAGTCTCTCTAAACTGTCATGCTACCCAGTCTGGTAGGTAGCGCGCAATCATCGTATGCTCCTGCCCTTGGATACAATGGGTCTTCCTAGCAAAAAATAGTTGATGTTGGTCATAATACCAAGCAGGAACTTGCAACCATGACCTCCATCTGAATATGGTCATATCATCTATAATCCTATGCCAATAAGGAATCCCTATGGGTCTAGTATGTTGCAATGTCATGGGCACTCTATAATGGAAAACAATAGGCTTGTCCTCATGTACATCAACCAAAACAACCAAAGGTCTCAACATAGATATATGCTCGTAATCCCATATGTGAAGGAGTGTGATGCCAACCTCGATGCTCCTCCCCTGGAAATAGACTACCTAATGCATGTCGTGATATAATGAAGCCAACACGACTAGCCTCCATGCGTACAAAGTGGTCCTCTGAATCATGTTGTGCCATGCCACCCCCAACCCAGACTAAAATCTTTGCTCCATTGGTCTAGGGAAATCACACTAAAAATGAGTGCAACCACAACCAATTTGAAGATGGGTACTCATTCGCAATACAGATCCAAGTCGATTTGCGAGCTCACTAGAATGATTTGATCTCTGCGCAAAAAGAGAACATGCATCCCTCCCATCCTTTATGTCATAAATCACATGCTCCCCATGAATGGGAAGCTGAAGGATCTGCCACACGTCCTCGAGTGTGATGGTGGCCTCGTCGATGGGAAAATGGAATGAGGATGTCTCACTGTGTCATCTATTGATCAATGTTGTCATCATCGCCAGATGGGTAGAAACCTCTAGCATAAAGGAAATGAACCCTAAACCAAGAGCTCCCAGGTGCTCTATCAACACATTGTCAAAATCACATACCATCGCCAGAATCTTCGATCGATGCTCCCAGGAAATCAAAGGCTGAATATCCTCCTGCATGCATCCCACACACAACATCAATTTGCCTAAAAACTAGAAATTATTCAAAATATGGGTGTCTGAATCTAAAAAATCAATAGCATCATTGTTTTTATGGTGCGTCGCTATAATATTTTTAGGGGGCATCACTATTTTAGCAACGTGCATTGCTATACTCAAAAGCATGTCATCATTTGCATGCATCACTTTACCAAATTTTGGGGGTGTGTCGTCATATTTTCATGGCATAACTAGACCCAAAACCCTGACGCGTTGCTCATTTTTAAGCCAGTGTCGCTCAACCCTAAATGCATTTCCAAACTAAAAAAGCCTAGTGCACTGCTAAATGCTAGGTGCATCGCTAAAATATCAATAGCAACACCAACAATACCTTCGTGTGTCACAATACAACACCCAAAAAACCCTAGTTTTAAAAGCCTAATAAATGCACTCAAATGCACAAATTGAGAAAAGTTTTGAGTCACATACCCGAGGTCCTACGTTTGCTCGACGCTGGTACTCTCAAACTCGCTCGAAAAGGTGAAATAGAAGCACACATTGCACCATATTTTTAGGGTGTTAGAGCTCAAAATGCAATAATTCTCTATAGTGTGAATACACAAATGAATTGAAAATGACCCTTTATCACATATTTAAGCCTAAAAAATTAGGGGTTTTCCCCTAATTTGAGAGTGCAGTAGGGTTTTGGCCTATTTTCAACAATTCAAACCCAATGGAGCTTATTTTACACCATTTTTTTGTGTGTTTATGAGCTTATTTTCACATCTTGAGCCTTCTTGAGACCCTTGAATCAATGTTTTATTTTTGTTGAGAGATCAACCTAAAATTAAAAAATTTCACCCAATCTCTCGAGGGGGTAGGGAAACTAGCTTAATCCCTTTTGTTGGGGCAACAATGGGGCAATTCCTTCCACTAGGGTAATAGTGGGGCATCTAAAAAATCAATAATTTTTAATTTTTTTATTTGAGCAACAATTTTAATTCAAAAGCATTAGTCTTTGAACCAACGTAATAGGTACCTCACTTCAAAGAGGAGAAAAATGTAGACACTTAAAAATGTCTTGAATGATACAAACACTTGAATCTGATATATTAACATCATTTCGTCCTAAAATATATCCTTTGTTCGCTTGCTTGATTAAATTAACCTAGTCATTTAATCAAATGCCTCATTTTCACCTATTAATCCAATTAACCTAATTGGGTTAATTCACCCACTCTTGCACTAACATTTCACCCTGTTAAATTAAATAAGTCAAATTATTTAATTTAATTCCTAATTCATCTTATTTAATTAAATATCATATTACATCCCCCTTTCCATTAAATCAATTATTTAATGAATATCATATTATTCCTCCTCTTGCACATTTAAATTTAGTTTTAATTAACTAAATTGCTAATTGTCCTCACCTTCTCACTTGTAAGGGAATATTCCTCTTTTTATATTTCTCCAAAAGAGAATATTCCTATGAAATATCCCCTTTTGTGCACTCATTCCTCCAAAATATCTCTTAACCTCTTCCTAATTCTTAGGAAGTGTGTTTGTTGAAAGCTAATTTGGACCATTGATTAAATTAGTTGATCCTTGTCAGCTTTCAACTTTGACCATGGATTGGAATCCTCAATCCATGTTTCATCCTCCTTTCATTGTTGACCATTTATTGATCTTTTCAATCTAATCCCTTGATTTCTCATTTGATTTCCTATAAATAGATCACTATTTGGAGACAAATGGATCCATCTTTTGATAGCAAAGTCATGTTGTTGAAACTCACACTTAGCTTGCATCCATATTGAGCACTTTTATTTAGCATATTAGATTAATTTCATCCATTTAGCTTAAGCATCCATTAATAGCTTCTATATTAGCTTATTTTTCATACATTTTAGCATAAATTCATAGTTATGGCTTATATCTTTGAATTTTGTTTACATTTAGCATAGATTGCATACATCTTAGCATTTAACACTCATCTTTATCATATTAACCTGGTTCACCATCATGTTTCACACACATCTCATTGGTTTTGTCATATTTATTCAATAAAACTAATTTGAAAAAAGCTCATATTATCCAAGGGATTGGGAAAGGGTTGCCATTCCACATCAATGCAACACCACTCCCCTAATAGGATAAAATTTTATGTATTATAGTAGGATTTTGTTGTGTTTTCATGTTTATATCATGTTACTTTAATGGCTTCCTAGTTTTGATGAATTTCAAATATCTTATTGGGATTAATGCTTAGGGAGTTAAATAGGCTTTGAATTCATTTGGATCTAGTTTATTTAGTTCACGCGATGACATTGGTCATAGTTTTACACTTCTTTGCTAGTAAAGGGATTGTTAATCAATAATTCCATGTTGGATTCTAGATATTCTAGCAGTGTAATGCCACTAGAAGTCATGAACCAGTTAGGCTTGAAGGTTTCCAAATGCTATGGAAAGTGTTATGCAATGGACTTAAGAGAATTCAATATCATTAAAATCGTCAATGATATTGAAGTGAAACTTGTTGCATACCTAGGTAAATATTTATCCTTGGTTATAATCATTATTAATTGATGAACAAAGTGTGCTATGCTATTGATAAGAAAATGAGCATCTTTCATGTGTGGTAACATTCAAATGGATCTATTTATGCTACTATTTTAGTGCAAGAAAAATACATTTGGTTGCATAGAAAAAAAGATGCTACACATTATGGAAAAAATGTATAAGGTAAATAATGATGTATGTCACATGGATATTGAGCTAGGTAGCTTTGTGGGATATTGTAATGACAATATTAGTAGGCTTGTTGATCTTGATCATCTCAAGGTTCAATGTGCCCACAAGGATAGTTGTTGACAATGCAATATGTTTTAGATCCAGTGACTTAATTACATGTATTCTCAATATGGGATAACTCTTTAACACATTCATCCCCTTATCATCCATGAGGAAATTGCTAGGCCAAATTTAGTAAGAAGTGCATTGTGATTGTCATTAGGAAAACACTATATTCAAACAAGAAAAGATGGGATAGTAAGTTAAAGATTTTTGTTTGGACATATAGGATAAATTTTAAGAAGGTTATTAGTAGAAGCCCCTTTCAATCAATTTATGGAATTGAATCCAAGATACCAATTATTCTTTAATTTCTAATATATAAAATTTTATTGCGAGTTAAATTGGGAGAAGATGATACTATTTCCTTGAGGATGTCTGAATTAATCAAACTTGAAGAAGCTAGGAGGGTTGGTGATGAAAGAAACATGTTGTGATAGAAAAAATGAAGTATTTGTTAAATAAAAATAATGTTTCGAGAGAATCTTTAGGTTGGAAACATTATCCTCATGTGGAACTTTAGGTTTGAACATAAAAAAAAAACACAATAAATTTGAAGCCCTGTGAGTTTGACCTTATCAAGTTGTAGATAAGTGTGGTTAAGGCACTTTCTACCTCAGAGGCTTAATGGATAACTCATAGAGATTTTCTTTCATGGTCATCATATTAGGAATTATTTCTCTTGATGGCGAGGCTCTCTTTGGGCCTATGCATGTAGTTATTCTTCTTTTCCTTGCTAGTGTTTTGTTTTGTTTTCTATTTTTTTATTGGGCTTAAATTCCCCTTTTGGTATGCACTCTAAAGTTAGATAAATTATCACCATGCTTACAAGAGACACATGTACCCAACTAGATCCAATTTTGGCATCCTATTTGATTGTGTCCAAATTTTATTAAGTCTACCCCCTTTTGGTCATCTTGTCTTGTCCAACCTATTATTCATAATTGATCCAAGAAACTTTCAAATGGGATCCCTTGGTCAAAATCGCCCAAGTGTTGCTCCTCTCCATCCTTCAAATTCATATAATGTGATAATTTGTGTAAATATAATTTAAAATCACGAGTATGGGTACATTTTGGTCATATTTTGTTGTTATCATAATGTTCTAGAATTTGGGTGTGGAACCAAATATTTTCTTGCTCAACTAAATATCCAAATTCGATGTCCAGTCCCACATGAAAGTTTCATATAGTCTCTTGGGGAAATATTTCTTTTGCTTCCCTTTTGTTCCCCATTTTGTGGGATTTTGAAGTGGATTTGGCCATTTGTCCCAACTCCAATTCTAACCTCAACTTTTGCATCATTTCTTCACAATCTTCCATTTCCTCCTTTGAAAACTTTTGAGTTCCATTAAGATACCCCTCTTCTCCTTTCCCTCACCCTAAATTTTGATCCTTCCCACTCTCAATCCTTGCAAATCCTTAATCCTTCATTCTCTTTGCCCTTACAAACTTTCAATATATCTCACATCCACATCCTAAATCTTTGCATCCACATCCTATATCTACTCTTGTAATATCTTCTCGAAAATTATTCACCGAGTCTTCCTTGTGGACTTCCTTTAAACATCCCAAATTCTTAACTTCATTCCACGTATTTGATTTTCACATCCTCTTCCACACTATTTTCCCGCATCAATTTACCTTAGCATTTATCTCTCATTTCTTCCTATGTGTTGGCATTACAATTCACACCTCTAGAGTGTGTATTGGAAATGGAAAACTATGCACAATATTAACTACTCTTCAAATTAGGAGGGGAAGCTCCCTCTTTTGTTGATATGCATAAAAAGTATTCTAAATTCCTATCTTTTTGACTCAACTAGCAGAAGCACAAGGTTAAGAAACCCAATACATTGCACCTAAGGTTTTCTCTAGTTTTGCAAATCTTAACTACAACTAGGCTAATGATAAAACTATCCTATTTCCTCTAGAAAAATAGAGCAAGAGGAATTAGGAGCAATTGGGAATGGTATGTTGGGAAAATGTGTCTCAACCTTACAATTATATAATGATTTATTATTGACAAGATATATATATATATATTTCCTAGTTACACCGATAGGTGTATACAATGGCATAAGGGGGGAGAGTGGGATGTGTGTTAAAAAAAATTGTTAACTTTTTCAGGAAACTTCTAAAATGGTTGACATAGATTAGATAAATGATACATTGTAAATCTAGACCATTAATTATTAGGATTTAAATCTAATGGTGGATATTTTGTTGGCCTGTCTTGCCCTAGAATGTAACCCTATTTTATAAGGGCGTTGTGTTATGGCCGCGGTACAGAGAGATGATGATGTATTCTAAGAGTTTGATAACAGTCATGTTGTCTCTTGATCTTTGAGTGGTGATACTCCTACGAGAAGCTTGCTCTGCAAGTATATTGTAATCTTTGTGATTTAATAAATAATATACTGGGCGGCTTTTGGAGTGTGGGGTTTTTCTCCTGAAAGGGTTTTCCCCATGTAAATCACTATGTTGTGGTATGTACGATATTTATGTTTATTTATGTTTAAGTTTTTGTAACTGTTAAAGACCAGTAAAAGTTTTGCATTATTCTCCTCTCAAGATTAGTGTAGGAAGTTGTTCCACTACCTTAGCTTCCTTACAAGTGGTATCAAAGCTTGATCACCTTTGGTTTCAGTTGTGGGTTGTTGGGTTTTTGGACTAATCTAGGTTTGAGTGGGAGCCTGTGCAGAAGAAACTTTGTGATCTTGTTATAGGAGTTTTTAGATGGCAAGTTCATTAGGGAGAATAGAGGTGGATAAATTTTTTGGAAATAATTTTGAAATGTGAAAGCTGAAGATGGAGGATCTATTGATAGATCGATATTTTTGGGATGCTGATGAGAATATTTCAAGGCATGTAGATCCTACTCAGGTTGTTTAATATGATGTTATGGACCATAAAGCCAAGGGTATAATCAGATTGTGTTTGATAGACTCTATTTTAATTAATGTCCATGAGGAGACCTCTGCATAGAAACTATAGAAGAAGCTTGGTGAGATGTATTAGGCCAAATCTTTAGCGAACAATATTTTATTGAGGAAGAAGTTGTATTTCTTGAGAATGGAAGAGGGTGGACAAATCATAGACCACCTAGAAGCATTTAATATGTTGATGGCTCAATTGGCATTAGTTGGTGTCAAGATGGATGAGGAGGAGAAATGTCAGATCTTGCTTTGTTCTTTCCTGATTCGTGGGATTCTCTTGTTTGGCTATTGGGAGTACTTCTGTTATTTTGAAGACTGAAGATGTGGTGGGTTCTTTTCTTTTTGAAGATATGAGGAGGAAGGTATCCATCACTACTAAGGAGGCCCTAAATGTTCATGGAAGACCTAAGGAAAAAGGAAAGAAGAATGAGAAGCATGATAAATCCAAGTCTAGGGGGAGATCTAAATCTCCTAGAAATTCCAAAGTTATTTGTTGGAATTGTAGTAAGTCTGGACATGTTGGTAAGGAATGCAAAGAAGAAAAACAAGAAATTTGATTATGAATTTGAGTCGAAGAAGGAAGATGGCGTAGCTTTGGCAACTCGTGCAAGTAATGATGCATGGTTAATTGACTTAGGTGCATCTTTCCATATGAACTTTAATAGAGATTGGTTTTTTGAATATGAATAATTTGATGGAGGTAAGGTGTACTTGGGTGATGATTCTCATTTAGACATTTTTGGCCATGGTAAAGTTAAAATCAGGTTTCCTGATGGTAGAACAAAAAGGATTAATGGTGTGTTGCATATCCTTGGTTTAGCATGAAATCTGTTATCTATAAGCAAACTAATAGATGCGGGTGTGCATGTAGTATTTTCTGATGCAGGGTTCAAGATGGTTAGAGGTGTTATGGTGATTGCTAGAGGTGTTAGATATGGAACATTGTATAAGCTTGATGCATGCACTGTTGAGTGCAATAGTACTTATGTGAAAATAAAGTATGTGGAAGAAGTGAGGGTTTCACCTTCAACAAATGGTTATGGATTTTGGGTACCCAAGGGTGCCCTTTATTCTGAAACAAAGTTACCTATAGAAAAAACTATGTTATGGCACCAAAGACTTGGCCACATTGGAGAAAAGGGTCTAAGGACCTTGAAAAATAAAAACCTTGTTGAAGGTTGGTCTGATTGTAATCTTGAATTTGATTTTTGTGAGCATTACATTTATGGAAAATAAAACCGCGTTCAGTTTTACTCGAGTTCTCATAAATCTTGTGGTGTATTGGATCTTATTCATTATGATGTGTTTGGTCATGTAGATGTTCCTTCGATTGATAAATCCACATATTATGTTTCATTTATTGATGATTATAGTAGAAGGACATGGGTATATTTTCTAAAAAGTAAATCTGAAGTTTTTAGTCGATTTAAAGAACTGAAAGCAATGGTTGAGTTGTAGACTGGAATGAAAATAAAATGATTGAGGACTGATAATTGTGTAAATTTTGCTCAAATTATTTTGATAGATTATGTAAAGATTGCAGTATTCATAGACAAAAGACAACCCCATATTCTCCATAGAATGGAGTTGCATAAATAATGAATAGGACATTGATGGAGAAGGCTAGGAGTATGTTGAGTGGTGCTGGCCTAGAACAAAGGTTTTGGGTTGAAGTTGTTGCCACTACCTGTTACCTAATTAACAAGTCTCCTACATCAACTCTTGTTGATAAGACTATAGAGGCATGGTCGGGTCGCAAGCCTTCATTAAGACATCTTAGATTTTTTGGTTGTGAGGCATATGCACATGTGCCAAAGGAGAAGCAAACAAAGTTGGAGAACAAGGTTGTGAAATGTATCTTCATCAGATACAATTATGGTGCAAAATGATACAAGCTTTGGGAACCTGTTGCACAAAAGGTAATATATAGTAGAAGTGTTATTTTTAGAGAAACTAAGTCTTCTTTTGTTACATTGCAACCAAAACAAAGTAAACAAGAAGATGTGATTCAATTTCCTTCTACACCTGAGAAAGTTGAATCAAGGCCCAAGGATAGACAAGAAGTTGAGGAGAGCTCATCTAGCTCTGGATCTTCAGAAGAGGAGGAAGAACCTCCAACTGAACTTGTTCGTAGGTCTACAAGCAATAGACAACCACTTGAAAGGTATACACCTAATGATTGGAGATGTATTTTTTCTTTGAATACTAACATAGATGAACCCAAATCTGTAGAAGAGGCATTAGGTATGAATGATGCAAAATCTTGGAAGATTGCTATGGATGAAGAAATTACATCTTTGAAAAAGAATGATACATGGGATCTTGTACCATTGCCTGAAGGACATAAATCTGTTGGTTGCAAATGGGTGTTCAAGAAAAAGATTGGTTCAGATGGAGGTATTGAGAAGTACAAGTCAAGGTTGGTTGTGAAAGGTTACTTTCAAGTTGAGGGTGTTGATCATGGTGAGATATTCTCTCCTGTTGCAAAAATAACATCCATTAAATTTTTTCTTGCTATTGTTGTTGCTTATGATTTAGAGGTTGAGCAAATGGATGTGAAAACTGCTTTCCTTCATGGTGATTTGGAGGAGGATATTTATATGACACAGCCAAAGTACTATGTGGTGAAAGGTAAAAGTAAATTGGTTTGCAAATTGAAGAAATCTTTGTATGGCTTAAAACAAAGTCCTAGGATGTGGTACCGGAAATTTGACACATATGTGTTGTGTTTGGAATTTGAGCATTCTAAATCAGATCATTGTGTTTATTATAAAATTGATGGTGATCATTTCCTGATTATTGCATTATATGTTGATGATATGCTATTTATTGGCAAAGGGAAAGGTATGATTTCAGAACTGAAATCTCAACTTGATGCTAATTTTGAAATGAAAGATTTTGTTGCAACTAGAGACATTTTTGGGATGGAAATTAAAAGAGATAGAGTGAATAGAAAGCTATGGCTTGGCCAAAGTAAGTATGTCAATTCAATTTTACAGAGCCTTAACATGTAGGATTGTAGACCATTGTGTGTTCCCCTTTTTGTTGGAACAAAGTTATCTATTTCAGATTGTCCAACATCTCCATCAGAGATGGAAGACATGAGCAAAGTTCCCTACTAGAGTGTAGTTGGAAGTTTGATGTATCCTATGGTTTGTACTAGACCAGACATTGCCCAAGTAGTGGGAGTTCTTTCCAGATATATGTCTAATCTTGGTCGAGTTCATTGGGATGTAGTTAAAAGAGTCTTTAGATATTTGCGTAGTACTTCAGATTATTCCTTGTGTTATCATAGTAATGTGACAGAAGACAATATTTCTCTTGATATTCATGGTTATGTGGATTCAGACTGGGCAGGTGATGTTGATAGCAGACGATCCACCAATCCTTATGTGTTTACATTATTTGGTGGTGCAATCAGTTGGATGAGTAAGTGACAAGCTTGGTTGATTTGTCCACTACTGAAGCAGAGTATATGACAGCTACTCATTCTTGTAAAGCAGCCATTTATCTTAAGAGACTGTGTTTAGATATTGGAATAAAACAAGGTGCAGTGACAATTTATTGTGACAATCAGAGTGTGATATGTCTAGCCAAGAACTTGACATTTCATGCCAAGACCAAGCACATTGATGTATAGTATCATTTTGTTCGAGATATGGTCAAAGATGGCAAGGTGAAGCTGGTTAAGGTAGAGACTTTGATGAATGTTATTGATTATTTAACTAAGCCTGTGAGCACAAAGAAGTTCAAATAATGTTCAAAGATTATGGGCCTTTTGGCCTCTAGCAATTAAGAGACAATGTTTACTCCCTCCCTTTGTTCTTGCAAGGTGTTTGACAAGTGGGAGATTTGTTGGGAAAAGTGTCTCAACCTTGCAATTATATAATGATTTATTGTTGATAGGATGCATATATATTTCCTAGTTACATCGATAGGTGTATACAATGGCATAAGGGGGGGAGAGTGGGATGTGTGTAAATAATTTTTTGTTAACTTTTTCAAAAAGCTTCTAAAATGGACGACATAGATTAGAAAAATGATACATTGTAAATCTAGACCATTAATTATTAGGTTTTAGATCTAATGATGGATTTTTTTTTGGCCTTTCTTTCCCTAGAATGTAACCCTATTTTATGAGGGCATTGTGTTACGACTATAGTATAGAGAGAGACGATGATGTATTTTGAGAGTCTAATAGCAATCATGTTGCCTCTTGATCTCTGAGTGGTGATACTTCTATGAGAAGCTTGCTCTGCAAGTATATTGTAATCTTTGTGATTTATTGAATAATATATTGGATGAATTTTGGAGTGTGGGTTTTTTCTCCCGAAAGGGTTTTCCCCATGTAAATCACTGTGTCATGGTATGCATGATATTTATGTTTATTCTATTTAAGTTTCTATAACTATTAAAGACTTGTCAAATTTTTGTATTATTCTCCTCTCAAGATTAGTGTAGGAATTTGTTTTTCTACCTTAGCTTCCTTACATGGTATACAATAAACTCTATCTCAAAATTCCCAAGGAGGTAAAATACTCTATCCGAGGTGTAGGCTGAAATAAAGGTTATTGGAGACAACATCAAACAGTAAACTAGTTCTTAGGATTCCCAAGGAGGTTAAATACTTTATCTGAGGTGTAGGATGAAGGTAGGTTACTAGAAACAAACATTAAATGGAAAGCTTGATCTCAAGATTCCCAAGGAGGTAAAATACTCTATTCGAGGTGTAGGCTGAAAACAAGATTACTAAAAACGACATCAAATGATAATATTTATCTCTAAATTCCCAAGGAGCTGAAATACTCTATATGAGGTGTAGATATGAGAGAAATATTATTATAACACTAATAAGTCTGGGACAACAAATTGCATGAAGGAACTAACTCACAATAGACAATCAAACTAGCTTTATATTAAACAAAGTGAACAAATACAAAATAGAAATATTGCACGGTAAGGTGGGCACAAAAAATTGTTATCACACCAAAAGTTGAAATACAATGAGCAGGGTGCTCTTATTTATATAACCTCAAAGGAGTAGGGAACCCTAAAATATCCTTGAGTTAACATCAATCTTGCAAGCATGCAAGATTTATTCTTAAGTCTAAATGTATGCAACTTAATAGTTAACTGGAAAAACTACCTCATTCAATTGATTCTAAACTAAACTAAATGGACGTTGCAACATGCAAGTCCTTATTGATATGAGAGTCAACTGATAACTAACATCAGTTAACTAAATCCTAACTGAAATTCTGACCTCCTCCAAAAGATATCCCCAAGGAAGAGATAAACATGCATGAAATCAACAATCGAAACTCAAGAGTGAAGTTGAGTTGACTGCTGCTTCTGACTCTATCCTTCAGAAAATCATGGTATGTAACTAACTATTCACTCCAAGCCATCATGAGTAATCATCTCCTCTGGGAAATCATTAATTGCATCATCTTCAAGCACTTTGATGCTATCCAAAATGATAGATTTTCTACATAATGCCTTCTCTCCATCCTTGATCATTTTCTCAAATTCTTTGACCTCCTTAGCTATCTTGTCAAAAATTGTTGACATCACCGAGAAATGACTCAACTTGGATGCCACAGGATCACCATCAAGACCATCATGAACCAAACTTTGGAATTCAGCTTGCACAACATCGAGATCAATGTAGGCACCATCTTCACAAAGATAATGGCACAAGATCTAGGTAATTAATTCGCTTATGAGTTTGAGGGCACCGACAACATCTCCTTTGATTCCAACCAACTTTGTAGACACTCTTTCATAAGTTTCTACTTTGAAGAGGTATTTTTCTCTCCAAGAAAAAAGCTTTCTATTATCTTCATCTGCTATAATGACATCGTATGCAACTGCCAACTGAGAAATGAGGATCAAATCTTTGGGTTTTCCCTCTACCATATTCAACTCAAATTGTTGGATTCCTTGACGAAGATCATGAGCATTGCACCTTAATTGATACAACTCTATAAGAAGGTATTTTCCTACAACAATGAAATCTTCGATCCAATTATCCAAAAACTTTCCATGATTGACTAACCGATCAAGCTTTTGTTGATTTGCAAGTGTTTCTAGAAGCTAAGGAATAATAGCCGCAATGTTCGAGGTCCCATGAAGAAGATCTGAGATGTATTGTAGCAACTATTTATTTTCAGCCTTGACGGCTGCTTTATCTTCTCCATCCTTCATCACCCGCTCCTCAATATTGCTTGCAACAACCTTAAAAAGGCTCACGTCCACATGCCGAGTGCTCCTACCAAGGTTAGCTTTGATGAAGTTGAAATCACCAATTTCAACCTCATCTAGCCTCTTGCCCTTCGATGGTGTGGCAACCTCAACAAAAATATCTGCCTTAGGATTCTTTTCTATGTGTACCTGTTTCTTGATCTTCTTATTTGATGTGTCTTGATAGACATTTCCAAACTCGAAAAGATCCAACTAATAGGAAGGCTTTCACCTCCTACCCAAAGTCTTCTCAAGTCAACATGAGTGATCAATGTTAACTTCTTTGGGCGAAACGATTGTAGCTGTGTTAACTCTTGGTGAATTAACTAGCACTGAGGCTTCACAAACCAACAATTCTGGCTCTGAATCAATCTAAATAGGAGGTGACGGAGGAGAAAATGGTGAACCAGGAGATGAAGACCTAGCTTCAGCTTGTACCACTGGCTCCATTGAAATTTCTGGCACCTTCTCAACCTATTCTTGTTGACTTGTGGCTTCCTCTCTTTGTCTTTTCGCTAACCTTGACACCCTTCAAGTGGATGCATTATGGCCTTAACTATAGGTCTTGACCTTGATGTAGAAGGTAGTAAGTAAAACACCACTGGAGACTTTGCAACTGGAACTACCTTCCACCTCCTCTTGCTGTCCAAGAAATGCATGCTGGTCTTGACAACTCCTCTTGATAAGTCCTCAAATGAAGTACTTTCTTTGGCGTTCCAATATGGTTGTTGAAGCGGTTGGTGAGCAACTTGATCCTTGATGAATGTGCTAAGTAACACCTTTCTGTAATCATCTGACAAACCTTCAACGTATTCTGATAAGAAATCAACAAGTTGAGGAAGAGTGAGTCTGTAATAATGGTGCATGTGTACTTCAAATTCATCTTCACAATTAACCCAAAAGTCTTCAAGTGTTGGCCTGTGTGAATGAATTCACTCCAACCGAGTTGCAAAGAGACCCAAAGGATCACACGAGTGCTTTTCGCTGAGGTACTTGAGATGGAGTTTTGACAACTTATTGCTCATCAACTTGCAATCGACTGTTGATTTGCATTTGTATATGCCCAATCCACACAAAAAAGTGAACGTTGTCTTGTGTCAATTGCAAAGAAAAGTATGAACCTCGTGAACTTATCTCAAGAACTCCATGAAAAATACTTTATCAGATGGGTATCTTGGTAACATCAAAGGATCTCCTGAGTAACCATACACTCAAATATAGGTGAATGTGGGAAATTGGATAAACCAATCTGCCCAATTCTCCATTGCTGATTTGACATCCATTGAAATCCTTATGTGCATCTCATTATCAAGGTTAGTGATTGTCTTCATTAGGAAATGATCATTCAAATGCTTGAAATCCTATTGAAATTTTGAGAACTCCAACCATGGGAAATATTCATGCACACACTGAACACCAAGAGTTTCAATAGTTTTCAAAGTTCTAAAATTTCCTTAGAATGCAATTAAATAGACAAGATGAGAAACCATACGAAACTCATGGATTTTAAGAAATACTGTGATTTTCTATTGAAGAACTTCACTAATCAACATAGCCCAATCAAAGTGTTCTTTATTATTGATAATCATGGAGATGACATAAAAAATCCATGGCTAAAAGACATGAGCTTCTTCATGACCCGTAACCCGGTTGAGCAAGGTAATCAGGATATCAATCTCATCTTTGAATTCTCTATGCCCAAGCTTCTTCGGCAAGTTGGTTTTCTACTCTTTCATCCATCTTTGAGAGACCTTCCTTTGAGATCTTTCCTTTTCTGCATGCCATATCTTGTCGCATTCCTCCATGACTACGATGAAATTATCTGTACGAGGTGGAATGGTGAAGCATTTCTCAATATCTATTAGCTTGAGGCTGCAAACAACTCGCCCATTTGTTGATCAAATTTTTTGTGTAGAAGGGTCATAATGCTTGATGCATGCAATGAAAAACTTGAGATCTGACACAATGATGGGAATAGAGGTTGTTGCCAACAATCCAGAGCAATCAAGATGCTTAATTGTCGTACTATCAATGCCTTCCAACGTGCTCAATTTAATCACTGGATGAATGTGACCCAAGTTAGTGTAATTTTTTTTCAATAAGTCATGAACTAAGACCGATTTGATCTTGTATTCAATTGGATTGAATTAAATTTTGAAAAACTAGACTTTTGACTATAAAATTGGCTATGTTCGGACAAACTCCAGAAAAGGCTAAAAATAGCCAGTCGAGGGGAAATTTTTTAGGAAATTTTCTAAGATGTGGGTTTTGTAGAGAATGAAATTCTAAGCCAATCTAGATTGTCAAAAACTCGAAAAAATGACTTTTACTAAGGCATGCAAAGACTTTTTAGAATAGAAGCTGTAGGGGCTGTAGGGGCACCAAAGGCAATTTTTCCTAAGAAAAACTGGCATATGGGTTTTGTAGGTGCTAATGTGCTGATCAAACCTAGATTCTTCATTTTTCAAAAAGTTGACCATTTGACTGACATGCAAAAGAATCTTTGAAAAAAATCACACTACTTCAAAAAGAGAAGTAATAGGGCAATTTTCTTGAAAATTTTTGGAACATGGGTTTTGCTACTAATGCTACAGTGAGTGAACCTAGATGACCAGCTTCTAAAAATGGTGACATTTACTTTGACATGCGAGAGAAAACCTAAGACAAAGATAGAAGAATTTGAGAGAGAGAAGATAGAAATTATATTCTGCCTTTGCAAAAATGATGCCTATGCCTTGAATGAAGTTTGATGAAGTCTAATATACATGCGCTCAAAAGATGAAGTCTAGAAAATAATCCCTCTGAGCAATCTAGACTTGAAACTACGAAGAACACTGAAAATATCGCCTATAGTGCCTTCAGATCTTGCTTGCACGAGAAAATATGTGTTTGCCTTCAACTTGTGATGAAAATAATGGATACCCAAGTTCTTATTTAAATAATTTCATGAATTAAGGCGTCACCCATCATGTAAAACCCTAAATTTAGGATGCAATAATCTTGTTAGACCTCAATTTAGTTAACTGGATGAAGATAAAACCTTAAAATGGGCGCCGCCCAACATGCAAAGATAAATTCATCGCATGCAAGAAAAATGAAGTATTTTGCAAGTCGATTTAGAGGTGAAACTGAAGTCTTAATATTGTTTTAAGTTGGGTTAAAAAATCCCTCCATTATAGGGTGGCCAAAGCACTCTAGTTTCAAAAGTCAAAGTTTGACTTTAGATGCCAACTCTCCATATAGATTTGTTTTTGAATTAATCCATTTTAAGCCTTTGCAAACATCATCGAAGCCTATGTTTGATCACTGATTCTGAATGACTGATGTATCTAGTAGACTAGTTGATAGTTTCATTGAAAAGCAGGATCAAAACTAACAAGGAACTCCTTGAGGTTGCAAACCCTAATTTTGACTTTTGAGCCTTCAGAATTTTGGGCACCCCTAGCCTCCAGGGATGCTTTTTCTCATCAAACTTAGTCAAATTTCAAGCATTTTCATCATTTTGAAGTTGATTTCCAACTCCCTTCATCTTGCATTTCCTGACACTTGACAAATCTCCAAACTGGCTGACAGGTCCACTACAGAGTTGGATCAATTCTAAACATGTTCTCATAGAGGGCACATTCCCTAAAAACCTCATTTGATAGGTGAAAATCTTGGGCGCCACCCTGGCCTCCAAGGGTGCTTTTATTTCCTGACTTAGTCAAATTTCACAACTTGCTGATTCTTCATTCAATCTTTGGTTGCCGACTACTGACCAGTCTTTTGATTAGATTGAGATATGCAATGGAAAGCTAGAAGAATTTCACACAGGATGAGCATTTGAGAAAACCCTAATAATTGCATTTGAGGGCTTAAAACCCTAGGCGCCCCTAGCCTCTAGGGGCACTTTTTTGCTCTAAACTAATATTTGACAATGACTTTTATCCTTTTGTTTGACTCCTGATTCTGACAGTTTGGCAACTCAGATTAGCCCGTTGACAGACTCATTGCGAAGCCTGAGACAAAAATATTGGATGTCATTTGTCGAAAAAGTCACATCTGGCTTCACAAAATGTTTGGGCACCCCTGGCCTCTAGGGGCACTTTTGTCTACCAGTGTTAGTCAAAATTTCACCATTTCATCTCCCTTGTTCTTCATTCAATCTTCAATTTCAGGTGCTAGAAAAATCTTCTGGACTGTTGGTAGGCTCATTGCAAAGCTAACAGTATTCTGGAGAAGTCTTATTGGAAGTGAAAAATCTCAAAAAGATGATCTCAACCTTTGAATCCTAGGGCACCCCTAACCTCCAGGGGCACTTTTATTTCCAAAGAATTTTTTTGATGATTTCCCCCTCGACGAAAATCCCCTCCATGACGAAGCATCATTTTGAACATTTCTCGCTATAGAATCTTTGCTGGAGCGTTTTAAGCTTAGATTTCAACACCTGGTATATGGGCATCTGCCATTGTTGACCTCGGAGGTCCTAACTTTTCTCCTGAAAAAATGAAAACAACCCACCAGTCTTAAATTGACTTTTTCCTGATTCTGACTCCACCAATGTGATCATGACGTGAAATAAGCTAATCAAAATAATTTTTAGTCAATTTTGGCAAGATCCTATTTTTTAGGGTTTTTCCTAAAAATAGGGGCTCAAAAACCCTAATTTTCAAAATTTTCAAATTTTGCCAATACCTTCTAGATAGTAAACCTGCAAAAATCCCATACTTCGTTTGTCCAAAAACTGACTTTTGACGACAATTTTACAAGGTTTAGACCATTTTAATCAAAATGCCTTAATGAAGCAAAAAAATTGTTTTGGGTACAACACTATGCAGAGGTTGGCTTGACTTTTGAACTTCCTTCACCTCATTCACTCCCCATATTCGATCTAGACCCATAATTTTGCACCCTCCATTTTCATATATTATTTCACCTTAAACCCCTATAGTTCTTCCAAATCACCTCCTTCACTCCTCTAAACCTCCCTAGAATGCCATTAATGTTATATTTGACCCTACAAGTACCTAATCATGTTTTTCTTATTCAAAAACCATTATTTATTCTAGGGACATGTATTCAAATGAAAAACCAACAATGGAGGATGAGGGTAGCCACAAAACCATTAATGAATTGGGTGATTTCAACACACAAGAATCTCAATGCTAAATAATTATCATTCATCTATCAAGATTTGTAGTCTATTGCAATGCACTCAAAGACAATGTTGTTGACTTTTGTGTCAAGTTCCCACAAGTAAATTGAAATGAAAGTTATCTACTTCCTTGCACAATTGAGGTTGAAATTAGTGACCTAGGAAGGGTGCAATTTAGTGAAAGATAGCCTCAACACATCTCTTGGTACTCATAAACCTCATTGAAGCATGATTTCTATACCAAAATGTTGGATTGATGATGTCAAAGGTATATGCAACTTTTATAGCTACGGGTAACCATGCACCTTCTCCCAAGGCTACTCAAATGTGTTAAAAAATATATTTACAAATTTTGATTATTTAGAGGATGGGAAATTGGGTTCGAGAATAATAGTGAAGTCGAGAACAAACTAGATCGATAAAAGTTTTCCTTCAAACAAAACGTGTGGGAATTTTGTATTAATGATATAGGTATTGTTGTAGACATGTAAATATCATATTTTAATCCTAAAAGAACAAGTATAATGTGCAAGTTCAAAACTTTGTGAAATTTTCCATGTATATTGTATGTTTTCTTAATGACTTCCTATGTCGTCTTGATCCCATTTGGTGATTTGATTATTATGTCTAGTTAATTTGTCATATAGATGACTATGAAATCCTTGTAAATATTTTGCAATGTATCTTTTCAAATTAGTATGAGGAATGTATGGGTTTATGCATGGATAACTAATTTATGCTCATCTGGATGTTCTATAAATTTTATTTATCTACTTGCCTAAATACATAAAGCCTAGCTTATGTATAAGTTGAAAAGTTAGTCTTTAGTGATATTTTGATAAAGATATCATAAAGTGGATTTCAATCATTTATTGGTCTATTAAGCTTATGAATCCATTGCCCAACTAGGTATAGGAACCCATTTACTTTTTTCTTAATCTCCCATCACTCCAACACAATCAAAACAATCAAATTTAAACTTTAAATTTCATATTGTGTTGTTTCAATTGAACATTAACTACCATGTCTAGACATGCATTATAACACAAGGGGTTATCATAGCCACATTCTTAGACACTTTATATAATAGTTTATTTTCTTCACGAAGGTGTAAAACCTTGCATTGTCAAACCAACATACTATTGAACAAGACAACTAAGAGGGGGGGTGAATCAATTGTCACAAATTTAAACCTTAATTCATTCACTAGAACTAATCCTTAACACTGCTTAAATGATTAAACATTAAGTGCAAGTGCAAAAACTAAAAACCATCACACAAACATAACAACACCGGATTTATGTGGAAAACCCAATAAGGGAAAAACCACGGTGAGGATTAACTCACACTATAGAGAATATCAAAATTGATTACAAAGGCTCACTGCCAAAATAAGGACTCACTATCCAATAGGGCTAACAACTCAGAAGGCTCATTGCCACAAAGATACAAAGAAGATAACAAAGATATGTTACAGAGAGAAGACAATCTCAAAGCAACAGAGAAATCCACCACAATTGCTCAACCACTTGCAGACATGCATGAATGATAGAGTACACCTTCAAATCACTACATCCAGAAACTTAACATCTAGGATTCGCATTGATGTGCCACACTCACATGACACACACTCACTGATTCAGATCAATCTCACATCTATCTGCTCTATTTATTTGCACTTATCTCTCTTTTGCTTGCTTGCTTCCTTGCGCCATTTCACCACTAACTCATTATGCATTTATACCATCTTCAACTTTGAAAAATATTCAAAGTCATCCATCCAACATTAAATTCAAATTAGGTCGATGCCAAAATATCCTAGGGTGGAATTAGAATGAGGGCGACCCAAACACACGCTTGATAAAGACCCAAATAGATCCAACATGCTTCATCAACTTTGAAGATAGTGTTCAACACAAAGTCAGCCAGACCAGTGTAAAACACATAGAACAATTAAGAATGATCCTTCCAGATACCAAAATTATCTTCAATACAATCAAAACAACTCAACTCTAGAACCACAAGTCATAAGACTTTACCAAAGAGAAATTTGGACTAACAACATTTCTCCCGGACCTTAGCCAAAAACACATAAAACACAGTTCACAACTGGGGAATATAACTCACATTGTACAATGAATCAATAGCCAAAAACCTACAACCATGACATCAATGACAACAGCTTCATTCTTTCCATTCTTGCAACACATACATATACTTAATGATAGATAAATAGAAGTGTATTATGTATTGGATATGGTTTGTGTCAACATGTATGCCAATTTATTTGTATCTAACAAAACACCTTAGGGAATTCCCCCTTAGCCTATTATAACCTAAATTTAAAGGTCTTATCCCCCTTAGTAAATTAGTCCATATTTGCTCCGCCTCATTATAAGTGTAAAGTCTTTTACCCTGAGTTTGACACCCTTGATGCTCAAGAAAAAGCTTACCTTTAAGTATTTGGGACTTACAACTTTGAGCACTAACAACGTCCTTCACTTTTCCTTTGAACCTTTCACCACTTGTGCCCATGATTTGATATCATTTACATGGTTTCTCATATTACTCCCTTTTACCTTCATTTCTTGCATGTTTTCTTATCACGATACTTGTGTTCCTTTCTGTATTACTTTGGATCTATCACTTCTATGCTTCTTCTGGGTGATTCTTATTTGGTTTTCCATATATGTTTCCCTTCCTTTAATGACTCTTAAAGCATTGTTGATTTATCTTTTAAAATTCTATTAGCTTCTTCTAATTTTTGGTTTGTTCTATGATTTTTTAAATCTTATTATTAATTTATTGCTCCTTAACTTCCATGTATTCCAATTTACTCTTGATGTTTAATAACTCTAGCATGTAGACATGCATTGAATAGGTAAGGGGGGTTGATGTGGATTTGTAGACCCCTTCCTCTTCCTCTTGGTCCCCTTCCATTTATTTTTCATCACTTTAGAATTTGACCTTATTTGTTTGAAATATTACCCTTTGTACTTGCCCAATATTTTTCTTCTTTAGTCCCTATTTTCTTTTTGTCTGCTTTATTTTTGTAGGTGATAATGTAAGTTTTATTGAATCCTACAATATTGCTTTGCATCCACTACCATCAAATCTCTCTCTCTCTCTCTCTTAATCTTATAATACTATTTTTATTTAGGTCAAATCATTTTTCAATGGATTCTAAGTGTTTCACGAACATACATTATTATTTACATCATAAATAACCTAGAACTTTTTTGAATTTTTATTTTTATTGGCATGAGCATACAAAATTCACCATTACAATATTATTCATACCCATATAGATATCTTAAATACATCTATCTAAAAAATGTTGAGAGATATCAACCTGGAGTTATTTTATATAATTTACATTGTTTACTTTAATTTTATTTGAAGAGCTATTCTTATTTACTTAAGAGATTTTTTATTGTTAATATAACAGGGTTAGGCACCTAAGGGCCACACAAAAAGAGCATTAAAAGCTTGAATTTTGGTAAGCAACGGGTTCACCAAGTCCATCTAAAAATATAAAATATTTCTCAAGATTCTACCAAAAAATGATCCTCTCTATTAGAAGAAAGAGGGCTTGAACCTATAAAAATCACGTGTTCTTAAAAAAAAAACATGAGAGCAAGCCCATCACTCTTAAAATCATAATCACCTTCTCTTCTTAACAAATTGATCAATATGCACAATATTGAAATTGCGATTTACTACCTTACACTACCAAGCAAGAATAATAGAATCTATACTATAATTTATTACTTTGTATTTACCATTTTATCATCTAACCCACAAACCAAAAAAACACAAACATCAACTACCTTGTATCCTAGAAACTATTATGCATATGTAGAAGGGATGATGACTTACCTTGGCCCTTCCCTCTCTTATGTCTTTTTAAAAAACTACCAAGTCTAAAAATGGGGTGGAAGGGCAAATTACATAGCACTCGCCCACACATTCCCCTTGCTGCCCCAAGCCACAAGGTCACATTTATAATTTTTATATTTTTCCTCCTCCATAGGAGGGATTTTTGCCAAATAATCTTCATAGTTGTTATTGTTGTAGACACCTAAAAATTGCTTATCAACATTCATCACCATATCAATATCATCCTAGTTAAACCCCTTTTGTACTAACGTTCTCATAATTAATTAATTAAATAATTTTATTATTTGATTAACTTATCATTACTTAAAAAAACTACATTATTAGTGCTTGCCGTAGGTAATACTATTGCAATGAGTTCTTCAACTCATTTTGTTAATTAGTTATTAATAAGTTGCTTTTGAACCAATTAAAAACTAAAATTTTATGCTCTTCAAATATAATTCAATCTTTTAAAAGTGAACATGTTAAATTTATAAAGTCATTTTATTAAATTTATCTAAATAAATAAATGTTACTTGTTTTTGTTGGAACGATGGTTGCGCTAGAGACAATTAATCCAAGTTGACTTGTTAATGCCCGATACAATTGCTAGAGACAATGAATCCACAAGAGATAGTTAATTCCATGAAATCTTTCTAAAATAAATAAATGTTACTTTTACTAATATAATATTCTATAATTTAATAGGATATATATAATATATTTTATTTTTAAATATTTATTTTACTAATATAATATTCTATAATTTTTTTATATTTATGTGTAATTTTTTACTTTTTGATTAAAGAAAATCTCACAAAATTTAAAGTTGGAGTAGTATTGGGATGGGTGACCTCTCAGGAAGGCCCAATGCTTCACCTTTGTAAGCATCACCTAGATGCAATGAGTGCTAAGTGGAACATTCATTATAATGAGAGATGGGTTTTTGTGAACCACTACTCATGAAGCATGGGTCAATGAGTTTGACTTGTAAAGCTGCACAGTTGAATCCTGAAAGCAATACCACAATAAAATTATTATAATTATTAATTAAATTATAATTCTAATATTATTATAATTAGGATTAGGATTAGAATTAAGAATAAGGTAAAAATTATGGTTAGAATTATTCAAAAATTAAAATTAATTAAAAATAAAATATTACGACCATAGTTAAGATCAAAGATAGGTCTAGGATTAGGATAATGGTTCAAAATTTATTGTTAGGGTTAGGGTTAGGGTTAAGGTTAGGGATATAATTAGAGTTAGGGTTAGGGTTAGGTCATGCAAAGAATTAATTAACAATACTAAAGCACTATAATTAACAAATCTTGCATTTATTTTTATTCACATTAATACAACTTATATTTAATTTTTTCAAATCTAGGAAACAATAATTACAATACTATAAAGACAAGTACTAGCCACTAGTGACACTTGTTGCTCATCACTAACTTTTTTATTTAATTAGTCTAGTGTACGTCTCATAGCTAATTAAATATTTTTTATTATTTATTTTAATTTCCACCTCATATTGATTATTAATTAAATAACTATTTTCTCTCCACCATTTCCAAAATCAACGAGTAACTAATTGTTTTTCCTTTTCTTGATTACAATTAATTCTTTATCACTATTTCTTTTTTTAACCAATTTAGTCTCATCCTTTTATTTTGAACAAAATAAATCAACATCATTCATTTTTTTGATCCAAGAGAAATCTTTCATTTCTTTACATTTCATCATGCACTATCTTAATGTTGACATTCAATTTTATTGTTTCCTACTTTTAAATTTTAAATTTTTTGTGCATTCAATCATAACAACAACTTGACACATTAAATTTCACATTTGAAAAATTATTTACTTATCTACAGCCACATAATAAAACCTCTAAATAAAGGACTATTTTAATTTTTTTTTACTTTTATTAAAATAATATACAAATTTCACAACACAAAAAATTATCTTAAAATTTTCAAAATTTAATGAATGGAATTAAATCAAATATGATAATCAATAATAAAAAATAGTAAATATTTATTATTATTTATATTGAGGAGGCCATGCAGGCATATTACATATTATACTAAAAAACAATATATACAATTTTCAAATTTGATACCTGGACACGTCTATATCCCGTCTTCGATTCAAATCAGACAATACGGGCAAAACAAGAAAAAACAGGTCGTCAATTTCCATCCTTGTCCATTAGTGACATGTCATGCGCAGCTCAACGAAGCACACAGTTTGTTATTGCCATACGTGCCATGTTTACTTAAATCAAGTCGCGAGCGGTCCAACATGGAATGCATTGGGCACTGGACAAGCCATGAATTTATCCCACAACTACCCATATAAAACCTGTATTTTATGCCCCCTGTTATCCTCAAAGCAGGTCCGAGGCAAACAGAACTTTTCCTGCTCTGTCTCTTCCCTCAGTAGAAATGGCAACTGGAGCGAGGAAAGAAGACAAGAATGAGAAGCTTATACGGGCGATTTCCAAGCTCAAAGAAAACAAAACATGCATAAATTGTAACACTCTGGTATAAAACACTCTATCTTCAATCTCATGTCTTTTCACAGGACTCCAATGCCAATAAAACTGTGCAAATACTAACATTAACGTGGCTTTGATCGATTGATCGACTGAAGGTTCCACAGTATGTGTGCACCAATTTTTGGACCTTCGTCTGTTTGACATGCAGCGGTATACAGTAAGTATAACTATAATTTCTAGTGTTTGGTCAATACTCAGCTGTTCAGGGGTTTATTGCTGATATTGGTATTATGTATTACAGTCGGGAGTTCACTCACCGTGTGAAATCCATATCAATGTGCAAGTTTACTGCCGCAGAAGTGAGTGCTCTGAATGCAGGCGGGAATCAGGTATGGGTATTTCACATCTCTATGCTATGCCACATTTTTGCTTTCACTAAAGATGGAATATCACTTGCAGCGAGCTCGACATATGTACTTGGCAAACTGGGATTTTCAGCGGAACAACCTACCCAATTGCAGGTATCCCAAATGTGTTCAAACCATATAAATATCAATATGTGCTCTGATAAACATGAGATTTTTTCTTTCTCATCCTGATGTTGTGATCCCAAACAGAACTTACAGAGTTTTTCCGAGAAGCATCTCAATCATATATTCTTTGCTTACACTGTTTGTGTTGGTCAGCAATATCGACACACTCCGCTGCTTCATTAAAGAGGTTTATGTGGAAAGGCGATACGCCGCTTGCAACACTGTGGTGGGTATGGGTAATAACACGTGTGTGATAATAATAGTATCATCTAGTTGGAAAAATAAATACAGGAAGGAGTAATATTAATAGTAACAGAATTATCCAGTTGTGGTTGTGTGATGCAGGAAGATTATGGGAGGTTTTCCATCGATAGTCGATGCCGGTATAAAGTAGAAGAAGGTGATGTGCGCTACTCCAACTATAATGAGGAGAGACGCTCTTCAATTAGTACTACTGGTACCTATTCACAATACCCATATGATGATGATGGGGGATTTAAAAGCATTTGTAATAGGCACCAGGTTGACGGAGATGGAGAGTGGGGAACATTATTTAATCAAACACAAGAGCGGCACTGCGCTGGAAAAGGAGCAAAAACTTTCCCACAGAAATCTGAAAAAAGAACTGATGGTTTGCTCCTGGTAAGCAAGAATGCAATTTCAGAAATTTTCTGCTGTATTTTATGACTAATGCAATTCTTCTACTCTTATTATCTGCTTCAATGGCTAAGCTTTGTTCTATGTGCTTTACACACTTTGATCCCTCAGCCAGTTTCAACAAAAAGGTTTTCTTATCTTCGTAATATGTGTTCCTATATACCTCCTCCTTATCGTCACATGTTTCGTGGTTTCCAATATGTTGTCATGACTCATTATATTCAATCCATCAAGTTAATGATGTATTTTTGCCTCTGTAATTGCTATGGCACCTTTGTGAATGGATTGTATCCTACTTCTTATTGATTGATTGCATGTCATGCTTACTGTACATGTGTAAAATGGGACTCAATGTCTAGATAAGCTCATCCAGTGTTAGATTTGATAGTCAAGGAAAGAAAGCTTTATTATGATTTTGATTGAGGCTTTATGTTAGGATGGCAATGACAAACATATTCACGTGTCCAAATATGCATCTGTTTGTAACGGGATCCAAGCCAAACACAATCTTGCAGTAATTAAAAGAGCTGATTCAGATAGATTGATAGACCTTGGGAAAGATGACTACAACCTGGCTAAAGAGAATCATCCTCATCGTATTGGAAATCAAAAGTCGAGATCAGTCAATGAAACATGGATAAGTCCAGTAAATGAAGGATGGGCAACATTTGAGGTGCATAATCCCCTTCCCCAAAGAGAAGTTATGGCTCTGAGTAGGGATCCAATAAGTTTGGTTCAGATAAGTGATACACAAACTTTAGAAAGTAAAGTGATAGCTCTACCTGTACTAGGACACTCTGGCAATGGATCTCTGGAGTCTCAACCATCATATCCGCACTGCTTTTTAAAAGAAACCTCACAGGTATTTTTATCTCTTAGAAATGTCCACTTAAATTTAATTCTTCCTGTATGTGATCAGTATATTTCTTTGAAGAATTGCCATTTCTATGTTTATTTAATGTTTCGTTATTCCTCCAGCAGCAGAACCCTTTTTCTTCAACAGCTTATGTTGTTGAAGATTTGCACCAATCAGGATGTAAATGGGAACCATACAATATTTCCACAAGCACGAGTGAAGGCACACGCTCATCTGATTCATGGTTCTTAAAGGTATACATTCATAACAATTTTGAAAGTGTATTAACATTGGTAAAGTGTCATGCCAAATTGTAATATTCTCCATGTCTTTGTCTATGCTACAGATTAATACAATGCTTTGTCTTTTTGGTAATTTTGTTGTTGGCATATTTGGCCAAGTCTAGCTGGTAATGGTAATTTTTTGTCCTGGCTTTTGAATTCTAGTGATCAGCATGAAGCTGTTTTGACACACAGTATATTGTTGTTGGACTACTGGTGACTATATTAATATATATTCTGCCTTTCAATTTGATATTCATCGGAGAACATATCAATTCAGTATAAATTTAAACAATTTTTTTTAATTCTGGCATAGAACCATTGTAAACTGCTACAATCATATGGACCAAAGCATACTTAGGTTTGTTCTATAGGTTGCTGGATGAATGTACTCTATGAGTTCTTTTTCAAAATACTACACTGTAATACAAACAGATTTTGTCCAGGTTACAGCTTCAGGGCATCATATGAGACAGGTTGAGAACTTGAGATCAATTGTATTTGTATCCTGTTAGTCAATGATTTTTGTTCTTAAATGTTTTGTTAATTGATAGCTATGGAGGCTATCTAATATCTACTGGTTACTTAGGTGTTATTAGACTGTTGTTAATCAAAATGTTGAAACACCACAACAATGCAAAATATCTTAAAATAGGAAATAAAAACACTAAATCAATGGAATAACAGACTCAAGCGAAGTGAAACAGGCACAAGGTCTTAAGAATAGGCAATGCAACATTACTTTTTATTCATTTGCACAGATCAGACTATCTGTATAACAATACAAAATACTTTGCAACATCAACTTACACAATGACAATGTAGTGCAGGAATGTCAGTAACAACTAACTTATGCATCAAGCATTAGACTTTCTTCCATCTTTTTTTGAAATATCTCAAAATAGGCAATGAAAACACTAAAAAATCAATGGAATAGCAGACTCAAGTGAAGTGAACCATGCACGTGGTATTAAGAATAGGCAATACAACATTTGCTTAGATCCATAGTTCCATGGAGTTTCCTAATGGGGGGACGTGGGGACGTGGGGATGGGTTTCGGGGACGAGGGACCAAGGGCCTAAGTTTGGGGATGGTGAGGGGTAGTGGCAGGGCGCTGAAATACATATAGTACTTGAAAAAAGTAGTTATAAAAGGATGTATAAGAATTATACTTCTTGGAGACAACTAGGAGTGCCCTAGATGTCTTGAGGACACCCCAGCATCCTCAAAGTCCTAGTGGCGTCTTGGAGACGGCGATGTTGGTGGTGGGATGGTGGCGTTGGTGGTGGCCTGGTGGGGGGGCATTCCCCCCAAGTCCCCAAGTCTCTGAGATGGCGGCGTCTAGGAAACGTGGGGTTGGGGAGGGGGAACGCGTCCCCATGGAACACTGCTTAGATCAGACTATCTGTAAAACAATACAGAATATTTTGCAGCATCAACTTACACAATGACAATTTAGTGCAGAAATGTCAATAACGGTTAACTCACTCAAGCATTAGATTCTCTTACATCTTTCTCTGAGATATTTAAAGCCTTGCATGTCCAACTGCTAATCACATCAAATATAAAATACCGTTAGACACAAGTAAGGGTTTCACCTGCTGACATTTATCTGACCCGCAGCTTCTTTGAATCACTTTAGTTTGTAAAAATATACATTGCATGATACAAAATTGCAAAATTACGAAAAGTTGTAAAATTTTCCAACATTCATCTGACTGCAAGTTTGGAGGTAGGCTTTGTACATGTTTTATTATGTGTTTTAGCTCTCAATTATAAGGCACAATCTACCAGATCGTAGCTCACACTTTTCTAATGAAGTGTGGAGCTGATACATGATGACACAGGCTTAGGGAACCTGGTCTGCATTTGTATTAAGTCCAAGAAGTAGTTACAAACAAGTGGGGTTGATTGGCAGGGTGTAACATTGAATTTTGTCTCGTGTGCATTCTCCGGTGGTAGTTCCAGTTGTGTACATTTCTCAAAAATGTTAGTTTGGCCTAATTTTTGCATCCAGCTGATTGCAGAGGCTCCACAGTATTCCAGTGTAGCATAATCCTGTATCTATAACACTTATACTTCTATAAAGTGCCCAAGTTGTTGCACTTTAACTTTGAATTTGCGGTGAAATTTTTAGAATTTATTGAATACCTAACAGAATACATCAAGCTCAGTAATCAGGCCATCTACTTTTCAATGTAGAAACTCTTTGTATATCTCTTTGGGTGGAGATTACTGCGATGTTTTCTGCAGCTGTTGTTGTAGTGGATTGATCAGTGAATATTGTTGGCAATCAAATTGTAATTAGCAGCAGAAATGATTTGTGCTTATTGATTCACCTTCACTTGCGCAAGCTCTACCTTAGTCAAGTCTGTTGGTTCTAGAAGTGCATTGAAATGTCCTGCCAACATTTTCCCTGGATTTAACCAATTGCTTTGTCCTCAAGGCAACTTAACAAATGAAATTTTCTATTGCCACAGCCCACAACTAAGAAGCTCCCCAATGTGTATTCGAAATTAGGGAAATGAAGTTTTCATTCAAAATCAATGCTCCTACATTTGAATATGCTCAATGTTGTGTAGTTTTCTAATGCTGCAGCCTGAAGCCCAGCCTTCGAATTGGAACTGCTGAGGATGACCCTGTTGATTTGTCAAGTCATATAATCAACCCTAGTAATCAATCCCTCAGTGTCAAGAATCCTTTGCTGATATCACTCTCTGAAATCATCTTCATTTGATGCTTGATCTCTACCAAAACTTTTGGTCCTCCTCACATACTGCCATCCACTCATTACATTGCTGGGAGTCAATTATATTGTGTCAACATTCCTTGCTTTGAGCTCTTCTATGCCTTCAATTGCTGTTCTTGTGCCATGGTGATTCACTTATTCTGTTGTGGCAACTTTGACAATAGAAGAAGGTTGTTACCTTCCCTGTTTATCCAACTTTTGGAGATGCAACTCTTTGATTGCTTTGTTCATTTTCTCTAATCAGTGGTTCAGTAGCATAGTGAATGCCCTTTGTGATCTGTGTTAGTGATAATGTAGGGCCTATCCATACAATCCTTGTTTTACTTTTCATAATGTCAATAACCTTTGTTTCATACTTGTAGCATCTCCTGTCATACTTAGTGGTTTCCTCTCATGCTTCTTGTTAATCCGATCTGTTTCTCCCTCCTCGTGGCTTGGGGAATTTAGCTCAAGTTAAAGAAAACCCTGCAGCTTCATAGGTTGTCTATACCAAATCCTTAATTAGTTTACTGGGCTTTTATTTGATTTCTTCTATCTTCTTCTTGAGTGTTATGGTAGTGGCTTACATAAATTGCTGCACACCTTCCTTCTTGAGCAGTCTCTTCTTATTCTCCAAGGGATCAACTTTATGAAATTATTCAGTCTCTTTTGGTTGATCTTTTTTGGGGAGTGTGGTGTTAGGATCATATAGTGGCCTATATGCCACATCCACATTAGTTATTTTTTGGATGCCTTATTCAAACTTCACACTCCTATTCATTCAAATCTTATGATGCTGATTGTTGAAGAATAGTCCCATTTTCTTGCTTTTGTATAATGGATGACTTGTCCAAATCAAATGATTGTCTTCTCTTGCATCTGATGGACCACCTTCTCAAGAAGACTGAGGGTTGTGGATGACTACCCCACTCCAACAAATAAATCCTTTACCTTCTCAATTGGGTCCCTTAATGAGCCTAAGATTACCTTGGTTCCTTGGGTATAATCATTTCTCCCTACTCTTATGCCTTCTTGTCATCACACCCTGTCTCCCCCACATCCTCTTTGTTTTCTTTCCTCTCTTCGTGCTTTGGGATGCCATCCACCTCTTTTTCTGCAACACTGGTTACTAAGACCAAGTTGGTTTGCTTTCTCTAGTTGCTGTTCACTCTGTTATCTGCTTTGCTTTCCTAAGCTTCTGAAATTCTTGCACCTGCATCTATCTACCGCAACTGGTGCTTTCTGGACCAATATTTTTTGTCTCCTGAAGCTTTTCTTTTTCACAATTTGGTTTGTGGGTTATCAGTAGGAATTTTTGTGTCCATCCTCTTTAGGGTACACCATACTGCTCTCATTGTTTCTTCTTCAAGGCTTTTTGTTTGTCCTCTTCAACCTTTTACCTCTTTTCCTCCAATTGTTTAAAACTTCTTAATACTTTGTCCCTTTGGCACTCATTGGTTCTGGATGGTGTTCATAGGGGTGAAGCATTTGGGCTTTTAGTAGGTCAACTACCCTAGTAGTTCTCTTGCTTAAGTTGTCTTATCCATGTTATTGCACAAACAATTAAGTATACTTAGCTGGCTAACCTTCAATAGGTCTCATGCGCTATGAACTATTTGTTACGGATCCGCCTAGCTCTTTCATTTTGTTAAAAGTGGAGTTTCTGCAACATAAAAAAACTATCTGATGTCTTTTTGGGATTCGGCTGTGTATTTTCAAGTCAATTTACATTGATCTATCTTTCATGATAAATGGGTCACAAAAGCCTATCATGATGCTAAGAGGGGTGACCCATCAGGGCTTTTGGGAGGTTGCCCATCCATGTAAATACTCTGTCTCAAGTGTGCTTAACCATGGAATTTCCGTCACAATCAAGTTCTCTCTGCTTGCCATCCCCTTTGCAAAATATTTAACAAGTGTTGTGCCTTAAGATCCATTCTTTGCAGAACTCCTATTTCTTTCTTTTTTGTCCAAATGTTTTTGCTGTGCATCAAATTATGTGAGATGATTTTTTTTGGGATTTTGGGTTCGTGGATACAATATATATATATATATCTTGAATATTAGATGCAATATACATGTTTTCTAATATTTTAAATGTATAGTAATACTATATATATATCTATATCTTGAATATTAGATGCAATATACATATTTTCTAATATTTTAAATGTATAGTAATACTAATAAAGTTAATATGTAATATTATAATGTGATAGATTTTTTTATAAAGTTGATAATAAAATTTTAAAATTTAATTAACATACATAACTATTAATTTTTTAATTATTAATAATCCAATGATTAGCATGAACAATGCATAGCTAATAAGTGCGCATGTTACATATAGTTGGTTGTAGAATAGTTCATGAAAGCAATTTGAATGTATGCTATTCTTTGCTGTTGGAATCGTGACAAAATCACTATCATTCTTTTTTAGGAAAAATAGTGTGAAAAAAATAAAAAAGATTTAAAAAAGATTTTAAAAACCATCAAATTTCTATTGGGTTTGTCGGGGATTCTGAAAAAATTGGTTGGGTTTGCCTTGGTTTGTCAAAGCAGAATCCATAGGAAGAAAGCAAAACCTTGGTCAACTCCGTGCCCATACTACACCTATGTCTAAACTGGGAGTGGATTATACCCAGATTTGGGGGATTTTTGTGAAGAATTGGTAATAGAGTTTCATGAGAAGAGTTTGATAGGAACCCAACTCTCATAAGCATTAATTGTCCTCTTGTACTAATTGCATCTAGGTGATGCTTATATGGTGGAGTGTATAAAATGAGAGGCAGGCGTTGGTTACATAGAGAAGCTGCACTTGTATCTTGCTCCAGTAATTGTTTTGAGCTCAATACCAAGTCCATGAGGTTTCCATTTCCATGTTGGAGTTTTCCTACATCTGGTTTCGTGCTGTGACTATTCTTATTTGTGTGTGCCTTTGAACTCATTCACTTTCATGTTGTTCATGGTAACATCGAATGGATATTCTCTTGGAAGTGAACAACACTTAAAGAATTTGTACTTAAAACTATGGCTATTGTAATTCATATCATTGGATAGAAGATGTTTGTGAATTCACACATTTTAATGCTACCTATTTTATGTTTGTAGATTTCAGCCCTGTAAGTTGGATTTCAGTAGCAATCATTGAATCAACTAAATGGCTTATCTGGAATTAGTTGCAAAGTCTCTATAAAATTTGCAGATAACTTCATTTAACATAATTTATACTCACCAAGTGTTTAGCACAGATCTATCATCAAACATGGAAGTTCATTGCAAGCATCATATTCTATCACACAATGAGGTTATAAAACATTTTTATTGTTAGAATATGGCACTATAGTACTATCAAAATCAAAAGTTACTGTTTTGCATATTGATGTGCATGTATTTTATTGGGAGTTCATTATAGGAGTATCAAATTTATTTAAATACTTTCCACTCTCCCATAACATGGCAAACAACAATACCATATGGAAGGAAGGAGAAATCAGGTAAGACAAGACCGCACAAATAATGAAAAATTTGAATGGGATCTTTGAAGCCATATGGAAGGAAGGAGAAATCAGGTAAGTACCTGTGTAAGGTCAGTTGCAAGAAATGAAAAATAGAGTTGGAGGGCTTGATTGATACATGGGATGAGGAAAAATAGAGTTAGAGAGCTTGGGATGACTGTATTTTCCCTCTTCTACACCAAACTCTTCGAATAATGGCAAATCCAGGACTTTGACCCCAAATTTAGTGTTATTTATTAAGCATGGCTTCATTCGGTAGAAAATATCCTTTTTTTATCATGTAATTCCATTGCAATATAAAGCTTTTTCTTGGTATTTTGACTCAAAGAGTTGTCACTAAACTGGTTTGATATTCTTTAAACAAAAGCTGAAACCAATAAGGAGCCTATTTACATGTGGGAAATCCTCAATGGAGAAAAATGCTTTCTCCACATAATGACATTGTAGAAATGCTTAGAGTAGGCAATGTGGAATGAGGTATACTCAGACAACAGGCAGTGCGGAAAGGATTATAATGAGATCACAAAAAAATTGACAACTCACTACTTGACTTTTTCCAAAATATCAGATGCTTATATTTGATCAAGCATGTAAATGTTAATCAAATCTTATCAGATTGTATCCTAAAAGAACCTATGGAAATTCTAAGTTTGAAATTCTGTTCTAGAATTCTAAGTCAGATTTATTTCTTTTGTATCAAATGTGCTGATTGCAGAACATTTATAGATTTCGATGTCTTGCAAATAAGGGAATGAAGTCCCATTTATATGTGGGAGACACGCCTCAAGGAGAGACGCGTCTCATGAGAGGACATGTCTCCACAAAGTGGAGACACGTCCGCTCATGGGACGTGTCCCTTGAGCACGCGGGCTCCCTTAACAACCGAAACCATTCGGTGTTATCCATAGACTAAGATGTGTGTATTTAACAAACAACAATCATCTAATATGAATTCCGATTTATCCATTTGCAAATTTCGATCATCATCATCTGAAATTCGAATAACTTATTTGATGGTTTTATATTTTAAGAACAGTTTGGTTAAATATAAATGATGATGATGCATGAATGCAATCATCATTTATATCTGACCGAAGCTATCTTAAATCAACACTCCCTCTTAGCTAGGGAAGATATTCCAAATCAAATAAGTGGAGATATCACCTTCACACGTGATATCGAAGATATGATATGTTTTCTCAAGATTGTCAAGTCACATGACATTCTTCATAATCACATCTTCATTATGGTATGTGCACTGACATCAAGTCACATGATGTCTACCATAATAATTCATGGCATATCCACGGATATATATAGTTATCCACCATGATTATCTCTTAAGGATCACAATGATCTTCAAATGACATCAAGTCCCATGATATCCATCAAAGTGTCCAAGAGATACTATCATGACATGTCCACAGATATCAAGTCACATGATATCTATCATGATAGTTCAACTCATCATTGTAGAGTCGTCACTTTACAATGTCACATACAAGTGTTCATTATTAGAAAGATCGTCACCTTTCAATAATGTACACAGGGGGAGCGGGCCCATAAGGTCATGGAGTCACACACATGACAAAAGAGTTTACACATTAAACATCTTTAAATATATTAGTACAACTTCTAAACAATTTTGAATTTCAAACATAATATCAAATTACATTTCAATCATACCAAGCTTCTTCCTGAAGTGTTCAACCTTGATTCGGGAGAGAGGTTTGGTGAGAATGTTTGCTGTTTGATCATTTGTACTAATATACTCCAACTGGATCACATTCCTTTCTACCATGTCTCTTAGATAATGGTAGGGGATCTCAATGTGCTTAGATCTATCATGGAATACTGGATTTACAGAGAGTTTGATGCAACTCTGATTACTGCCATACTTCTAAACCTAGGAAGTAGTGTAAGATGCCCAAGTTTTTCATGTCGAACTCTGAAGTTAGATCCTTCTTTCCTTGAGCAATGAGGTGATCTTCTCCTGTTATCAGCAGGTCATCAACATATAAAATAATTATTAACATATCACCTTTGATTACCTTAAAGTAAAGATTTGGGTCTGCATCATTCTTGGAGAATCCTAGTCCCAAGAGGTAGCTGTCAATTCTTTCATACCAGGCCCTGGGTGCCTGTTTAAGTCCATAGAGTGCTTTCTTTAGTCTGCATACATGTGAGTCAGGTTTATGTATCACAAAACCTTCAGGCTGTTCTAGATAGACTTCCTCTTCAATGGTTCCATTTAGGAAGGCAATTTTCACATCCATTTGATGGATCTTCTAGCCTTTAGCTGCTGCAATGGCTATCACTACTCTCACAGATGTGTAACGGGCAACAGGTGCAAATGTTTCTTCATAATCAATGCCTTCCTTCTATGAAAAACCTCTTGCCACAAAACGTGCCTTATGTTTTTCTATACTGCCATCAGCAGCATGTTTGATTTTGAAGAGCCATTTAGAAGAGACAACAGATTTCTCTTTTGGTCTAGGCACTATATCCCATACATCATTCTTTAGAATGGACTGATACTCTTCCATCATAGCGTCCTTCCATACTTGATATCTGAAGGCTTCTGAAACACTGGTGGGTTCTGAATTTATGATGTCATTCATTAGAGCAACATAGCTTGAGAACCGTTTGGGTCTTTTACTCTCCCTAAATGTTCCTTTGGGTGCTGCATGATTCTCAGCTTCTTTGATCATCTTTCTAGCCCAAAGTGGCCTCTTCTTGCTGTTGTCATTTGCATTCTCATCTGAAGTAGATTGAAGTTCATTTGGCATTTCCTCAAGATACTCCCTCTGAATCTCAGGAGTAGGTTCCACTTCTAATACCCTAGGGGAATAATTTTCTATCTCACTAGAACTTCTTGCCCTTTTGAATGCAATGTCTTCTTCAAAGATGACATCTTTGCTCAATTCAATTTGTTTCTGCCCAGGTATGAATATCCTGTAGGCCTTGGAGGTTTCACTATATCCCATAAATACTCCTTTCTTTCCGGAAGGTTCTAGTTTGAATCTCTTCTCCTTGGGCACATGAATATAGACTGGGCAACCAAAAATCCTAAAGTGACTAATATCAGGTTTTAGGCCAGTAAATGCTTCTTCAGGAGTTTTGTTATCTAGGTGAGAATGAGGACATCTATTTTGGATGTAGATAGCAGTTCTAGAGGCTTCTGCCCAGAATGAGGTTTCAATGTTCTGGTCAAGCAACATTGCTTTTGCAGCTTCTACAATGGTTCTGTTTTTCCTTTCAGCAACCCCATTTTGTTGAGGGTTGTAGGCTACTGTAAACTCCCTCTTAATCCCAGCATTCATGTAGAATTCCTTAAAGATTTCAGAGGTGTATTCTTTCCCATTGTCTGTTAAGATTTTTATTTTCTTCCCAGAGAAGTTTTCAGTAAGAGCTTTGAACTCCTTGAACCTTTTAAGGATTTCTATTGACTCTTTACACTTAAGAAAGTAAATCCAGGTCTTCCTAGAGAAGTCATCTATAAATATGACATAGTATAGGAAGCCTGCCTTGGAGGGTACAGACATGGGTCCACATAAATCAGAGTGAACCAATTCTAATACATTTTGGGTTTTGCTCAAGCTATTGTGAAAGGATCCCTTTGTATTCTTTCCTAGGGCACAACCTTTACAAGTTCCTTCATGAGTTGGTTTTAACTTAGGTAATCCTGTTACAAGTTTTTCTACGGAAGGTAGGGCACGGAAATGAAGGTGTCCTAATCTTCTATGCCAAATTTCATTTGAATCAGAAGTATCAAGGGTAAGGGCTTGCTTGACTTCAGTGCATAGTTTATAAAGATAACCTTGTCTTACACCTATGGTTAGAGCTTTCTTTATAGTTGAGTTCTTAGGCCATGCCAGAACTTTCCCATCCATAAAGGTAACCCTATATCCATTGTCTTCAAGAGCAGAGATGGATATTAGATTCCTCTTTATTCCAGGTACGAATAAAACTCTAGTGAGTTGAAGGGAGAGACCAGATTTCAATGTGATGGAGCAAGTTCCAACCCCTTTTACTGGATGTGCAGAATCATCCCCAATTGTTACTTCTTCATCAGTCTCTTCAGTCATAGTGTCTAAGTGTTCTCTAAACCCTGTGATGTGCCTCGAAGAACCACTATCAATCACCCAGTTGTTGATATTGTTAGATACTTGACTTGATAAGGCTGAATAGAATACAAATTTCTCAGAATCATGGTCTGAATTTGACTTTCCTACTTTAGCAAATGATGCTTGTTGTTTTGATCTGTCAGGGCACTTCATTGCATAGTGCCCATATTGATCACATCTAAAACATTGTACTTGAGAGATGTCTTTCCTCTTCTTGAATGATCCTTTTCCATGGGAATTTCTCTTTCTCTTAAATGATCCTTTCCTGTAAGAGTTTTTCTTACCCCTTTTATTAGATGATGTGTTGAGCACTTGAATGTCCTCATCTATGGATTTTTGTTTGTTTTCTTTTGTTGAGAGTCTTGTTTCCTCTTGAAGGCAGTCTGTTCTTAGCCTATCAAACTTGGGGAGTTTAGATCTCGCACTTATTCCTTGAACAAATGACTCCCATGAGTTTGGTAGGCCTCCTAGTGCAATTAGTGTTAACTCTTTGCTATCAATTTGATATCCAATTGTAGATAATTGATCCCTTAGTTCAATGATCCTCATGAAGTATGCATTAATAGTTTCTCCTTTGTTTATTTGGACATTGTTGATTTGCCTCTTTAATGCAAGAGTCCTACTGGTGTTGTTTATCTCATAGGTGCTCTCAAGGGATTTGAACATTAGATATGCAGTTTCATGTTTTGCTAGAATAGGTACTATGTGGTCCCTAACTGCATCTACTAAGATTTTCATGGCTTTTTCATTATTCTCAATCCATTGAGTTTTCTCAGGATCATCCTCTGGTTCCCTCTTGTTTTCTCTCACAAATGAGTCTAACTTATTTTCTTTGAGAATCATCATGATTCTGAATTTCCATGAGGTGAAGTTGTTTGCTCCCTCAAGACGATCTTCAAATCTGATCACACTTGACATTATGAAGAATGTGATGTGAATTCGATTTTTCAAAAATACGAATTTTTTCTAAGTAATCTGATATCTAGATTTGATTTGGATTCACTCAACTTGGCTCTGATACCATGTAAATGTTAATCAAATCTTATCAGATTGTATCCTAAAAGAACCTATGGAAATTCTAAGTTTGAAATTCTGTTCTAGAATTCTAAGTCAGATTTATTTCTTTTGTATCAAATGTGCTGATTGCAGAACATTTATAGATTTCGATGTCTTGCAAATAAGGGAATGAAGTCCCATTTATATGTGGGAGACACGCCTCAAGGAGAGACGCGTCTCATGAGAGGACATGTCTCCACAAAGTGGAGACACGTCGCTCATGGGACGTGTCCCTTGAGCACGCGGGCTCCCTTAACAACCGAAACCATTCGGTGTTATCCATAGACTAAGATGTGTGTATTTAACAAACAACAATCATCTAATATGAATTCCGATTTATCCATTTGCAAATTTCGATCATCATCATCTGAAATTCGAATAACTTATTTGATGGTTTTATATATTTTAAGAACAGTTTGGTTAAATATAAATGATGATGATGCATGAATGCAATCATCATTTATATCTGACCGAAGCTATCTTAAATCAACAAAGCAGTATAACATTATGTCACATAATGGGCTTATTCCAAATGATCCCAATCTTGTGAGGAAGCTATATCTCTAGCTCTTAAGATGGAAAATTCTAAATAACCCTTCATAATGCATTTTATAAGACAAATAAAAGCAAGCAAAAACTACAATACAAGAAATCAAGGTTCATAACTGGGCACCTAAGATCTCTTACCAAAATGTATTAGTCAGCATAGCAGAGATTGTTGGAGAGCACAAGGGAATATGTAACAGGGAGGTAAGGGAATGCTATCAGTGTGGAAACAAAGACACAAAGATAACCAGTGTAGTTTCCAAAAGTAGGAACACCCAAACAATGAAACCTCAAAGTGAGTTAAAAAAACTTTGAAAGATATCAACCAATTGAACTCTTCCTTGAGAGGAAAAATATGCAACATACAATTACTTGTCATCATAGACTTATGTGTTGAATTGTTGTATTTACTTTTTTTGAATTGTCAAAGTTTGCCAACTCATCTTCATAAGTGCAATCCAATTTCATCCTTCAAATGTACTTTGAGCAAACTTAGTGGAAATGAAGTTTCCAATGTCATAATTCATACCAATGATAAATTCCTCAAATTCCAAGGGTAGGAAACTCACATTTAGGGATGACAAGGACTACCTAATTATATCTTTCGTATCTTGAATCCAACTTAAAAAGGCTAACAAGAAAAAACAAATATTATTAGATAGTATTCATTAAGTATTGATGAATAACCTAAACACAAAAACTCAAATTCAAGTCTTTATTGAAGAAAAAGAAGGATCTGGATATCCTCTCAGATGATTTGCCACTACTGCTCCCACCCCAAAGGAGTGTGTTATTATGGAAAAAATCCCTTAAAGATAGACCGCACAATTGAATTTGAACCAAACACAAAACCAACTTTTAGACAAACTCTCCCTATATATTAGCTTACATGGAAAACAAGAAGCTAATAATCAACATAGAAAACAGATTAAAAAAGTATACATACAAACAATGTTTCTAATGGTTAAAAAGAAAGAATAATGAGGATATGTATATACTAATATCATGAAATATGGTTATAGTATGAGGTGACTACCCCTTAGCCTAAATAAATGACTTATCATATACCCTTAAAGGAACCACAATGTTTTCTAAATGAGATTTAATTAGTGGTTATCATTTCAGTGTAAGAAAGGGTTGATGTCACAATAGGGAATGGTCACTACAATTATTTTAACGCTCTTTGTCATTAAAAATGACCAAGCGACTATGGTACCTGCACAAAAAATTCTCATCATTATGAGTTCAAACTGAACATCCCACAAAACATACAAAAGCTAGTGGGTGGGCCAAGGAGCAGTTTTAACTCAATATTGAAGTAGAAAAATTGGCAATGCATTTGGAAGCATTGTTGTTACTGAAGAATTTTGATTTAATCAGCTTCACACATTGCTACATGAAATATAATAGGGCAGCAGACCCAGCAAATGTGTGGGGATTGATATTTGGTATTATCTTGATATACAGTATTAGTGCTATTGTTTGGGTTGGTTGATAGCTATAAATAGATGTTGAGGGGCCTATTATAGTCATTTACAATCTTATTGCCTCCCTGAGGCCTTGAAGAATGCTAAGATGATAGCAATAACATCTTAACATTTGCAAATGGCCTGCAACACATTATGGATCAGAGATTGAAAACTCACTGTGTACTTGGCTGACTTTGTGCGACTCACAAGTTTTTGAGCTCTCTTTGCTGAGTTGTAACTTGGACTCACAAGTCGAGTTAGGGCAGAGTCATGTTGAGTACTCGGAGAGTTTATGCCAAGATTTTCCTGAGTTTCATGCATGGACTAGTGAGTTTCCTGGTTGGACTCACATAACAAAGGGTTATAACCATAGTTACAAGACTTGTACTCGCCTTGGACTTGGCAAACTGATTTTTGACTCGAACTCTAACTTGGTGCCTAGACTTGGCAAATTGAAAAATCCATGAAATATGGAGATTTTTAAGGAGTGAAAACTTGTTTCATGCACCATTTAATAAATAAACTTTAAAGACACAATAAACTAATCAAATAGAAGCTACTTTGACCATATACACAAGTATACATCGATCACATGAGTGTTAAAATGCACCATTTAATAAATAAACTTTAAAGACACATAAACTAATCAAATAGAAGCTACTTTGACCATATACACAAGTATACATCGATCACATGAGTGTTAAAATGCACCATTTAATAAATAAACTTTAAAGACACAATAAACTAATCAAATAGAAGCTACTTTGACCATATACACAAGTATACATTGATCACATGAGTGTTAAAATGAATTTTAATTTTTAGCTGAAGGAAACAACATTGTTAGATATATAAATTGAAAATTATATATATTGTCAAATGTATACAAATCTCATTGATTATGAAATCTATGGCATCAAAACAGATATCAAAATTGAAAATATAAGTCTATGGCTCAGAGGAGCTTGCATCACTCGTCCCAACATCACGACAAGTCTTGCGCTAACGTCTAAGATAGGTCTGGCATGATGATGCAGCTATGATATTTTCCTGTGTGTCAATGACACAACATCCAAGGGGTCTCCTCGTGTTCTCTTGGCTTCTACTCTATCCTCCTCTGCCATGGCTACTGCCTTTGCCTCTTGATCCACTTGATCAACCCATGCAAGGTCATCATCACTGAGACAAGATTGTCAACCTTGGTGATCCAATTTGATTGTGGATCAACCTCCTCTAGGCTGATGGGAGATAAGTCAACACCTAAGATTTGAAAACAAAATGAGAATGTGTTTTTAGGGTGTAAGAGATGATTTTAACTGTTTTTGTTTTAACACTTAATGTTTTGTTTATTATCTTCAAATTTTTTCTCTATGCTCCCCCAAGTTTTTGGGATGGGGATGGTAGGGGATGTTTTTTTGGTATAGGGACTTTTTTTGGCCAGTTTTTAGGGGACGATAGGGGACAACTTTTAAAAAAATAGGGAAATTTAAAAATATAAGGAAATTTCAAATATTCATATGATAACATTGATTATAGCATTCATCATAGACATTATAGAACCTTTGTGAGCATGGGTAATTGAATAGGAATTATGATGTTCTTTATATATACATATGAGCATGAGTTAACAAAGACATGCCTGATTGGTGTGCATATTCAAGTGAGGGACTTATCATTAAAGTTTTCTTGAAGCCTTCAAGAGTACATGTTTTTGTTGTCAAACTCATTAATAAAGAGGAATGGTCAAATAAAAAGATAACTAATGATATCAAGTTTCCACAATCCATAATGTTCCTCAACAAGTTTTTTGGATTTGATTGTGTGAGAATTTTTACATCAACGTTTCAGATCACACTCTGTGATCCATCATCAGGATGAAAGCAAAGAGCTCAAGGAAAAAAAAAATGGAAAAATGAAAAAAATAAATAAATAAAATGAGTACATTTTTTTTATAATAAATTTCTCCTTGAGCTCTTTGCTTTCATCCTGATGATGGATCACAAAGTGTGATCCGAAACATTGATGTAAAAATTCTCACACAATCACATCCAGAAAACTTGCTGAAAAAGATAACTGGTTATGTTCTAGTTTGACCTTAGATGGGATATTAATAGATGGGATTGTTCTATGAGTTGTCTGTGTAGGGTACGATTGATATAGTTTTGCATTATGAAAATGGTATTTCTTGCCAACATGACTTAACTCGTATTCAATAGTATAACAATCGTAGCATGTCAATTTTGTCTATGGTAGTCCCTGTATAATAAACAAGTTGTCCATTGTATTAAACAAGATAATCCTTGATTGTGGATATGTAGAGATTTGTAATAGAGGATATGTATTTTGTAGATTTTGTGATCATGATTCATTATTGGTGTATTACTTGGTTAGACTTATAGTTTGATGGGGGTTTGGGGGCAACAACCCCAATAGAGTCGATGGGCAGCGCTCCTAGCAGGGTTGAGAAATGGTGCCCTTGGTGTGTTCCTTGTTGCGATCTAGGGTGGGGTTGAGGGGTGAAGCCCTCACCCCTAAGCCGAAATGAAGACCTTCAAAACCACACAGATCTTGATGGTGCACACCATTTTCATAGTTAAAAAAAAATCTTAGATTGGCATGTCATAAACCAAAACAAGCATTGAAAGGTCGTAATTTTTTTTAAAGTAACTAAAATGTCAATTTTTTCATTTCCCCAACTTCAGTCGAGTCTAGCCTATAGGAGTCATCGAGTCCGGTGAATTTGGTAGACTTGGCAAATCTCCTAGACTCATCAGGTACCCGAGTCTCAAGTCCCCAAGACTTGGTCAAAGTCACGCACCTTGGGATTCGTTGAGTCTTGTAACACTGGTTATAATAAAAGTTAAAACCCACACAATTTCAGCATTTCACTTCATCTTTTTTGACATTTTTCGATCTAATTTTGCCTAGTAAAGGACGTCTATAGCATTTACTTGACAAGAACATGTTGAGAGAAGGGATTGGAAGGAGATTTTAAGGCCCCTTCAAAGATTCAAACCAATATGTATCTATATATTTGTTTATTTTTTGGATTTGAAAATAAAAAAAATTGAAAACCTAAGGGGAAATGTTGGCCAATTCCCCTCTCCCCCATCATTTCCTAACATTTTTCTAATGTACTTGCACTCTATTTTCTCTTAAAAATGTTTGTCACTTGCTATTTTTTAAAAAACCTTGCTCTTTTTTTTTTGGAAAACCCTGCACGGAAGTATGGAATGTTGGGCATTGTCAAGGTTCAAGTTTGTTGCAATAAATATAAGCTTCTTATGATAGGGGGAATTAATAGATTAAATTACCACCTTGCTAAAATACCTAGACATGATCTGAAGGCGTGCCTTGTTGTGTTTGAAGAGGTTACGAGAGAAATGATTGCCCTACTTGCTAGTTATGAAATTGAAAAAATGGAAAAGTAGAAGACAAGCAATGAATGCCAATCCTAAATTATTGATAGGATCTTTTGCTGCCCCAAACATTTGTTATCCAATTTCCTCTATTGGTGAGATTCTTGAGGGTTCTACTTCTACTTGTCTTCCTTCTTTGTCGGCACCAAATTTCTTTATTCCATGCAATGTTCCAGGACCACAATCTTCACTTGAAGGTACCACTTGGAATAAGGAAAAACACCATGAGGCTAGGATGGTAGTGATAAACTTTTGGTACTACAATAATTTAATCTTCAATATGGCAAACAATCCATATTGGGAAGGGTTGGTGAATGCATTGATAGTTACCGATAATGGGTTTAAATCTCCAACAACCACAACCAAGGATTTCAGTGGGTCATTGCTAGAGGAAGCCCAGAAAAATACACAGATTTTGATTGAGGATCAAAGGAAGGTATGGAAGAGAAAAGGGTGCAGCATCTTATTAGATGGATGGATAGATGGGTGGAATAGGATTCTCCTTAATTTTTAGTGGCCTCTAATAGCACATTGGTGTTCTTGAAGTCCATAGATGACTTACACGAAGTCAAAATTGCTAAAATTTTGCGTAATCTATTGAATGGAGTGTTCCAAGAGGTTGGGGTTGAAATTGTTGACTAAATTATTTTACAACGCAACACATAGGTGTCCATGTGGAGACTTATTATGGAGAAACATTATGGAGAAACATCCTACTATTTATTGGACTCCTTTTGCTACACATTGCTTGTATTTGATGCTTGAGGACATTGTGAAAATTGGATGGATTAGATGTATGGCTGAAGATGTTAAATACATTACCAAATTTATCTACAACCATACTTGGGTCCTTTCTTTGATGAGAAAGCACATGAATGGCAAGGAGCTTGTGCAATTGGGAGTGACGATTTGCTAGCCACTTCCTTACTTTGCAAAGCATTTTTGTTGCAATCCCTTTTCTCAAGCATTTGTGTATAGTCCTTGGATGGAGTCTCCATATTCCAAAAAATCAAAGCAGAGAAGGCTACAAAAATAGTTTTTGATGATTGATTCGTAAAAAATGTAGAGGAGTTAAGCAAGGTAAGTGACAAATACAAACATAAACTTTATATGGAATTATCACTTTTGCTATTTGTTGGCGTTTAAATTCGCACCTCTGGAATGCGTATTTGAAACGGACAGCTATGCATAGATAAACTGTTCTTCAAATTAGGAGGGGAAGCTCCCTCTTGCTGATGGTGTTGAAAGAAAGTAAACTAAGAACTAAGTTGCCTATCTTTTTGATCAGCTTAGAGCACAAGGTTTATTAAACACAAATGTCGCAGCTGAGGTTTTCTATTTTAAGAACTTCAACTACGACTAACTTAAACTAAAGATGTTTCTAATTTCTCAAGTAATAAGCAGAGCAAGAGAAACTAGAAATGAACAAGGTTGATTTCTGACAAAATACTTCAATAAGCTCTCTCTCAACAAACATCTACACACTTCAATGTAAGTTGAAATCAAGATCATAAAAGTAGAACACAAATAACGGAAATCTGAGCTGTAATATCAAGGCAAAGGAGGCTCATGATTTTATTACTCAAACTTCTAGAACAAAACTCACTTCTAACATGCCTGGAACAAGAAATTGCAGCTAAAGAAGCTTGCAATCTTGCTCTTACACAATAGAAACAGCAATCACAATAACTCCTTGTTGGCTAAAAGAGACTCAACAATTTGCTATCACACAACAATTGAACAACACTCGAATAACAAATAGAAGGCACAATAGGCTCAGTATTTTGTTATCACTAGCATGGTTAAAGAAACTAATGAGCAAAAGGCTCTTATTTATAGACAAGCAGAGGAGTAGGGAACCCTAAAATCTCCTTGCTTTCACAATCTAGGGCTTGCTCAGCAAGCAAGCTTTATTACTAAATCTAGAAAGAAGATAACATCTAATACCTAAGAAAGCAGAAAAAAAGGGAAACGCCAACTATTACATTTATCTTCTTTCTCTTCTCAAAGAATGGATAAGAATTATTCCAAGAATAGAAAGAAAGCGGGAAGAAAGCTTCTAAAAGAAAGCTGCTTTAAAGCTCGATCACATCCGCTAGAAAATTAGAAACTGTGTCCCGGTTCAGTGCATCTATGCCATCAATAGCAAAACACCGCTTTTCTAGAATATCTTCAGCATCTGCAATAGAACTCAGGAAATCTTCGACCTCATTGGCCGCTTTCTCAAACTTTGCTGACATCATCGAAATATGACCTATCCTTCTGCCAACTGGATTGCAATTGCGAACAACACCCTGAAATTGATCCTGTACTTCATCAAGCCCGACGTAGGAACCATCTTCAAGATTGTACTGAGAAGGAATTTCTGTGATGAACTCACTGATGAAAAGAAGAGCTTCAATCACCCTTTGTCTATAGGCGATAAATTCCTCGGATGTCCTCTCATAGGTTTTAACTTTGAAAACATGACGCTCTCTCCAAGCAAGGATTTGTCTCTTATGTTCTTTTGAAACTGCTGAACCATAGGCTGTATTTAAATCAACAATGATGATCTCATGCCTTGGCCTTACTTCAGCCAGTGTTTGTTCAAACCCTTGGATACATTGACGTAGCTTATGAGCGTTTTCTCTTAACTGGAACATCCGTGCCAAGATCTCCTTTCCTCTGGCAATGAAAGTCTCGATCCACTCCCGAGTCTCTTTCCCACAAATGACCAACTGTCTCAACTGATGATGATCAGCTGGTGTCTCTAAAATCTGGGGCAGCAACTGGGTTGCCTGTGAAGAACCATGGACAAGGTTAGAAATATAAAGCTTGAGCTGCTGATTTTCAGCCTTGAGGGCTGCCTTGTCTTCTCCATCCTTGAGTACTCTTTCCTGAAGGTTTTCGGACACTACCCTGAATAGACTCACATCCGCATGTCTGGTATTTCTACCAAGATTAGCCTTGACCATGACGAAGTCATCCATATTCACCTCATCCCGGTTCTTGTCTTCTGGGGGCAATGCAATCTCCATGACTATCTCGTTATCAGGGTTCCTATCAAAGTGAACTTGCTTCTTTGCTTTCTTCTTAGGAGGTTCTTGATAGATGTTATCGAGATCATCAACGCTCACCTGATATGAAGGCATTCTTCTTACCCTTCCCAAGGAGTTCTCAAGCCAAGACACGGTAGTATCTTTACTAACTTCCTTAGGAGGTGCAATTTCAATCTCTTCATCTTCAATATCAAGGTCGATCTGAATCGGTAAAGGTTTTGTCAAAGGTACAGGAACATGTGTTAAAGGTGGCTTCTCTGCTTCTTTTTGAGGTACGGGCTCGTTAGGAGGAGCTTCTGTTTGAACTGTAGGTTGCTCCTGTATGACTATGCCTGAGAAGTCTAACCTTCTTCTTACATTTTTACTTGATCTACTACCTTTGACGCCTTCTTGAGACTGACTTTTACCCTTTCCTTTTGACTGTGCTTTGGAAGAAGAGGGAATTGTCTTTGGCGGCTCTGCTACTGGAATGGAGTTTTTCCTCTTAAGGATTAAGAAAAATTTGCTATGCTCAAGGACTTGGCTCGTCCTGTCCTCAACTGAGAGGGATTCTTTATTAGCCCAGTTAACTTGTGAAAGGGGCTGATCTTCAATTCGCTTCTGAGTATACATTGGGAGAAGCACATCCTCGTCATCATCTGATAACCCTTCTATGTCTTCATTTAAGCAGTCCTTCATCTGGTGAAGAGTGAGCCTGCTGTAACTACGCCTCCGCACCTCGAACTCATCTGTACAATTAGCCCAAAAATCTTCAAGGGCGGATATATGATCATAGTTCTTCTCAAGTCAGCCAGCGTAGACACCATGAGGATCAAATGATCGTCTCTCGCTGTAAGACTTGAGGCCAAGTTTATCTAGCTCATCTCCCATTGTCTTAGCATCTGCAGCAGTCCTGCATGTATAGATTCCCAGCCCTAATGGAAAATGAAGGGAGGGTTTCCTTCTATTCCTCAAGACTGTGTGGACATCGTGGGCCTGCCTTGAGAACTCCATGAAGACAACCTCATCTGATGGATACCTTGGTAACATAAGCGAGGCACCTGAATAGCCATAGACCGTGAGATAGGTGAAAGTAGGAAATTGTATGAACCAATCTGCCCACTCCGCCATCGCTGCCCTGGCAACTGAAGAGATGCAAACGTGTAATTCATTGTCTAGGTCCCGCATTGTGTACATCAGAAAAGCCTCGTTCACTCTCTTGTAGTGATGTAGTGACTTCGTGAATTCCAACTGGGGATAATAGTTTAATATATGTTGTACACTCAATGATCCCTCGGTGTTCAACCCTCTGAATTGACCTTGATAGGCCACCAGGTAGACTAGGTAAGACACCATATGAAACTCATGAAATTGGAAGTATTCTGTTATCTGCTGATGTAGGCTGTCACTGACCAAGGTAGGCCAATCATAGAACTCAGTTTTCTTCATGATGTGGGGTATGGCGTAAAACATCCAAGGTTGAAACTTGGTGGCATCTTTTGAGCCAGTTACCCTATTGAGCAAGGTGATAATGATAGCAATTTCATCCTTAAACTCTCCTCGCCTGACGTTCTTTGGCAAGGTCTTATGTTTTTCTTTCATCCACCTCTGTGCAATCTTCTTGCTATATTCATCTTTGTGCATTTCACATATCCTTTCACATTCACCCTTTGAGATAGTAACGCTTTCAGGCCATGGGGGAATGGAAAAACACTTATCGATCACATCAGGCTTCAGACTGCAAATCAATCTACCATCAACTGACTGGATCTCCCTTGTAGCCAGGTTGTAATGCTTGATGCAAGCGATTACGAACTCAAGACTCTGAACTGATATAGGAATAGATGCTGCTGCGAGGAGTCCAGAATGTCCCAGGTTCCTGATTGAGGTGTTGCCTGCGCTCTCCAAAGCGTGTAAATCAAACACCGGCTTAATATGATGCAAGTCTGTCTCAGCTGTTTTGATGAAATCATGATAGAGAGCTGATTCAGTCTTGAAAACATTGGGAGTGTACTCTATTTCGGAAACCTTGAAGAATGATTGTAAACTCGCCTATGTTCGACAAGTTTTGAGCAACTTACTATTTTTAGAATGCTGATTTTCTTGCTCAACGGACAAATTTTTGAAATTTTTTCTAAGATATGGGTTTTGCTCAATTTTGTTGCAAGACAACCTAGATCGTCCGTTTTTGAAAATTTTGAATTTTGCCTAAAAAAAGCAAACCCTAATTTCTTCAATTTTTCACGAAAAAGATAGCACCTGGGTTTTGTTCAGAATATGATTAGAAATGGACCCAGTTGATTAGATTTGCAAAATACTGATGGCTGATCGAAAAAGCAGCCAACCCTAGGATTTGAAATTTTCTTGAAAAAACTGTGATATGGGTTTTCTTCAGAAGACTAATTTGAGAGGACCCAGATGGTCGAAAACTGAATGCACTGAGGATTTCACTGACATGCAAATAAAAAACAGCTGCTGCAACTTGATGAAGTTCTTGAAAATTTCTTCAGAAGAATGAAGTGAAAAGACCCGGATGGCTGAAAATTTGAAAACCTTGGCCTTCTCTTTGAAAAATTTGATCTTCTGGATGAAAAAGCTTGAAAAAGCAAGGGTTTATGTTGCTGATCTGAAAAATCTGATGAATAACCAGCAAATATGAAATTTTGAATCATAAAAATTCTTCAAACTTGCTGCTCCAACTTTCTCCTCTAAATGCTACCTGCAAAATAAAGATTACATGAAAGAAAGGTGTTAAATAGACTTAGGGTTTTGATTTAGGTTTGCTTTCTTTTGCTTTTATTTTCAAAACCCTAAAAATCTTTGATCTTTGAACTTGGATGCCTTCTTCCACTTGCAATTTTGAAACTTTGAAAATCTTGAAAATTTCTCTAAGGCATGAGAAGTTGGGCGCCCATCTTGGCTAGGGGCGCCCACTTCAAGCAGTGTTAGTCAATTTTTTGATATTTTCAACTTTTCACCATTTTGACCCCCTACTTCGCCTTCGATTTCCGGCTTGCAGATTAATCTGATGAATGAGCTGAAGGATTCATCGCGGAGCCTAACCTGTTCTGAGAAGATTGTTCTGGAGGAGTCTCTGGCTAAAATCCTCATCTTGACCTTCGAATTCATGGGAGCCTTTTCCTTCCAGGGGCGCCCATTTTGTTCAGAGTTAGCCATTTTCTTGATCTTTAATTTCTTCATTAACTCTTCTTCTACAGATGATCTCGTCGAATCTGGTGCTCCGGCATCAGATTGACTGATGGTTATGCTCATTGCGTAGCTGGAGAGATATTAAGAGGAGTCTCCTGGGATATACTTCATCAAACAGCTGGATTTGAGCCTTCAAAAGCTTGGGCGCCCCTAGCAAGCTGGGGCGCCCAAACTCACCAGAGTTAGAATATTTTTTACCTTTTCTTGTTTGCTTCTGAATCTCAGTTCTTAGCTCTCATCAGACCCTCTGTTCAACGCTCCATATCTGGCGACTGCAACCTCCGATCGACGTGCTGGATATCTCGTTGGAGAGCTGGATTAACTGTGAAGATATCATGTTAGAGCCACTTCTCTAGATTCATCTGTTTTACCTCTCAAAATCTTGCCCTTCTTCACCAGGGGCTCCCAAACCTTCCAGACTTGGTCAATTTTATTTGATTTTCATCTTCAAGTTTGAAACCTTCATTCTGTATGTTCCTCTTTGATCTGAAACTGCTGGAGACTGAACGGTCGGATGTTTTGACGGAGACAGGCGTGTCGAAGCTGGTTGAATACTGAAGAGATTGAGCATATTCTCTAACCCTAATTGCTCAGTTAGGTGCTCCAAACAGTTGGGTGCCCTTCTTCATCAGGAGCGCCCAAAGTTCCCACACTTAGTCACTTTTTTGATATTTTTCATTTTCTCCATTCTAACTTCTGTATGAAATCTCTCTGTTTGGCCTCGAATCCCGGGCAACTGGATGATCTGTTGACTGCACCGTTGGATTGATTGCGGAGCTGACAGAGAACTGAACAACTTTGGTTGGAAGCATAAACCCCAATTTCATCATTTAGTGCCCTAAAAGATGGGCGCCTATTCTCTCCTGGGGTGCCCAAGGCTGGCAGTGTTAGAAAATTTTCACATTTTTCACTTTCTTTCTCCGTTCTTCGTGCTTGCTCACCAACTCGCCTTCTGTTGAATGCTTTGAATGTTGAATCTGACGCCTGGCAGCTGACTGACCTCCATTGATGACCTCGGAGCTCCTGTTATGCTTCTGAAAAAGCGGAATAGACCCAGTAGGGAAAAACTGATAATTTTGAGACTCTGACTGCATCAGTCTGATATGGAAGTATTTTGAGCCAATCAAAATCAGTTTGGACCCTAACGGACCAACTTTCTATTTTTAGAAAGTTTTGCCAGTATCCATTTCCAAAGAAACCTAGAAAAACCCAGAAAAAGTTACTATTTTTAGAAAATTTTCTAAAAATAGCAGTTTTCCTAAAAAGTAGGGATGAAAAACCGAGATCTGGGTTTTGTAGATTAAGCTGCTCTGAGCAGACCTAGATCGCCAGATTTTGAAAATTTTGCGTTTTAACCCCTCATGCAAGATATGCACACCCAAATTTTGACCTTTTTGACTTATTTAGCAAGACTTTTACTCATTTTTTCAAAATGTCTAAGTGTAACAAAAATTTTAATTTTGGGGTACAACACTATTTTTTGGGTTAACTTTGTAATAATTTCAAATTTGTTTTCAATTTGATAACTAACAAAACCTTTGGTCAAGGTTTTTTCGTTTGGTGGATGAGGATAACGTGCCATTGGTTACCTCTATGAGGCCATGGATAAGGTTAAAGAGGCCATTTTGCATTACTATGGTGGAAACAAAGGAAAATATGAAATCATTTGGTGCATCATTGATCATAGATGGATGAACCAACTCTATTGGCTAATACATGCTTGGGCCTACCACTTGAACCCAAAGTTCTACTTCTTTGATACATGATGAAGAGGTCATGGTGGGTGTTGTCTCATGCTTTGATAAAATGGTGTCGAAATTTGAGATTAGAGACAAAGTGCTTGATGAGTTGGAGGTCGACAAGGGTGCAAAGGGGAGGCTCTTTTGTTCAACTCAAGCAATTCAAAGGGGGAAAAAACAACAGCCAAGTAAATAATTGATCCTTTAATTTTTAGCTTAATTCTAGAAGTAGAAACTAAAAACTTGAAAATTTGAACAAGGTGTAAATATTTTTACTATTTTCATATATATTTTTAAATGTTTTCTTTGTAGAATTGATTTGGGTGTGAACACACCTATTTGAGAGCATTCACATAAAGAAGAGAAACAAGTTGACCTAGGAGTGCCTTAACGACCTTGTCTTTGTTCAGTACAACCTTCATCTTCAAACTCAAAAGGTGGAGGTGACGCCATCACTTTGGATGACATTGATCCTTTTTATGACTGGATTGTCAAAGGATATGGTGATATCCTACTTAATAATGAGGATCCTGCTGAATTAGAGAGAGCCGCAACAAAAACAATTGAGTTAGGGGCAATGGAGGAAAATTAAGACACTTTTGAGGAAACAATTGGTCAACATTTTGATACCGATTTACCTTCTAGTTCGAGGCCGGAAAAATTAAGCTACACTAGGAGGGTGAAGAGGAAGCTGTAGATTACATTTGGTTGTTTTTTTTGACATATTAACATATGTAAACAATTATGATGCTGCTATACATTTATTATTTATAATTTTGTTGTATTACAGTGTATTGCTTGACTTTGAAATTTAAAATTTTTAGAGTTTGAAATTGAGTGTCACATGACATTTAATGTTTGAATTGTGATAAATTGAGAATTAAATTAGATTTTTCTGCTCTCTAAATGCATTAATTTCTATTTTTGTGTGTAATTATGAGTTTTTTTGTTGTTGCATTTGTCAAGTCTGTGTTGAGTCTCAAGTTTGAGTCAATTTTTTGGGTTCTTGAGTTTGTGGTGAGTCTTGAGTTTGAGTCACATTTTTGGGTTGTTGAGTCAAAAGGATTGCATTCAAGTTCATTTGTCAGGGTGGAGAAAACGCATAAGGGAAAGAACATGAATATTTGGAGTTGAAGTTTGTAGTCTCAAAGTGTAAGTGGGCACCATTAAAAGGAAGAACTGGTTTAGAAAAGCAAATTCAAAAAATGAAACAAAAGTGTACACTAGAATGAGGACAACTGGAAATTTAATAAAAAATTAGAGTCACGTTATCTTGTATGTGCAAAGGGTAACTAGGGCATGTTTTAATCATCAAAATCTGCAATGATGTTTACTGAGTGTACCCCTATAAAGGATTTAGGATTTTCAAGTGAAATTTGCATGAATAAAATAGAGTAGAGAATGCGCCTTGCTAAGGGAGATGCCAAGTTTTCAAATCACAAGTCAGCAAATACACGATCAGGTGTGTCCTAGGAAGGGTATGCAAAGTTTTCAAAAGGAAAAATCATGTTTAAATGACCTATGACACACTATTGAATGTGGGCAGGATTCAAAGTTGTCAAAATTTTTAGGGGATATACATGTTGTCTCATGCCTAGAAGCATACAATGTAATGTCCCTACCAAGATATTTCAAACACACTTGCAAATTTCTCAATTTAAGCTCACATACATTTCGTCGAACACTTGGTAGAACATTCTTCAAACTCATATCTGGCTTATTAACCTGGTTTGGTTTGATTGCAATTATTAAAAATAATATAAAACTTTCACATATAATTATCAATGCCAATGGATAACTGAATCTTTATTGGCTTGCTCACAATCAAACCATACGATTCACTGCTGGAAATAAGGCTTTTGATACAAGATTCTTTTCAGCTGATACAAACTCAAAGAATAGAAATAAATTAAGATTCTAACCTCATACAACTGAGTTGAACTGCTGATAACAATGATGCTCTTGAATTGGGATAGCTGGTTGGGTGAATTTCAGACCTTTAGAACTGCTGGTATGCATCCAACCTGTTCTGTAGTATTCAGAATTTAATTCCAGACCCGTTCAAAATGCTGCTAGTCATTTTCTACTGCTGCTATGAGTACTTCTGTCTCAAATAACATTGTATCTGCTCCTAAAGTTAAATCAGACTGCTGCTGTATTATATATTAGATCTCTAGTACTGAGTTGAGGTTTTTATTACTTCAGAAATTCTGCCCAACACCTTAATACAGCTGCCACAGATAATTAAAGGGAGATTTATAATGCTACTGCAGACTGATTTCACCTCAAATACTGCTCAGAAAATTGCTGCACACTCAGAATGACTGAATGATGGGGTAAATATGGTGTGTTTGGGAGGTAGGATCGTTAAGGGTGACTGGAAGTTATTCATCAAACCTTTTTTAAAAGTGCAGCAGCTACTTCAACAAACTCATGCCCTGCAACAAGGGTTTTGCCAACCGAAATGTGTTTCAAACATTCTCAAAATATTGCTTGCAGAATATATGCTTGCTCTATGCACCCAGCTGAAGGAATAAAATATGTTAACTCTTCCATCCTCCTTTAAACAACAGCAAATACTGTAGCATACTATAGCGGGTACTGTAACATGTATTCCTTGTATCTTTCCTTTAAATTCCTTTTATAATTTTCTTTGCCAAAAACTTCAAGAAAGTCTTCAATATTTCAATTCAAGCTGGAAATAATATTTCAACATGAATCTTCACAAAAACTAAATCCATTTGACATCTTGTGAATCCTGAATCAATTCATTGAGGATTGGTTAGGTGGGTTTTCGTCCATGAAACCAATATTCATGTTAAGGTTTTCATCGTAAGTTGAATAGTTGAACAATTGCTCAAGCTCCCAGGAGGGTTTTCAAGAAAATGAATATATCCAGAATCCTTCTCTTCTCAAAAACTCCTTTTATAGACACTTTTAGGGCAACTAAAATAATTCTTTCTTCTATTTCACTTTTTCACTCCACTATAAAATAAAGTGATTTTTCGAACTGTTATAATTTGATAATACTTTTGTAAGATTCTGACCACTTTCTTTGCTAAACTTTTGCAAGATTATGCAATCTCACTTCTCAGGCATTTTGTCAAACAGTTATAGACATTAAGATAAAATGCATTTCCATATCTGATTTAGTCCAGATCTGATTTTCATTTCACTGAATAATGTTTCGATAATGCACCAACACAAAACAAAGTTTCCAGCTTTCAAGTGTTCATCAATTTTATGTACTTTTTCCAAGTGACATTTTGTAAAACAGTTTTGATGTGCCCAATTTTGTGTTTGGAATCACTTGCAATACTCCTCAATTGAATTCACAGGTAAAATATAATTCAAAGAACATAAAATAAAAATATAGAAGACGGGCCACACTTATTAATGTATTCTGGAAAAATAATTACATCTGATAATAATTATTAATTCAGAATACAGGCACATATAATAAAGATTGCTGACCTTTAGATTAATAGTTCTAGCACGTGCCAAGAAGGTATAAAGAAGACCACTCAACAATACGTAGAAAGGTGGCTGGCTAGTCACATAGAGTCTCCGATCAGTCTTGAGATTCACATCCCACTGGAACACCTGGACAATGAACTTTAACTGCCCAGTCTGCAGCTGCTAAGTCACACGTTTGAAGTTTACCACCTGAGCAATTGATTCACTAAAGAGTATTCAAATGCCTCCAAACTAGATCACTGGTCCCGTATTCTTTGACTTTGGCGGCAGTTTATATAATATGGCAACTTGTTTATTAAATATACGTTGGCCAAGAAGGAATCTGCAGGTGCTGTGCTGGCAAGTTCGGCCAAATAAATCACTATTGGCCCAGCCTGAGGATGACGGCATAGAGGAATTAAGCTATGCTTAGAGGAAAGACGGCTATCTTAAACTGGTGACGCTAGGGAAAACAATCATCCACTATTTGTGGGTGTTGGTGTCCAACAGGACTCTGGATCCTTGGTATTGTACTGCAGATCAGACAACTGGCATCTTCATCAAGCCACTTGATTGGCTGAATTTGGAATTTTTTTTTTTTAGCAACTTGGCATTTGTCCAAAGAGCTCTATTGAATCACATGGGGGTTTCTTGAGTATTTTTGATGAGATTGTAGCTTTGGATCACAGGGTGTTCATTGGCTTTTATTTCTCCCAATACGACATTCTAGGATGAAGGTCTTAGTCTTAGCTTTGCAAAAAGAGGCATGCATTTCTATCATGGACACACCCCTTTTAGACTTTAGACTTAGTGTTAGATAGTAATAAACTGGTTTAGACTGGGAAATTATTCCCATTGGTGGTAGTTGCAAAAGATCTAACTTTGTGCTTGGGTCTTTGTATACAACACCTCTCCATTTAATTTTTATTCAAAATCAATATAGTAATTGGGTTGCATGTTCTCCATAATATCCACAATTTGTATCTGGTACAAAGGTTGTTTGTATTGACTTTCAAGCAGGTCATCTTTGTTGTGATCCAACCATCTTCCTGGAAGGACTTAAATCCATATAAGCATTGCTCTCTTTCTTGACCAGGAAGGCCTTAAATCCATATAGAGCACTCTCTTTCTGCGGCTGTACATACAGGCTGCTGTCTCTCTATATTGCTAGTATTCTTCCCAACAATCAGAATGTGGCTGGTAAGCTTGGAATCAGGATGTCTGTTCATCGATATTAAATGTAGCAAAACATATGGATGATGAGAGTTTTTATGCCAATAATTGAAGTAAATGTTAATGGTAATTACTGAAATGGGTAATAAAAGTTATTAGTCATCGTAGGTCAACTTCCTACAAGTGGTTCAAATAAATTGAATCTACTATATGGAAATAAAATCAATCATTAATAAAGTTGCTCCATATCTTCTTTAGCTTCATTAGCAACTTCTGTTGCCTCTTTCAACAGATCTAGCTGTCTATATGTAAAGCAAATTTTCATTTTAATGTAACTTAAAGTCATTAGTATCTCTTAAATCTACCAGATTGATCTTCTTGTGGCAATTGACTTTAAGTTTTCATGTAGAATATTTAGCATGTGAGGCAAGTAGTGATGTCAATTTTAAGTTTATTAGAGTAGAGGGTAAACTAGTTTTGCATTTATTTGATTTTCAAGTTGTTTTTCATTTTTTTAATGCTTGTTCTTTTACTGTCTAGCACTTATATTTTCTGCTAAATCATTCCAAACAAATCAATTTGGATTTCATTTCACTAAATACTCTTGATGTAAATAAATTCTCTAGTCAATTAAGAATTCAAAATCAGTTGTATTCTGATTGCTTAAATGTAATAAAAGTTTGAGGTGTGATATCATGAAAATCTGAAACTATGGATACATGCTATCTGTTGTTTGTCTGCACAAGTTCACTTACAAAATATCCAAAATAACAGTAAGAGTATGACCATAATGTGTGGGTTTAATGTTTCTGTTTGAGCAGGCCGAGTATTCATTAAAGTTTTGGTTGCTTCAAGTGCTGACACTGTTGTGGGTCTTGTGGATTATTTTTGTCAGGAATCATGCTCAAGCATTGTTCAACAACGGAAGTCCAAAAATCCCTTCGATATTCCTGAGGATTATGTGCTGTCATCCAATATATCAATTAATGAACAGGTTCTACTTTAAGCACTTGGTATCCCAGTCACTTACTAATTTTAGCCTAAGTGGTGGTATAGCTTTTTTATTTTATTCTATGCTAATACTGCACAAGAAGATATTTGACATAACTAATGACTCCATTGAGTGAACTTGAAGGAACCCTTTATGGTATGTTTGCTCCAGGATTTTTCAGCAAACCAGAGGTGGTAATTTTTTAGGAGTTCATTGTAACGGAGAGTATCAGCAAGTCTCATAGTTTGTTTGTCTTGCATAACATAGCATTAAATAAATGGTTTGAGTGATGAGATTGTCTAAAATATTTATTTTAACAAAAAGAATGAATGTTCTATATAATATAAAGTCCTTTGCTTTGCAAAGTGGAGAGGCAAAATATCTTTGAGTTGGATAGCATAGACTGTTGGAAGCATCAGCAAAATGTCCTTGCAATAGTACGGTTCTAATATGAGTATCTAATAGTAGTACTTTCTTGACATGCAAGACAAAGAAAAAGGAAGAACTGGACAGGAAGAGGCATTTGTGACCAAGGTGAAATGACTGAAGGGCTTAATGAGACTCCTTATTCTCACTTTATACACCCTCTTCGATATAGGATGTTCTAATGTTGATTGAAGTGCAATATATACTAAGTGGTAAGCTTGAATTCAACAATTACGGTTACTACACGCTTAATTGTTCAGCTAAAAGTAGAGACTGGGCAGTGCAAATACATAAGTCAGGAATTTGCTTACACATCACAAAAACTTGGCAAATTGAAAGGAAAACAACATTTACAAACCTATGATAATTCACTTAACTAAATTTTGTAATATAAATCCTACAATGTTTGGAAAACAGTTCAATTTACCTCATCTGTATTGTTGGTGTTTTAACTTGCACCTTTTAGTGCGACACAAAATAGAATAGTGTGTAATAGTGCTACTCTTCAAATTAGAAGGGGAGGCTCCTTGTAAAACAAAAACTAACCTACTTTGCACAATATGTACTTGCTATTCTCAATCTTTAAATTATATTCTGGGGTGATTTTGAGTATGCAATGCAAACAAACAAAATAGAAACCTGTTTTTTGTTTGCTTAATCTAGAGCACAGGGCAATTCAACACATTAGCATTAGATGAGATTTTGGGTTTATTGGCTGAAAAAATACCTACAACCAAATACTTATGTTGTTCAACTAAAAGCAGAGATTGAACAATGCAAGTATACATACAAATTGAATAAGCTTAAAACACAGACAGAAATGCTTTGGTAAATTAAATCAAGAGATTGGTAAAAAGTCACAATCTTTCATTTTGAGCAAATTTGCAATACAAAACTTGCAAGCTTGTTTAGGCAATTTAATCTCCCTCGACACACATAACAAGACATCTCAATAGACATTTAAAAGCAAGATAGGTGTAATAAATTCCATTGAATGAATGATGAATTTTGGAATAGCAATCTTGAATACTCAGTGAATGGCAATTTCTGCAACAAGCAAGCACGAGAATTACCATTATAAATTTAAGTGCAAATGACACTTATTTAGACTATTTACAAAGCATTGCATGAAAATAAATGAATGAAATTAACTCTTAATTTATCAACGACTGTTTGCATGACTTGCAAAATTTAGTGAAAAATAACCTTTTCACTAATGCTAAAACTAAAGTATTGAACTGTTAGTTAAATTGATTAAAAATTATTAAATTTATACCTTAAAAGCTCACACCTTTCACATGACAAGATAAACGGTTTAACAATAGTTAACTTTGAGCTAAACATAGCACAGGCTTTGGCTAAATAGCAAACTTAGAATATGCTCTCCTCTTCAAAAATGATGACAAACTGTTTTTAGTGTGGGCTAAAAATAGCCTTTTCTAGAAGGTGGTTCTATGGATGATTTGGAACTTTCATGGTGGATCCACTGTTCCGATGAAGTCTGGCAAACCTTTTGAAACACTTTGAAACTTTGGTGAGCCGTTGATGCTTTGACATCTAAATCAGAACACCCCTCGTTGATTTCTCAGCATCTCGCCATCTTAAATGCACTTATTTAAATACTTCAAACAACCTCCTTTGACTAACCTTAATTTGATTTTGTAGATATTTGATGGAAGAACCAAAGACTTTTATGTTTGATTTCAGTTTGAACAATAGTGTTCTACAGCTACCAAAACCATGTATAAACAAACACTACTACTGTTATACCTGCTGCTACAGAAAATGATAAAATTTTGAACATGCTTTGAATATTTATCTGTGCACAAGGTTCTCTCTAAACATCATGCCACTTCATATGATTTTATATTTTGAAAACACAGAAAGGATGTTAGATTTAATACATAGGCGATTTATGTTGAAAGGCAAAAGCAAGGAACACAATTCCCAATTTTGAAAATGTCAACACCTTTAGATGAGGTACGATTCACTTGGCCATATTGTAGCTGCTTTGGGTGTGGTTTCTACTGCTGATTGGATTGCCATCTCACATTCTAGGACAAATAAGTGAGCTTTTAAAAGACTCCTTTCGTTGATGTGATTCACATACTAATATTGCTAGACTTTGCTTGTTTGGAGAAGACAAAACCTTTAAGAAAGTGTACTAACTAATCTAAATTTCCTAGGTGCAATTTCCTTACGTTTATTGCCTCTCAGAAAAGACAAACCAATGTGAAAAAGTATACCATCTAGGCATGACTTGAGGATACTGACAACCACTTTGCCAAATGAAACAAACTTTCAAAAAGTGTGTTTTATTCATGCAATGAACCAGCTCTATGGATGTTGACTAGGCAATGCATTTGTCTTTCCTATGGTTTGATTCACTTTCTAAAGCCTCCTTATGATGCTTCTAAAACTTTGGCACTATTTACTTATGATGTCACTTTAGTTGCCCACTTAGAATAGAGACGACGAAAGACAAGGCATTATAATTTTATCAAATGACTTCCTTTGTCTTTTTCTTTGTGGTCTTTTATTGTTCAAGTCTCCATAATAAGGCACAATTTTTGGATTTGTAATGTCCCATAGAAAGTGCACCTAGTCTTTTGGCTTTCTAATAAGTGTGACTTTGTCATAACATTAAACTTTAGAACAAAACTCTTCAAATTTTTTTGCTGAGTTTATCAACTTTTCCTTTGTTCCTTGGTACAAACCAATAATCAAATTTGTCACTTATCCTTGTTGACTATGTGATCAAACATGTGCTGATTTCATCTTGTGCTTACATGATTTGCTAAACTCAAATCTACTTGCATGATTTTCTAATATGCTCTTTTACAACTTAAAGTTAGTCACCATAGTCAAGAACTTCATCATTAAGTTTGAATGTTGCAAGTACGATTAATCTGCAATAGTTTAAAATATTAGACTAAGACATGCGACCTTTACCATTTAATCGGAAATGACTATTACAGATCTAGAATTGAAACACAAATGATTGATAAATTAACGACAAAAACAACTATCAAATACTATAAAGTAATAGTTTACATAATCCCTGATTATTCTCCTAGTGGCCAATTAATTGCCACAAATCTGAAAAAAGGATTAATTTCTGCCTTTACTCGCAGATTGCTACAGTGGTTTTAATCTTTGATTTTTTCGCCATTGTTTCGGCTGTTTTTCGCTGCTGCTTCCCCCGCCGCCATTGTTGCTGCTGATTTCGTATATATGATTTTCATTTCTGTTTTTTTTTTCTTTCCCTATTTACGCCGAAGGCATTCCCTCTATGAACGAGGCGACCTGTAAAAGCGTATCGGTGGCTATCTTGCATTCGTATCAATGCAATACGATTAAACGAATCTCAGCCGTTCATCATTTTTCGCCATTTTTCAGCTGTTTTTCGCCGTTTTTTGCTGCTTTCCCTGCCACTATTGGTTTTCACTCCTCCAAACTCTTTCTCACTGGTATTGACTTTTCACTTATCCAATTTGGCAAGCTACAACTTGAAAATAAGGTTTTGACGAAGGTTTTAGAGTATATTTATCAAAATGAAAATTATGGCCAAGATCTTAATAATGAGCACATTTAGGCTTTAACATTACGACATCCTTTATCCTACGTAGTTAAGTATATATTAGCATAATTAATATATAATGTATATTTTATATAATAAAAAATAATTATAAATAATATAATTATACTATTTATTATTATTATATATTATATTCTTTAACAAAACTATTAAATGCATATATAAAATTATTATAATTAATAGTTAATAATTACTATATTTTTTATATAATACAAATGAGCACATTTAGGTTTTAACATTACAACATCAATAGTTAAGTATATATTAGCATAATAAATATATAATGTATATTTTAAATTTTTATATAATAAAAAATAAATTATAAATAATATAATTATATTCTTTAACAAAACTATTAAATACATATATAAAAGTATTATAATTAATAGTAAATAATTATTATATTTTTTATATAATACAAAAAATTTGCTGAGTCAAAAATTTTGGGCTTGCCGAGTACTCTCCAATTCCAAGTATGTAAACTATGTATAAACATCAAGTTTTGGATGGATACAACAATTGGCTTTGTTTGGGGACTATGGTGTACACTTGTAGTTGTGGCATGGGAGGATTTGAGAATTTCTCATCTTATACGTAGATTGGTGCTTTATTAGTTGGGCAATGGAGTCGGACTATTCCTAAATCATTTGAATACAAACATTCCTAAATTAGCTAACAAAATATGATATTTACATTATTGAAAGTGGGAAATCCAATATGGCATAACAAAAGCATCATGAATTGGGAAACACAAATGAAACAATAGGGAAAACAAAAGTGCTATTTTACGATTGGAAACCAAGGGGTAACTAAATGGGTTACACAAAATCATTTACAGGTCAGGAGAATTAACTAGCTGATATGGGAATTCAATTGTAATAGTAATACCTTGAGAACCTTAGCAACCCACAATGAAAACTTTGCAAAACCTTCTAGAAAAACTAATGCTCTGGTGGGTAGCAATGATCATTCAACAAAAAATTCGATATGAATTCATTGATATGCATTGGCTTCAGATGATATTTCATAATGAGAACCTTTATAGTAGGTAGACTATGCCTCCTTTTGAAGGTATCTAGGAAGATCTTGCATTTGTACTACATTTGTAGGAATCATAAGTACTACATATCTTAGTTGATCCTCTTTACCTGTCTCTCTGACATTGCAGCTCTGCACTCAATCCAAGTATCATCCTTTGAGAAAGGCTGAAGTTGAAAGAAAATCTCACACACTGACTCTTGACTTAGTGGATCCATAATTGATATCAGCTGTGCATTTTGTGGTGGAGACATTTCTTTATCATCTTCATCAATTGGGCCTTTATTTGATCAACCCTTGGAGTCTAAATTTGGGAGACTATCAAGGTTTGAATTTTCAAGCACTAGATCATTATCAAAATACACATATTGAAAAATTTCCATTGGTGGAGACAAACTTTGCTGTCCATCATCTTCCGACACCAAAGTAGGAGTAGGAAAATGATCTTCTAATGTTTGTTCTTCTTCTTCCTTGATATATTCTTGACATTCTTCATCATTTGTATTTACTTTTTCATATGTTTCATTCTCTTCACAAATTGCTTCAACAACCTTTCGTACAAACTCATTGAGAGTTGCTAACTTTTTAGTACCCTGATCATAGTTAGATGTTCTATAATTGTTTCTTCATCTATGTGTGCTGGAATAGAGAAGTCTTTGGCTGAATTCACTATCAATAAACATTAACCTTTTTTCCCATAAGTTCTTGATAACTATTGAAGTTTCGACATTAGTTTCTTCACTGTCATGGATAAGATCTATCGAAGATAAGAATGAGTCAAAACTCAAAAGTAAATTCATTGTGTCCTGCATTGGAGACTTGCTCTCTAGGAACTGCAGAAAATTGTCAAGATTTGGCAACTAATCCTCCACATAGAATTCTAATCTGATGAGTGCCTCTAGAGCTGAACTATCTTTGGTAAATCGTTCTCCATCTAATTGTGATCTTTTATTGACATCATGAGAAATGCCAACCTCTTAAAACTGAAATTTTTGATCAAAACTGCTCATAGGATTTCAAAACTTGAAGGAGCAGCTTCCTCAGATAAATAAACATTTTGGGCTTTTGACAATGGAGTTAAGATGTTGAAGAAAAACATGAATATCTGTCAGAACCCTGATGGTTCTCTGTTCCAAACCCTAACTGATATTTTGTTGTTTTTGCAATTTTTGGTTTTTTTGTGTTTTTGAAGATTTTCAGACAAATTCTAAAAGCTGCGATTTTCTCAATAAATGCTAATAAATTCAAATAAATTCCAAATTTCATGCAATAAGCTCAAACATGTCCAGAGAGTAAGGGCGCACCATTATATTATTTTCTTAGAGCTTTTACAATATAGAAATCTGAATAAAAAATGAAATACATGAAATCTTATTGAAGAACCTGGATGGCGGCTGCAACAAATGGAAGAAGGTACGGCCAGAATAAATGAATGAACCTCCAAGCTCGGATAACAGTGCAAAATCTCCAGAAATGTCCAGGAAACCAAGGCGCCCAATACACAACTGTCAGATGCTAAAGACTCAAGATGTTTTCTTCTTGGAATGAAAAGTACGGCTGGCTGGTACAGAACTGTACGGCCTGACAGCAGCTATTAAATGAAGTACGGATTTCCTTAATGAATGCCAGATCTCTGTGATGTGAACTCTGAAGGTCGCCTCTACTGCAAGATGTTGATTCTCTGTCAATCCCTGATGAATCTATCAATAAATCCAATCTGTAACTCCTGAATGAAGTCACCCAGATGCAAGCTTAAACTGGTATTTCACAGCCTCAGTCTGCCTAATCTCTGAAGAGTTTTCGTTCTCCAGAAACGTCTGTCTGCCAGAAACCCTAGGGTTTGCAAACTCCAATGCTCAGAGCAATAAAGACAAAATTGAATAATAATATCAGAATGGTTCGATTTTGCCTTGAGTGGAAATATATATCCCTTGAAGAAATTCGACCCAATCTCCTTTTTAATTAATCATTTAAATAAATGATTTAATTCACACTTTTAAACTTAGGAGAAATATTAAATAATTAACTGGCGTCTTATTTTAATGAATAATAAATATTCATTAAGTCAAAAATCAATACTTTATTATAAAGTATAATAAATACTTTATAACAGGCCAAATTAATTAAATATTTAAATATTTCAATAAAGTGACTTTAATATAAAGTCAAATTATTAAATATTTAATAATTCATTAAATACTCCTTATTTCTCTGTCTGATCATCAAACTGCTGAACTGGGTCGATTCTGAGCTGAATGGTTGAACCAGGTGCCCTGCCCGAAATAACAGCTTCCGCCTGACCTAACTTTCTAAAAATAGAAAGTTCCTGAAAATGCTCACTGGAAGATTCTGCGAAGGCCCAACCTGACACAACTGCAAAACTGGATCTACCAAACACTGAGCAACTGCCTCCGATGATCCTCTGCACCTATCTGTCAGCCTACGAGGATCGAAATAATAGGCTCACTCCTCGACAAGCAGTGTCAGCTAAAATGGGGACATGACAATATCTAGCATGAGATTCTCTATTTGTACCTTAGATATCAACTAAGGTTTTTCATTAGTGCTTATGGAAAATATTTTACTTGGAGCTGAAAACTCTTGAAAGAGATAAATATCTTGTTTTTTTTTATTGCATTTAGTGCAAGCTCTTCAAACAACCCTTCAAATGAAAAAAAGAAGCTTTTACATTCATCATCTTCTTTAGTGCAATTACCTTCTTTATGTTTGCAAATTTGCTTAGATGTTTTTGTGACTTATCTTCCTCAGAGAATGTGTGGCATGCTTGAGTAACATTAGGGTCTTCTTCCATCCACATCCCTTCTCGAACATCAAAGTACTTAAGCAAAATAAGCAAATTTTTTGCTTCTTGTAGATACTTTTGTTCTGTTTTCTATTTCTAGTTATGTGAACACATGACACCAGTTAATATAAGATTATAAAAAATTATTCCTTATCTTATTAGGTATATCCCATCACAGAGCTGCCATTAGATTTGTTTAAAAGCATTCAAGACCACTTGAAGATCCTTGACTTTTATTTGAAGCTATCAAAATTTGTGCTAATCTTTGCATTTCGAGACAACTTATTTTGTCATGTTGACTGGTTTCATGAAACATGCAATATGTTTGTGTAGGAAAAGTAACTTCTACTACTTGCCTTGTTGGAGAAGTGGGCAAATGAGACCTATTGGTGATATAATTGACAAATGAATCCTTTTTGCTTGGAGTAGGTGGGTAGTGCTGCAGTGGTAAGATGCAAAGAAACTAGTGGCTTGGTTGAATCCTTTTGTATCTTTGCTGAAGTGATCATATGGTCCTCCAACTCAATGGCATGTTCTTGAGTTTACTTAAATTTGGTAGCATTACTGTCGTGAGAAATAAAACAACTTTTGAAGATAAAATGATGATAGAGTGGCTCAAAAGAATCTCAATAGGACGTAGAGTAGCAACAATCTTGGCAATTAGACAAATGAATTCACAATAAACTCCTTGTAGATTAGCTATGTTAGGAAAAGGTGTGTTGTTCACTTTGCATAATGTTATAATATAAAATTAATATTATTTGTGGCGCACCTAAGGGATTTAGGGATGCGTGCATCACATGGGTTAGACATTCTTGGGGCCACTTTATGTTTTGTACGTAACATTGGTATAAATATGCAACGTGGGTTTGCACATTGAGAAAATATTTAATATTGGGAAAATTTAGTACCAAAAAGTAAATGGGGCGGGGAATGGTTTTGTAAGCTCATGGTATTAGTCACATGGTTTAACTTTATGTAATACCACTTGATGGTTTTGTGCAAGCTTATGTCTATAAAAGTAAGTACATGAGTAGTTGCTTAATGTTGGCTAGTTTGGAGTTGGCTTGTGTGAGCTTCTCTTGTAGGTTGCACATGTGAGGGTTTGAAGCATGGACTGGGATGTTGTTACATGATTCTCATTTTCTTGTTCACATGGAGTGCATGTAGAGAGCTTGATGCTTCAGAGGTATTCATGGAGACTTTGCAGATGTATTGTAATTTTTATTGTTGAATAATACTTTGAGGATGCATGCTTTTGGAGGTTGGATTTTTCTGTCTTGAGGATTTTCCTAGGGTATATCTTGTGTCATTCTGTCTATTCTTTTGCATGTGGATTTTGAATGCTTGTTTGTATGAATTTCTCTCTTTGGGTTATGTGTAAATTGTCATATATGGCTGCAGATTTCCTTTCAAGCTATTATCTTTCTCAACATTTGACAGTTGTGCAAACAAAATATGATTGCCTTTAGCCGGCTTGTAGTGTGCAAGAAACTTATTGCTCATTAACTCCCAACTAGTGATTGAAATGTCAATAAGAAGATGAAACCAATCAGTTGCTGCCTCTTGCAATGTTTTGACAAACGAGTAAATTGCAACATCTTCGTGAGTTGCATTTAGAATTCCACATGTAGTGCTAGAGGTTGAAACATTCTCATCATGATGTTGCTTGACATCATTGTAGAATTTTAAAAAATTCTTTGTTGATCCATGATGAAGCTCATGATTTTTTATTCATGCAAATGAATCAATTTCAATTTCCCATGACAATAATGTAGGTGGTTGATTGTTGTTGTTATGGGTACCCTCTTAATTATCCTTTGCTTGTATTGGTTCTTCTTATGGACTTGAAAAAATATTTCTATGAACTTTGGGACCTTTGTACCAAACTTCAATATTATGATAGATAAGATATCAGTCTTATGTTGTTCCTCAATAGAGTCGCCAAAAATTGTTAGCGTTTTAATTTTTACCTTTGAATGCAACCCAAAATGGAACAAATGTGTAAGAAAACTGCTTCAAATTATGAGTGGAAGGTCCTTGTAAAGCAAAGAATAACCTAGTTTCCACAATATGTATTTGTTATTCACAATCTTTAGAGAATTTTCAAATGATTTTGAATATGCAAATCAAACAAAATAAAAACCTATCTTCTGTTTTCTTAATCTAGAACACAAGGCAATTCAACACATTATCACAGACAAGATATTTTTGGGTTTATTGGCTGAAATAAATCTCTACAACTACACATGTTTGCGTTGTTTAGCTAAAATAAAAAATTGAACAATTCAAGTATACATACAAATTGCAGTCTTAAAACACAAATATACAAATGCTCTAGTAAATTAGACAAGAGATTGGTATAAGACAATCTTTCACTTTGGGAAAATCTGTGATACAAAGTTAGCAAACTTGCCAAAGCAATTTAATTGCACTCAGCACACATGAAAAGACATCTCAATAAACATTTAAAAACAAGATAGAGATAATAAATTCTATTGAATGAACAACAAAGTTTAGAATAAAAATCTTGAATACTAAGTGAATGACAATTTTTGCAACAAGCAAGTGTGATAATTTCCATTAGAAAGTTAAATGTAAATGACAATTATTTATATTATTTACAAAGGAAAGAAATTAACTACTACTAATTTATCTATGATTGCTGGCATGACTTGCAAGCTTTATTACAAAATAACCTACTCACTAATGCTAAAATTAAAGCATGTGATTGCCACTTAAACCAATGATTAAAATTATTACAATTTATCCCTTAAAAGCTCATGTATCTAACATGACAAGTTAGATGATCTAACAATAGCTGACTTTGAGCTAAAATAGAGGTCGGTAAAAACAGCAAAAAGCTAAAAATATGACAAGTTCTGGCTAAAAATAGCAAACTTAGAATATGCTCTTCTATTTGAAAATGGTGATGAGTTATTTTTAACATGGTCTAAAAATATATATTGTTTTGAAGGCAGCTTTGTGGATGATTTTGATAAAATTTTCATGGCAGATCTGTAGTTTCAACGAAGTCTAGCAAACCCTCTGAAACTTTGATGAGCTCTTGACACTTTGTTAACCAAACAGGAGTACTCATTGATTTCTTTGTATCTCACCATCTTAAATGCACTTCTTTGAATCCTATAAATGACCTCCATTGATTGACCTTAATTTGATCCAGTAGATATTTGATGGAAGAACCAAATATTTTTTATGTCTGACTTTGTTTTGAACAATGGTATCCTACAACTGCCAAAATCATATATAAAGAAGCACTACTCTATTGTACCTTCTTTGCATCTGCTGCTATAGAATATGGTAAAATTCTGAACATGCTTTGAAGATTTATCGATGCACGTCTCTCTCTAAACATGGTGCCACTTCATATGATTTTATATTTTTAAGAAACAAAAAGGATGTTAGATTTCATACATGGGCGATTTATTTTGAAAGGCAAAAACAAGGAACACAACCACCAATTTTTTAAATGTCAACTCTTTTAACAAGTTGTCACACCAATAAACTTCAGATGAAGGACGATTCACTTGGCCATATTGTAGCTGCTTCGGGTGCAGTTTCTACTGCTGATTGGATTGGCATCTTACATATCAGGACAAACTAACCTGTGTGCATTTAAAAGACTCCTCTCCTTGATGCAATTCACATGCTAATATTGCTAGACTTTGCTTGGGTGGTGAAAGAAGACAAAACATTTACGAAAGTGTGCTGACTAATCAAAATTTCTCAGTCATGATTTCTTTATGCTGATCACCACTCTCGGAAAAGACATTAATGCGAAAAGTGCATCACTTTTGCTGACTTTCATCTTGGCGTGACTTAAGGATATTGGCTGCCAGTTTGCTGAATGAAAAAAAACTTCAAAAAGTGCACTTTATTCATTTGATGAACTGGTTCTTTGGATGCTGACTGGGCAATACGTTTGTCTTTTCCTATGGTTCAATTCACTTTCTAAAGCCTCCTCATGATGCTTCTAAAATTTTGGCACTATTAACTTATGAAATATCACTTTAGCTTTCTAGTCAAAACAAAAGATGACAAAAGAAAAGGTGCCATAATTTTTATCAAATGACTTCTTTTGGCTTTTTCTTTGTGGTCTTTTATTGGTCAAATCTCTATAATAAGGCACAATTTTCAGATTTGTAATGTCTCATAGCAAGTGCACTTACTCTCTTTAGTTTCTAATAGGTGTCACTTCAAGTTGGCGTTAAACTTTAGGAAAGATGACAAAAAACTTCAAAAATTACATTGAGTTTATCAACTTTTCCTTTGTTCCTTGGCACAAACCAATAATCAAATCTGCCACTTATCCTTTGGTGACTATATAATCAAACATGTGTGCTGATTTCATCTCATGCTTGCACAATTTACCAATATGCTCTTTTATAGCTTTAAGTTGCAACCACCATAGTCAAGAGCCTCATCTTTAAGTTGGAATGTTGCAAACACAAGGAATCTACAATAATTGTTATTTTGAAATACTAGACTAAGAAACAAAACCTTTACCACTAATCAGAAATGACTATTATGGATCTTGACTTGACATACAAATGATTGATAAATCAACAACTTAAATAGCTATCAAAGACTACAAACATCAAGTTTTGGATGGGTATGACACGTACAAACAAACAAGATATTATGAGCTAACATAGGAATTGAATACAAAGCCTTAAAACCCAACTTAATCATCACTATGATACAAAGCCCTCAATAATTATTAAGTGATGTTTGACTTGTTATATCACATAAGATGTAGAATACTTAAACAACAATTTTAACAAGAAGCAAGCATGATAATTACCATTAGAAATTTAAGTGCAAATGACACTTATTTATAAGGTTTTACAAGACATTGCATGAGAAAATAATTAAAAGCTAACTATAAGTTCTATTCTAAGAATAACTTAATTGCTTGTAATACAATCTTTTTTACAAAATTCTATCCACTAATCCTAAAACATGCAATCTTCTGTTAATACTAGAGCTCACATCACTTGCATGACAAAAGATCCAAAAGTAGATAATCTTAAATAGCACATCAAGTTTGTGGCTAAAAGTAGTGTGGGCTAAAAATAGACTTCTGGACAGGTGGCTCTGAAGATTCCGATGAACATTTTTACATTTTTTTTATCATGGCAGATCCTCTAGACACCTTGAAAATTTGAAATTTGACTTTGATGCTTGAATCGAACAACCTTGTTTCTCTTCGTCTACATAGAAATCCTAACTCAAACTATGCAATCCTAAATGTTTTGAAAATCTGTCGCTCTTCAGCAAACTCTTTACATCTTTGAAAGACTGAAAAACTTCTGTTTTGCCTGATGATAATTTGTTGGTATAAGTCTGAACATTTGTTGGTAATGATGAAAAGCTTGCTTCAGTTAGAAGCCTTTACCTTTTTTTCCTCAAATATTGATAAAGAATTTGATGAAAAGGGATGCAAAATAATTAATAAGGCACTATGACCACTGCTTATATGACTCATATATTTTGAGTGTCGACAAAACTCCTGCTGCTTATTCGTACTTGCTGCTATGAAGAAAATATATCCACTATCTGTGAGTTTGAGCATCTATCCAGTATCAAAAATCTATAACCTTGAGAACTTAAAATTTATAATGCTTTCAGACATGCCAATGGTGCCCATATATGTGCTGTCAAAAGCCCTGTAATGGTGATGACAAACTATGGATTTGAATCTTGGTGATTGGCATCCTGCTATGCTGACAAAATACGATTTCTCATTTGAAATTGGTATTCTGCTGATGTGACAAAGCTTTTCTGCTATGAAAACTTTCCAGTGTTGACATCCCTTTTATGGTGGAATTTCATTCTCTAATGAAATTGCTGCTTGCTAAAATCCTGCTCCACTGTTGCTATCCATCACTAAGGACGAGTTAAACACAAACATTGCTGCTATTTCCAGCACCTCTTAAATTATTATTAAGATTGGTTTTCTTTGTAACGATACAAATTTCTATAGATAACAGTTCCATTTGTTTGGAATCAAAATCTGAGCGGCTGTTGTAAATGAAATCCGCCACTATAAATAGATGCATTTTATTTTGAAAAATCTGGTTAATCTTGTGAAGTGGGACCTTATATAGAGCTTCATATGAACCCAGTGGACTATCACTGTGTTGTGCACCTATAAACCCTAGTTGCAATGTTTTACACCATTAAGTCAAACCCTTTCAATTATGCATGCATCTATACAAGGCGTGAAAACCCTTTGCTTAGGTGTGTGTCGATGCATACAACTTTTTAGCAAATTTTTTTAACCTAATTCCTTAACCCAGATGCCCGTCAATGCAAAGGGCTTTTACTTCAAAAAATTCATGACAATTTCCTTTATACATGTGCGTCCCTGTGCCTACCAGTAAGTTCTAGCAAATGCAAGTTTTTTTTTGCTTTCTACATTCACATGCGTGTCCCTGTATGACATGGTTTTTGTAAATAAAATTCGTTTGAAGGTTTTTAGGTGTGTGCCAAAAGTTTCTGCTATCGTGATTGGTCTTCTGTTGTGTGCATCTGGGTGCATATTTGCTGACTTTTCAATTTTTCAAAAATCAATATCTATATTGGTGCCTTCACTTCTGAAGATTGAAAACTGATTTCTGCAAAGTTAATACAATTTTATCAGAGAATTGAAAAAAAACCTTGTATGAATCCTGTTGAAATTATCAATATATGCGATATTGTTGAAAACTTGTTAAAACCGGGCATCTTCTCTTTAAGAGAATTTGCTGAAAAAAGATGGAAGTTTATCAAAATCAAGCACTATGAGTGACGGTTACTATTTCTTCATGATTGAACTTGTTGATTGCCTTGGCAATTGCATTTGAATGTTCTTCCTTGTTCCTGTAAAGTTACATAAGAAAGATGACAAAAAATGACAAACTAAAAGCTTTGGAACATGACCTTTTGACTTGATGGAAAGACAATATTTGGCTTGAAATTGAACACAATATGAACAATTTCGTATGGGTATTGGTTCTGTTTGGGTACCATGGTGTATACTTGTGGTGTAGAACTTTAAAATCATTCATTTTATAATAGACCAATACCTTATCCAATGGTTACAAAGTCATACTATTCCTAAATCACTTAGAGATAACATTCTAGATCACTTAAACATGACATCACAACACAAAAGGGGAAAACATGATACAACAAAACAAGAATGTCATGGATTGGGAAAGACGATATAAAACAATATGAAAACAAAAATGTTTTTTTTACAAGTGGGATCAAAGGGAAACAAAAAGGGCTACATGAAACCATTTATAGGTTGAGAAAAATAGTAACCTCTCCTTGTAAGCTGAGATTCTAGTCATGGTAGTACATATCCTTGCAAATTGTGCATAAAATTTGTTGTGAAGAAAGATTTGAGAAAGTTTTAGGATCATGCAGAGAAAACCCTAGTAGTTAATCAATGTTTTCTAATTCAAGATAACTTCCATCTCATTAACCATCGACATCTGTAAAAGATAATCCATTTCCTTTTGAATAGATCTTGCAAAATCCTGTTGTTGCACCATGTTTTCAAGGATGATGATCACCTCATGGTTTTATCCAATCTTCTTCACATGTCACTTTGATGTGCTCAACCGTAAATTTAAATGAAACATTCTTTTGCGGAATACTTTGGAGTTGTTGAAGAAAGATCTATTACTTGCGTTTGACTCACCAAGTCCATAGTGTGTGTTGATGATGAACTTTGTGCATACAACATTTCTCTAGTATTAGCAAATGCATTTACTGAAACATGATTTGACAAACCCTCAAGCTTTGAATCTCCTTCAAGCAATAAATCATCATCAACTTGAACATGTAGAAAGATGTCAATCGTTGGCAAACAACCTTTGCAAATCCTCCTCAGATGATGGTTTTGGACCTTAAGTAAATAGAATCTCTTCAACTTCATTATGATAATCCACTTCAAAGGATTCATTCGTTAGAGGAAGGAAACTTGCAGGTTCATCATTTCTACTTTCATAGCTACTATCTCTTGCTACAAGGCTTGAAGTGAGAACATGATTCTTTGAAAGCATTTCTTCTTTTGATCGTCGACCCTTCTTTTTGCCATTCAATTCTGGCATCAACTCATTGACAATTGTTGGTTTTGCATTGATGTGTACGAGAGATGCTGAGTATGAGGATGAATCAAAACTCAAAAGAAAGTTCGTTGTGTTTTCATTGTGTACCATTGTTGTGACCTTTTTTTCACACATCGCCCCATTGCAAATGGGGACCCCCTAATTTTTGCTTTGTCTTGAACTTTTGGCTTGATTTTGGTTTGTTTTTGCTGTTGTCTCTCTCTCGTTTTGTCTATCTGGGGATGTGCCCGTCTTTGAACGTAAATTGGGTTTTTAGCCCAGTCTTTAAAATTAGGGTTTGATTCCTTCATGCCAATTTGAATTCAACGAGGTGAATAAATTGAAATCTGAGACTAATGTTGTTGTCAGTGTGCTTCCAGCAAGCTCTCAACTAAGTTTCATCAGATTATGACTACTTACTATTTTTAGTAAGTGTGCAATTACGGGCAATCTTTCAGCATTTTTGAAATTCCGACAGTCACACTATGTCCATAACACGTCAAGCTGCTCGTGTGCAAAATTTGAGCTGAAACAGACAACTTTCTATTTTTCGCAGTTCAGCTTCCGGAGCAGATTTCAGGGGATAGATGCAGAGTTTTTCAGTGCATGTCTAAGGATTCCTTCTGGGTTTTCAAAGACCTTCGCGACAGTGTAACATGCAAAGCGAGACGACAACTTTCAGAATTCAGTATTCCGAGGCTATTTTTAGGGTTTGCATGTCAGGGTTTTCTTTGCATGTCTGCATATTCCTTATGGGTTTTTCAAGAGCTACGCAGTGATGTGACATGCAAACGGAGATGGACACTCATTTAGGAACTTGCTATTTTTAGCAAGTGCATCCCGACAGTCGCCTCCCAGCACTTCAAAATCACGAGCTGATCGCAATGCAATAGAAACGAGGACAAACGGAGGTCATTTGATACGCATGCAAGACCAATTAGGGTTTCCAGCTTCGGGACCCAAAAAGAGGCGTAAAAAGTCAAAATTTTCGAAAATCGGTGTAAACCACCGCGATCAACATCCTTCAAGCTATCTGCTGGTAAAATTTGAAGACAAACGGAGCACTTACTATTTATAGTAAGTCATTTTGGAGAGGCTAAAAATAGAAAGTCAGCCGCATGCGCCGATGCCAACAGGCAGGTCACGTGGTGAGGAGCGCCTCATTTGAATTTCAAATCAAACGGAGTTGTGGAGGTGCCAGAAACGAGAGGTTACTATAAATAGCAAACCACCTTCGGAAATGGGCTATTTTTAGCAGGCCAACTCAGAATGGTAGTGTCAACAGGGTAATGGAGTCATGAGGATCCAGTGTTCAAGATTTCAAATCGACCTGAGCTTCTGAAGTGTGAAAATTGGGGGGCTTACTATAAATAGCAGGCATACAGGAGCTGGCAAGGACGAGGAAAAATGACTAACTCTGGAGTTCATCCTTCACCACCTTCAGAATGCGCCCACCTCAGCTGAAGTTGAGAAATTTTCTAAGTGTTAAGTTTCGTCCTGCTCAAGGGGTGAAATGCGCCCTCTCACATGCAAGCAAAATGCTAAAAAATCTAAGTATGAAACTCCTGCCACCTCCAAAAGCGCCATGCTTGCCTTCAAGGTGATGGAAAATATTCTATGAAATGAGTTCATCCTCCTGCCACCTCCAAATGCGCCCAAGTTGGTGGAGTAGAAGCATAAAAAAAATTCTAAGGCAAGCTTCATCCTGCTTCCTAGGAAAAATGCGCCCAACATACCTTGATGACATGGAATAAAATCTAAGTGATTAGCTTCGTCCTGCTCATGCCTCTAAATGCGCCCATGCAACAAGAAGGTCAAAGAGGTCAAAGTGTTTCATCCTGCACACATAGCTAAATGCGCCCAGCTCAAGGAAGTAGCATGTTCAAAATATTCTAATTACAAGATGTTCATCCACCTTACATGCCTAAATGCGCCCAAAGGGGGCCATATGAGGACAAAAAGCTGGAAGTAGAGGAGTCACATGTTGGGCATTGTAAATGCTTCATCCTTCATGACACTAAATATGCGCCCATCTTCTAGCAAGCTGAAATGCGCCCAAGGAGAAAGTCAAAAGGGTCAACAATTTTCATCCTCCACCATGCCCAAAATGCGCCCAAGGGGAGTTAACAAGAAAGAAGTCAAGGGAGTCAAAGAGTTTCATCCTCCACACATAGCAAAATGCGCCCAAGTAAGGGCATGTAAAGACAAACACCCATGCAAAGTTGGTATTCATGCAAAGGAGGAAAAAGACAAAGTATCCATGCAAGGAGAAGGAAGAAGACAAGGCGTTGAAAGCACATAAAGACACAAGTCAAAGGCAGAATTGAAAATGTTCCTCTTCAAGTCAAAATGCGCCCAAGTTAGGGAGGAATTACTAAAATATTCTAAGTAAGAATTTCATTCTTCCACACATCAAAAATGCGCCCATCTTGAAGTTGTTAGAGAGAATGTGCAAGGCGTTGGGAAAATATTTTCTTCATGACATTCAAGTGTGCTAGGCGTTGAAATTTGAAATTTCCTACATGACAAGAGAAGTGCGCCCTGGATGTAGAGGTGGTTAAAAGTTGCTTAGGCATTGAAGGCGAGGTGGTGGAGATTTGAATGGAAATATGCTAGGCGTTGGGTTTTAAAAAGAATACATCCCTCATGGTATATAATATGCGCCCTAGGCATTTAAAAGGAAAATTTTCTAAGTGAGTTGAAATAAATTTTTTCTCACCACAGGAGGATGAAATAAAATTTTCTAAGGCAAATTTTCAAAAGTGCTGAGTGATTCAAAAAATTTCCAAGGCAAAGAAATTTTCCTTAGGAGAAAAAACGCCTAAGTCTGGTGGAGTGATGAATTTTCCTGAGGTCCGAGTGAATTTTGCCAGTGATGAAGTCAGATGATGTTGGCAGTGCAGGAACAATAAAAAATTTCCAAGTTAGAGCAAAGAAATACTTCAGGATCGAAGAACAAGAATAAATTTGATGAAAGATTATTTTCTAAGGTTCAAAATTCAAGAAAATTAAATGAACCCGTTCGTTGGGTACCCATGGATTTGACGCATTCTGAGGAAAATTTTCTTCTGGGTATTGAAGATCTTCAACAAGGAATGGATTTTAAAGTCTTCCGCGCTTCGTCAAGCCTTCAGGATGGATATTTTTGATGGACAACAGGATTGATGAGTTTTCCCAAGGAAATTTTCTAAGGCAAAGAATAAGTGTGTTGTTGAGATAAAGTGTTGTGGCTGATGAATTTGAAGGTGATCACCTAGATGATTTTTGATCAAATTCCTGATGAAGGAATTTTTCTCGAGCCTGAGTTAAGATGAAATGGCAGAGTGAAGTATGCCCAGGCAAAATACAAGATAGTTTGGAAATTTGGCTAAGGCATGAAGAATTTGAACGCGAAGCTGGCTAGTGAAGACAATGAACGCTTGGAAGTTAGAGCGTGAAAATCTCGGTAAGTAAGTTGAATTTATATTATGAAGTGTTCTAATGCTCTTCTCCTTGCTTGTTTTGCAGGAGAAACGCCGAGACCAAGCGGTGACGACTTGAAGTAATGAAGAAAGTAATCCAAGATGACATTTCAACTTCGAAGGAAGAAAAGTTGCAAGAAAATGGCTAAGTGTTGAGGCTCAAGTGACAAAGATGAAATGTTTTCAAAACTCAAGATGGAGAAAAAAATGGAAGCTCAAGCAAAGTTGAAGAACAATGTCAAGAAGAAGATCAAGAGCAGTGTGAACGCGTTTCAAAGTTGGAATCTTCTAGAAGGATGATGGACATTAATGGCTCATTTATTACCCCACTCCTCTTAGTGGTGGTTTTTAGGGTGAATCTTGTTTAGGGCTGAGGTGGCACAATCTGGGCCATCCAGCCGATTGTAATCTGAGCCGTCCGTTGGACTTGGCCAACTATAAAAGGGGGAGTCTCCCTCATTTGTAACTCAGTAGAATTAGTTTAGAGTTAAACAGTAGACATAGAATAGAGGGACAACTTAGAAGTAGATTGATAGTATAGTTGGAGGAGAAGGAAAGTTTTCCTTTGAAAACTTTTGTAAGAGATTGTCGTGTAAAACTTTCATAATAAAAGATCTTTTCATTGATGGTGAAATTCGTCTTTGTTATGGATAGCTAGCGAGGTTTCTTCATCCCTTCTACTTCAAGTAGCGTAGAATATCGAATTTCATTTTTATGCAAGTAGATGTTAGCCGTGGAATGTGGTCTTCAATTTGAGCAAACTTCGTCTATCCATACCACTAGTGGGCTCGCTAATGGTGAGTTCGCCTTGCGTGGTCAACTGGAATATCGCGGACTTAACTTCGTTTGTGATTCACACGTTGGTATGCGTCGTTGTGACGGTGTCTTCGCGTTGAATTATGATCTGAACACCTTGAGCTACTCCTTTGAAGATTGCACCGGTTCTGTGGAGGCTGTTCGAAGCGAGGCAAAGCAGAGCCTGGTTGAAGCTTGTGAAGATTGATCGCCATGTCCCACGCCTTAGAATAGATTTAGACTCTCTTAACCTTATGGCATTTCAATTCAGTACTCTTTGGTTAGAATAGGAAACCTGTGCTTCATTGATAAATCTGTCGAATTGTGGAAACCCCTTCCTTTGCTGCTGAACAATTCCGTAAGTCCCCTTGAAATACCAGCAAATCACATTGAGCCAATTGAGCCTATTCGCACTAAAAGAACCTTGGAGTTGAACGCATGAACTTTCTTGCAATCTTAGCATGCTGGATACTTTGATCAAGAGAGGATAGGGTAGCCGTTGGCGACTTTATTCTACGTTGGTGCGGTCACAAAAAAACACATCAACAACCATTAGGTCTTTCTATCAACAATTTCTCTTTAGCCTCAAAGAGTTTGAATCAAGGTGTATGCTATTCTTGATTATATGAGCACACGGCATCATTCATTGTATGATCATGAAAATTATTCCTTGTCAAAATGAAGTTTTTAATTGGGTATATCTCGTCATAGAGCTGCCATTGGGTTAATCTAGTAGATGTTGGGGATCACCCAAAGACCCAAAGACACTTGATTTGCATTAGAAGCTATCAAAATTTTTGTGAACCTTTTCATTTCAAGACAACTTCCATTGTGTGTTGTTTTTTTGCATGGAACATGTAGTATGTATGGAAAAAGAAGCTTTTGCTACTTGCTTTGATGGAGGAGCTGATGAGCACATGGTTATATTGGAAGGGGGGAGAGGGGTGAATCAGTATAATACAAACTTTTACTTTTCAAATTCAATCAATCACATCAACCACACATATGCAAGATCTAGCAATTGAGAACACAATGAGAACACACGATTTACGTGGAAGCCTTTCGGAAAAAAAACCATGGCAAAATATTACTTATATATTATAGACTAATCTTTTTCTTCTTCTTGTAGGCTCCAACCTACTAGAGACTCCAATTTCCACTTGACAAAAATATAGGCTCCAACCTATTGGAGGCTTCAACCCCCATGCTAACTGAGCTTCAACCCAACAAGAGGCTCCAACCTCTATTTGATAAGCTCCTATTGGAGGCTCCAACCCCCACACAAACTGAGCTCCAACCCAGATACTATCCTTCTAAATATTATCACAACTCATACAATATCCATCTTTCACAAATCTGATCCAAACACAATTCTGATTCAATCACAAATCTGATTACTAACTCTGATTCTATATGATGTAAGTCTTTCCTTTTTCAAATCAAGTTCACACTCATATACTTCCACTCCTTCACAAATCTGCTATAAATCATACTCACTTCTCTGTCATAAATCTGATCTAATCATGCACTAATTCATTTCACAAAACCCGATCATTATCATGCCAATATTTTCACATAGATTTCTGCTTCTAATCTTCACATATATTTGTCATATATATTTGCATTTATCATTCATACATGGGCTGCATATACACTCAAAATAAATCTCAGTTACACTTCATATTTCTGTCCTTTTATTTCTTTTCAATCTGCTCTTACTCAAATAATAATTATTAAATTGTTGCCTTTTGGTTCCCAGTTTAGCTTCTATTTATACTACTTCAATTTGCCAAGAGATGTCTCTTTGAAAGGAGACAATATTTGAGTGGATGTTTCTTTTAGTTAATAAACCCAATCGTTGCCTTCATGAATCTTATGTTATTTTCAATAATTATTCTAAAGATAATCACTGCTTTTAGGAAGAGTTCGATGCTGCTCCTTTTTTCATATAGCTTAATCGCTGTATTGTCTTTAACATGGGCAATTAATATATAAATATATCTGTCTTTAACTTGGGCGGTAAAACTTGATTTATATATATTCCCATTTATGCTTGATTGGTATCTTATTGATCACTGCCCATCTTTCAATGGTATTAATTAATGCTTTTTAAATCTGATCACTGCCCATTCACAATCTGTCTTTTATATATCTAATTCACTTGGGTGCTAAAATAATGATGAAGGTCAGCCATTAATTATTTAGTTTAAATCATTTTAATCTACTAAAAAAAAAGGCGACATCATTTTGAGAGTCGGCTTTGTCAAGGGAGGGGTCGGCCTCTATGAATCTTTATTTCAACCTGCCATTTGTTAAGTTCAGGCACTGCATGTTATATCTTTAATCACTGTCTTATACTCATTAATCACTGCCTCTAATCATAATAAATTTAATCACTTTATTCTCTTAACCAAACACTGCTCTTCTTATGCATTAAATGCTGTACCTTGCCCACACTTTAATCTTGGGCAATTAAGTCATATTTATATATCTTGTCCAAAGGAAGTCGGGCAGCAATGAACTTAAGCTTGTCTTGTATATAGGCCAATACAAAAGGTGATCGTCTATCCTTAACACAAATGAATCAAACTCCATTTCATTGTATATAATATCATCATGTTCAGTTCTTTCTTCACATTAGATGTTCTAACTGTGCTTTCTCTGCTACACGTTTGATTATATAGCCACAGGCTTCACTTTTACCAACATTTACTACTTGCTTTTTCAATGCTCATATGTATCGACTGCCTATTTTTATATCCACCTTGGAATAGAGATCGACTTTTGTCTTCTATATCTTGAGAGGTTATAAGCATTATCTCTTCAAGTGTCTGATGATCAACATATGCACGACTACACTTTATCAACTCCATTGCCAAATCATATAACTCTTGAAAGTAGTCACAACTGTAGGTTATCTTAAAGGCCTTTGATGATTTACATCATTCTTCCTTTGACATTAATGACAACAATATCTAATACTCTCGTCTATTCAATAATGACCATCTTCTTGACATCAATGACAACATTTCCAATAGGAGCAAGGAAGTGAGATTTGTGGCTGTTATAATTGATGAAAGAATTGTTCTTGCTTGGAGGAGGCGGTTGCTATTGAAGTAGTGGAATGCTCAAGGGAAATTGTTTCTTCATATTTGACACTTCATTTACCACTCTTTGCTATAAAAGGATCAATTGATGTTTGGCTATGTACTAATGGCCTTATTGAATTGCTTTGAATTTTTCATGAAGTGATCATATGATCCTCCAACTCAATCGCATGTTCTTGAGTATTGTTCAATAAAGTAGAATAACCTGACTTGAGAAAGAAAACAATTTTTGATGATAGAACATTTATGAAGCAGCTCACAAGAATATTAGAAGGATTTAAAGTGTCATTAATCCTAGTAACTAGATGATTGAATCTCACGATAAATTCCCTTAAGTTTGCTATCATCCTTCTTGGCATTTGAGAGCTGCGTGAACAAGATATGCCTATCTTCTGTTAGCTTGAAGCATGCAAGCAACTTGTCATTCATTAATAGAACTGACAAAAATATGGTGAAACCAATTAGTTGCTGTGCGATGTTTCCACAAACAAGCGAATTGCAACATCTTTATGTGCTATGCTCAAAATTTCACATGTGGTGGTGAAGGCTGAAATACACTCATTAGCATGTTACTTGCCATCACCATAGAACTTAGAATTTTTTTTTTTTAATCCACAAGAATGTTCATGATCTATCAATGCTAACAAATCAATCAAATTTCCCCATGGCAATTATAGAGGTGGGAGATTGTTGTTATTATTGCCTTTGTGATCAGCCATCAACTGTAGTGGTTCTTCTTTTGGAACTAAAAAAATAAAAAAAATATTTCAACAAATTTTGGTATGGTTGCAGCAGAAGAATCTTCTTTTGGATAACAATCAAGGCTTGTTGTCTAGGATGAAGTGTAGAGAATGCTATAAATGGTCAGTAGTTGTTTTCCAAAGTGGAGTCACCAAAAATTGTTGGTGTTTTAATTTGCACCTTCCAGTGTGACAAAAAAAAATAGATGTGTAGAACTGCGCTTCAAATTAGATGAGGAAGCTCCTTATAAACAAAAACTAACCTAAATTGAACAATATGTACTTGTTATTTGCAATTTGTATAGTGTTGTGTGGGGTGGTTCACATTTATATTCAATAAAACTAAATGTGTGTCTTTTTGGATTCACGAAGGGCAAAGGCCAACACACTCTTCAACTCAAGGCAATTTTTTTATGCTTTTTGAGTGAAAGAAAACCTTATGATTACTACACACTTACATTGTTTAGCTAAAAGCAAAGATTGAGTGGTGCAAGCACACAAGGTGGGTATTTGTTTACACAACACAAAAACTTGGCCAATTGAAAGGAAAACAACACATACAAATCTATAATGATTATACTTATCTAAATATTGCAATACACATCTTGCAATGATTTGAATACAATTCAGTTTGCCTCATTTGTAGAATTGGATATGAAGCCTCAAGATCCAACTTAATCATTACTATGATACATAGCCCTCAATAATTATTAAGCTAAGTTATCGGTTCGGTTTTGGGTTCGGGTTCGGGTTTGAGAACCTTGTTTGCCGGTTTGGGAAATTTTTTTTTGGGGTTGGGTTCGTTTTGGGTTCAGTAATACAAAAACATATAAAAATCACAAATATATACATATTTGCAGCAGTAATTAAGTTCAGAATACACCACCATATTAATAGTCAAATAACATAGCAAAAATACACCACCACTTTATACTCAAATGTCATGATATAGAATTATAAATTAAAGTTCAAACTTCAAACATAAAAATGTCAAGTGTTTACAATCAGCCATTAATAATTATTGATCATTGATCAATCTGAATCATATGGATCATAAAAAAAAGCAGCATCATCAGCATCATCAGCATCATTAGATCCTACATTTTGTGTAGAACCACAAATAGCATTAGTGGCACTCGCACAAGCACTGACACTACCACTCTCATGCTCAGTAGCTGCTTCAGGCTAATAGTCATCATCAATATCAAGTACAACTAAGTGACTTGTGGAAGCATCCAAGTCAAGCTGCTTTGGCTCAATATCCCACCTCTTTGTGTCTCCTTCTTTGTAGGAACTATGCTTGTGTGTAAGGAGGCACAAGTTTGAATGCACATACACCAAGTCCTCTGCCTATTGCGTTTTATTGAGTGGATGGAGGAGTATGTGCTCCAATTCCTCTAAAAAGAGGATGAACTAGCAACCTATTAAGACCAAATTAAATAGTTAAGAGTTACAAAATTTAACTAAACAAAATTATTAATTAAAATTCAATATAAATTAAAATTAAAATTACAAAATATAAAACTTACTTGGGATAAATTTTTTATTGCAATAGGTTGGAGGTGCCTGTATTCCTACCCATGGAAGTACCACCAACTATGAGCATCCACCTTGACCTTGTCTCGAAGAGCATCAAGATTCTGATCAACACTACCAGAGCATGCAAAAGCCATGAACTCAACCCTCACTCAATCACGTTGGTCACGATCAGTGAAGAGTCTACGAAATGCTGCCTTGTACCCTTGAGCCACTTTAGCATCCCTATATGGAGCAGTTCTTGATGTAGCCGAAAGTATCTCAGGACTATAATATTTGGGACTCAATGCGAAAGCGAGAAGATGCAACTGAGTGGTCATTTTGTTCCATCTATCAACAATGATTTCCTTAGCTCTTTGAAGAAATTTTCTTCAGGATTCTCCTCTTTTGCATTGATGATGGATTTCATCTTCTCAATCATTGAGTCTGTGTGTATGCCACCAGCAAGCGACATTACATACTAGGGTGTCCTAAAGGGCGATAATCCTTGTTGATTCGTTTTGGAATGTTCTCTCCATGTCCACTATATATTCCTTTACATCTACTCTGGAAAACCTTGGTAGCTTGATATGTGATATCCCCTTTTGGATGTGACTGATATGTTGTCTTTTCTAGCCTTGCTGACTGACCTTTATCGGATGTAGTGGTTAAGCGGATTTGTATCATAAATACCCTTTTGAATCCATATACTCTCCTTTCTTCTATATAAGTTTGGTTTTCCCTTTCTCCTAGTGGAATATGGACTATCTTATTGTCATCCGCCAAAGATATCTCTTCCTTTCTTGAATCTACTATCCCATTAGAATTGACAAACCATCTTAGTCTTAGCAATGCTCTAAAACTGTTAAATGGTTCCTTCATCTCAACAACATCGAAATCAACAATTTGTTTAAGTCCTTTGATGTTTATTTCCACATTTTTCCATGTTCCTAAAGTCTCCATGCCAAAGCCATCTGCCAAACTGATGTTCATTGGTGTTTTGATTAACTTGGGTTTGTCCAACCTCTCCCAAGTTGTCGGAATAATTTTCAGGTCCGCGCCTAGATCTACCATCACATGTTTGACTTTAGTATTATTAAGATGTGCGGTGATTCATGTTAATTTTCAGATTAGAAATGAACAATAAGCAAAAAAAACACAACACAAAGTAGAAGACACAACAATTTATCCTGGGAAAACCCTTCTACTCAAGGGAAAAACCCAGCAGCAAATTATTCACTTATAAATCAGAAACAATAGTGCAGAAGTAGCACTCAGAATCAGGCCCTAGAAAGGCCAAAGACAATACAATAGACTAGCACTTGAAGATAGTGCGAAATCCTTAGACACAAAGAATATCAACTCTTCTTCTTGAATGTGAATTTGCTCCTTGAGTGCGAACTTGCTTTTGAAGTGATAGGAAATCGAATTGAGTTGGAATGAAGGAATAAATGTGGAGAGACTCTCTCCTATATATACTAATTTAGGCGTCCATCTCCTCTAGAGGCGACCCAAAACTTGCAATATTTATTTTATGATTAATAGGCTGACTTGCCTTGAGTAATAATTCTTTGGGAAATACCTCCCGCAGCTACACAAAAACACTAACACTTTATCTTAGCTAGGGAGGTATTTTCAAATATCTAGTCATGGATTCTCTCAACATGACGTCCACAATGGCTACACCCAATTATGGAAAACACAACTAAGTCTCAGAGATGTGATCTATACAAGGGATTTCACCTCATATTTCTTAGTCTCAGAGAAATATACACTACAAAGGCTTTCACCTCATATTTCTCTGTCTCAGAGAAATATACACTAGAAGGGCTTTCACCTCATATTTCTCTGTCTCAGAGAAATATATGTTACAAGGGCTTTCACCTCATATTTCTCTGTCTCAAAGAAATATACATTGCAAGGGCTTTCACCTCATATTTCTCCGTCTCAGAGAAATGTACACTACAAGGGATTTCACCTCATATTTCTCCGTCTTAGAGAAATATACATTACAACAATCTTAATGATGCTGTGACTCCCTCTTAGTGAGGGCGTCATTTTCCACATCCTTTGTAGCCTCTGTAGGTTTGTCAGACTCCCTTTGAATGTCATTTCCACCTCCATGAAGTATCCTTAAGATCTCCTGAAGGTTTCCTCCTCTTCGAAGAAACTGGTTATAATGACAATCTGTATAGGTTCTCCTAACGAATGCCAATCACACGAGCTGAATTTATGCTGGAGTTCTTTGGCCACGCAAGAACCTTTCCTTCAAAGAAGGCAACCTTGTACCCTTTGTCCTCCAAGGTTGAAATGGAGACAAGGTTCCTTTTGATCCCAGGTACGAACAATACATCACTCAATTGAAGAGGGATACCCAAGTCTAGCTGGAAGGAAGCGGCCCCAACTCCCTTTACAACATAACTAGCATCATCTCCAATTATAACCTATAAATTAGACTCTTTCTCTACTAAGTCTGTAAGATGCTCTTTGTAGCATGTAATGTGACGTGAAGCACCACTATCTTTCAACCAAGTATCACTGTTAGATTGTACATTACTTGAAAGAGTGGAGATGAATAGGAATCCTTCTGAATCGACTTTAGAATGGCTTGACTCCTTCTGAGATGTCTCTACGTCAATTTTTGCAGTAGAAACATGTTGTGATAACTTTAATTTATAGTCCCGAGCATAGTGTCCATACTTGTCACACTTGTAACATTGAATATGAGAAAGATTATTCCTTTTTGATTCTGGAACATAATCTGTTTTTCTGTCTCAATTTCTCTTGAAGGTGCCTCTTTTTCCTTCTCTTCCTTTGCCTCTTTCTCTGGTAGCATGTGCAGTAAGAACTTGATTTTCTTCATTATGGGAGTTTCGCCCATTTCCTCTTGCTGCCAATCTGGTTTCTTCTTGAATACAGTCAGCCCAAAGGCGATCAAACTTGGGCAACTTGGATCTCCCACTGATGCTTTGAATAAAAGGCTCCCAAGATTGGGGAAGACCATTTAGTGCCAACATAACAAGATCTATGTCTGCAACTATATCCCCAATAGTGCTCAACTGATCTCTCAAATCAGAAATCTTCATAAAGAATGAAATGATTGAATCTTCTTTAGCCATTTTTACATGATGAAGCTGTTGTCTCAGAGCAAGGGCTCTGCTGGTATTGTTGATCTCATATAGTCCTTTTAGAGTATCAAACATTTCTTTAGCTGTCTTCATCTTGGAGATGATCGGTACTAGGTGATCCATCACGGAGTCTATCATGATCTTTCTAGCCTTCGTGCCATTTTTCTTCCACTAGATTTTCTCTGTCTTCAAACGGCTCAAGCATGTCATTTTCTACGAATTCTAGAATATCATTCTTTTCTAAGGCAACGAGTACCCTAGGTTTCCAAGAGTTAAAGTTTGAAGCTCCATCAAGCCTATCTTCTACCTTGACACCGGTCACCATCTTCTTTTTCTGAGTAACTACCCTAAAGAATTGTCTTCTACTCAAATTCAAAAGCAACCGTAATTATGTATAAAATACGAATGTTGGATCTGCCCTAGATCCCTTCAAGGTCTTCAACAAAATTTGCTTACTACACAAATATGCCTTGAATTTCTACTCACATAACCTACACTCAGATCTGCAATTTGATATTCAATAAATACTTTCAAATCTGAACTTTATCTTCAATAGAAATCTGCATTAAGTCTGCTCAAGATATATGACTGATTTCTGCTTATAACTCTACTCTTTTTTGCTGTAGATTTGCTCCTCCAAATATCTGATTTTTACTCACAAGTCTTCTACGATTTCTGCAATAATTTGCCTTCAAGGTCTGCCCTTAGGTCTACAATAATTCTACTATGAATCGCCCTTGGATCTGCTATCTTTGCTTCACAAAATCTCCTTAAATGCTGCACTTAA